>VDFB02281492.1:134261783-134482837 GCA_007258455.2 Sequoia sempervirens | reverse complement strand
TCCAACGATATAATTGTTTTCACTTTCTAACAATGTGAGTAATTTCTTTTGTTTGTATGTCCTTTTTTTCAAAAAGCAGTGTTTGGTTTTTTTTTCGTTATAAATTAACCATTCATCGAAATTTCAAATAAATTACATTTTTAGAAACTAGATTCCATTCTACAAATTTTAAAAAATAAAATTTTAAAAAATAAAATTTTAAAAAATCTTTTACTTTCAAAAATTTGTAGGGGGAGCACGGCCAAAATTATGCTTTTTATGAAGTGCCCACTTAGAAAATTAGTAAAAAATCAAATATTCATTAAAAAATTATCAAAAAAATTGTGCATCAACTAGATGTTGTTAGCTAACTTCTGACTATAGCGATTTTAAAAATACTAAAAAAAATTTCACCATGCTTAGGTCGTACAATAGTTGCTATGTTATGTTTTTCTGACAAAAACAACAATTTGTGTACATCCCTCTATTGAACCCCTTAATCTCAACCATTTTCAAAATAAATTAGTAGTTTAGAAGGTAGACTCAGAGCACTTCGATCCTTGTTTTTGTTCCATCTCAAAATTTTGAGTGTAACTATCCTCAATTTCATGTCCAAGGTCAACATTTCTTGATTTCAGAAAAAAAGTGGCCACTTAAGCCCCCTTTTTGGGAACCATCTTGGTGCACTTAACCAAATTTCAAGTGTTTACAATCAGCCATTATTGATCATTGATCAATCTGAAAAGTGTGAACATTTTTCTACGTGGAAGGCAAACAGGAAAACAGTGTTACATAATCATTTACATTGTGAAAGAGCCAAAACCTTTTTCTTGCAGATTGTAGAAGAATCTCAGTGATTTTTTGGGTGTCCTTGCCTTGGAATGGAACTATCCTGAGCCATGAATGATTGACCAGGAACTGTGAGAAAGAAATAAGATAAATCACATGCAACTTGTTGCAATTTCTTTCCTTGGGAAAAAGGGTAAAGTTTTTTTTCAGGGAGAATCTCCTTTAGAGTTTGAACGTGCATTGATAATTTTCAAGATAGACTTAGCCAAATATGTCATCTAGGTTTGAAGCTTTAGGTAAAATGTTTGCTTCAAAATTTTGTTCAAAATTCAAGATGCAGTCTCCTCCCTAGGGAAGAGAAGGCCTATCAAACCTAACACTCTTATGCAACACTTCTTAAGTTCTTGTTGCTGCAGTATTAGATGCGAAGTTTCAAAATAGGCATGGTTATATAAATTCTCATCTCACGACTATCATTGCATCAAATTAAGAATTTTCAATCCTTTATGGTCTAGACAAGAGATTATGGAGTAGTGTTCCAATGCTAAAGTCTTATTGTGAATCTATTTTCTATGAGTGGTTCAAAAATGAGGAATCTGTCTTCTGCACCAAATGAGAAATATTCACAATATGTGCTAGGAAGGAATATAAGTCCATAAGATCAAGTATGCAAGAACTGAGAATTGCAAAATTGGCTTACATTTGACTTCCAAACACATATATTTTCACACTTTTTGATGTTCACACGTAAGTCAAAAATTATATGTGCGTAAGTTATAAAGTATACACTTGAATACACGTAACTCATATCTATTGAACCATGAATTTATAATTTGCAAATATGGACACCATCGATAAAAAAAATTTGTATTAAGCAAATAGCCATGTACACATACATCAATATATGTCGATATAAGTATAAAATATAGTTACAAAATAGCCATATAGGCTTACGAGAATGCCATATAGGCATACAATGTCAAATATATCCAACACAAAATATGTACAAAATTGCCATGTAGGCATACAACAAAGGGCTCTGCATTCAAAATTCATTTCTCTCCATGCTCTAGTTCAAATACAATTTCTTTCCCTTTGCTGGACGATCCGATGGGGATAATTACACCTGCTTTACCGTGCTCGAGGAGTGCTCTTGCTGCTCCTCCTAGTGTTTAGCTTCTCGTGAAGTTTCAACTATTACAATAAGAAGTAAAGACATTAATATATAGAAATTACATTATAAAAATTAATATATTTAACAAAATAATCACTTACGCCATCTCATGATCACTCTCCTTGATGGAAATATTTGCACGCCGATGCTCAAGCATGCTCAAGCCCTGTATAAACCATCCAAATAGGAATTAAACTATGAATAAATAATGGTTTGATTTTTCACTAGAACTAGTTAATCTATAACAATGAATGTAAATTGAAATTTAGTAATTTGCCTCATACCTCCCCTATAAGAGCCATCGAAGATTGTATAGCAGAGGAAACACCAATATCCATTGCCCTCGTAATGTTTGGCGGTGTTCCTGTCACCAACATCTAAAATAAAACACAACAAATTATTCAATCACAAAAAAGTTACAATAGCGATCCATGTGATGACTTATAACGTATAAGATCTAATGAACAAAATTTTGAGTACAAGTATTAAACATATATATTTCTGATTATTAGTTATCGAATTTGAAGTAATGCTTTGAGTTTGAATGATGTGTAATGCAACGTAACCAACAATATGAATATAAACTACACAAATCTATTAAACTTAGAATTCATTACTTAAGTTCTCTTTAAATTCTATATTACCTCCATGAACATTTGATCAAATCTACTAGCACTTGGAGGTGTTTCCTTGAAACCTCCAACAATACCCTATTTAACATCCAAAATCACATATTAAAATACCATTCATAAAACAATGCTATTAACACATGTAATAAATTTATAATTGTTTACTAACTTTACATACCCCACCGATAGGTGTATTGCAAAAATAAGTAGGTGGATGACTAGTGTATCCAGTCTCTACACTATGACCCTGCAATTTTATTAAAATAGTAAAACTAAATTAGTTAATCTTACATTTCACAATCAAAATTTAATAAATTAAATTCAAAGAACAGGCTGAATTTTACCTAAGTGTCAATGCCATATGCATCATGCAAAATGCCAGCCATCCTCTCCATCCCTGTAGATGCATATAGATCAGGCTGTGTAGTAGCATATGGATCCTGCGTAGCACCCTCCTGAGTGTCGGTAGGGTCATACAAACAAGTCACCTCGCAAGATTGACACACATGGGTTCGAAGGCCACCACCTGAAAACTCCCCTGGATGGCACTATACAATAGGGCTAGTGTGATGGATGACACTCCAGGTCAAAGTTGTGATTGCCTGCAATGTCTCTATGTCAGTACTCTCCTTCGCAACGGCAAGCATCACAATCTGCTCATGAGGTAGCCTAGCGAGAGGTTGTCTCCCTTGCCGCATAGGATCTGGCTGTGCACCAAGCCTATCTTGAGCTGACCCCCCACCTCTCCCATGGAACTCCCTCATATCAAAATAATTTGGGATTTGGTTCAATACAAACTCACTGTATAGTTTCCTAAGAAAATATTGGGGGACTTCACAATTATTGCATGGTGGGTAATCAAATACCATATACCATCTTTCATAAAAATGGTTCTTAATCTCTTGGTGGTGGCACCAATGAATAGGAAACCTCTTTGCATTGAGGGTAAGATTTTGATTTGTTTTAGGGTCAGTGAATAGAGAGCACAAATCACCTTTAGTAATTTTTAAATCTTTTACTTGTTTATATGATAATTTGTTTGCATAATATTCCCTAGCTGTTTGCTTCCTATCTTGCCATCCAGATATTTGTTGGGTGATTGCATCTACATTTTTTAACATGTCTTTCAATGAATTTTCTAGAAGCATTCTTTATATGGTTGAAGAATTTGGATCACTCAGCCTACTGATAAGATCTTCAAGTTGTTTTCTATTGTTCTCAATTTCACTCCTCAAATTTTCTTGAGGGCCAGGAGGGAATTGAGAGAATGGTGGGGGAGGTTGATTTTGTTGAGGATTTACCTCCTCTTCTTGTTGAGGATTTGCAAGATTTCCTACAAATTTAAAAAAAAACAATCAAATCTAACCTAAAACAAACAAAATCAATTTCAAACTAACAAATTCAAAACAAATAGCAAACAATACTTACCTCCCACATCTCTTCGTCATCGTGGCACCATATTTGCAAACAAAATCCAACTGTTCTTGATGAAATTTGCAGAAATCCTTCCTCCTAGAATGCAAGCGCGAAAGTGAGGATTTTTGGCCACGGGCAGAGCTGAGAAGCAATAAAGAGCAAATGATACACATTTGACTTTTTTTTTTTCTTTTAAAATCACATAACGTGAGCGCGTTATGTCTTTCCAAATTTTTTTCCCATTTGGCCACAAAACTACGACCAACTTCATACACCTGCCCACATATTATATTCTTATATATTTTTGAAATAATATAGATAACTTATTCAAAATTTTATGCCAAGTTTCCTAACTCTATTTTTTCTAAATTTTTTGCCACTTAAGGGCTTGTTTTTTCCATGATGATCTTGCACATACCTGTTACAACACTTTACAACACTCCAAGTAAGGTAGGATTAAGTTTATTTAGTTCACAAGGGCCCAAGACCTAATCTGAGTGTGTTAAACACATTACAACACTAAGTCAAGGCATCATTAAACTCAATTTTACAAGGAGGACCCCAACAAGTGTGAAAATGTCACTGATGACATTTTTTGACACTACATTTAGCCCCCACTTTATTGAGAGGATGAACTTGCTTCAAACTCACACTAAAGTAGAAAAAATCACTTCAAGAGGGGTCCAAGTGCACCAATGCTACTAAGATTGGACGACAATGATCAAGAGGGGCGATCAAGCCCCCAGGATCAAGATCCCATGACAAACCAACATAGGCATAAAATAACACACGTGGAAATGATATAAAGAGCATCATAAAGGCACAAACATACACTAACAAAGATGAAAATAAAAATAAAAGGGGTCGATCAAGCTTCAACCGTTTGTCCATCATGGTGTGGAACAGATCTAGGTTGTTTGTCTAAAAAAAATGAATGCTCACTTTGAGGCAACAAAACTTCAAGTTGTTTGTTGGGTGGGGATTCGAAAGAGGTGAGACATACACACACGGCTAGTATGCACTCACACTAACGCGCGAGTGGCTATGGGAAAGTCATGCCTTGGATGGGATTCTAGTCAAACCATACCAAAGTTATACACCATGATAACTTTGATAAGGCACCACACAAAAATGAACTTCAAGCTTCATGAGACAAGAAAAACTTCATTTGGTTGGAGCTCATGAACAATGAAATTGAAGCTTCATGAGGAAAGCAAAGCTTCATATGCTTGGAACTCATGAACAAACAAAATGGCTCCATAGGCATGCAAGGTGTATTATGCAAGGTGGCCATATAACTGAAAATGCAAATACAACAATAGGGAATGTTTAAAGGAGTTTTTCTTAGTTCACATGAGGTATTTAACTTAGGGAACATTGTGCCTAATGTCTCCCAGAGAGGACCAATCAAAGAATAAAATATTCACAACTTAGGGGATGCAGTGTGTCGCATCAAGCCACTAAGAGGAATATAATATGCAAAGAGAGATTGTGCTCTTGAAGGAAATCACACCCAATGTCAACCATAAAGTGAAAAATGCATTGCATTTGAAATAAGAAGACTACACCATGAACCATGAAAAAAGAAAAATGAAAAAGAATAATTCCAATGTATGTCTCCACTTTGAAGAAATTGCTAAACAGCTTGCCATGAGCAATTACTTTCAAGTAGCAAATGATATATTCTAACAATAAAGAAGACATGAGAGCCAACTTGGAAAGCCCTATGCCAAGTCATATGTTTCCAAGTAAATCTATTCCATGCAAAAGAAAGGACAAGAGATGGGTTTCTCCCAAAATGAAATTCCAAACACATAAGAGATCTATGGATTTTGGGTCAGTATGTTCTTGCTACAATGTTTATAGAGAGCTCAAAATTGTCATCATTCCAAAAATACTCATAGAACTAGAAGAATGACACAAAGAGAGTGAAAGAAAAAGAAAAACCTTTTAGGTCGACATGGAAGAGACATGAATGTCTCGATGCCTTATGTCATCCCCAAAAAGAAAACACAAGACAAATAAAAAGATAAGGAATTTTTTTTTGGGTCAACATGGAAGAGACATGAATATCTCAATGCCTTGCATCATCCCCAAAAGGAAAACACAAGAAAAATGAAAAGGATAAAAGGAAAAAAAGATAAAAGATTTATGACATAGAGAAGAATGAAGGTACAAATAGAGGAATGTCACAAAGAGAGAGAACATCAAACAAAATAGTATAGGCAATCACATCATGCACATGCAATCACACAAAAGAAAAATAAATAATGCAAAGGACTAGTACAAGGCACATATGAGTCAACCTATGAGTAGGTCATCCACATCCCAATCATGTTCATTGTATATAGAAGGCAAAAAACTAGCTAAAGGGACAATAGCGAGTACCGAACTAGGGTCATTACAAAGTTTAAAAATCTTCTTAGGAGAATTATCGTTTAAGCTCATGGAAGAGGAAAACAGTGTATTCAATTCATTATGCACTTGTTCATCAATCTTTGCAATCTCATCATCATCATCCAAGTTAATTACAATAGGAGGTCGAATGATAATGTCCAAAGAAGGGTTCAACTCTTGTTGCAGTTGCATTATAATATCTTTTTGTTTTGAGTAGGGGGTAGACTCATCATGCATTGCTTTGTTCGAGTTTGGATCTTGATTTTTTTTGTTTATTTCTTCATGTAACCTACGAGAAAGGGCACGATGTCTACACCTACAATATCTAGCACCTCTATTTCATTTAGTTTTGTTTTCAAGTTGTGTTTGTGTAGGAGTGGGTTGATCAACCATAGGATTCTTTTCTTCCCAAAGGGGAGGAATGTAAGGAACCATGGAAGATTGTTTGACTACATTCTCTTTAACATTGTAAACTTGTTTTATTCTAGGAAGCATGACAGGATTGTTTTCATTGTCTCTTGGTCTTTTGTAGGAAGTAGGTGAAGGTTATGTCTTAGGTTGGCCTTGGTTATTTGGAATTTCTTTAGGTTCAACCATGGTTTTGTCAAAGATGGTAGGTTCGGTGGTGGGTGGAGGCATGTTTCAGAGGGATAATTCTGCTATTTTGTTTGCCTTGAAATTTTGGTAGGATTTGAAAAGAAGTCTTCTCATGGTTTGATAGGTTCTATAGGCTCAGGCCAAAATAAATCAAAAGAAAAGATTCCATGGGAAGACAAAGGGTTAAAGCCACTATGATGGATAGTAAAAAAATAATTTTCAAAGGGAAACTTTAAGCATTTATGCAGACTGGAGGGACTACATTCATGGAGCGAAGCCATGGATAGCCTAGCTTCACATGAAATTAGTTTGACTGTGAGATGATGGAGAATGAGATATCTAATTTTTTTGGTCCTATTTGTAAAGGTAAGGTGATCGATCCCATCATAGGGAAAACAAAACTATTATGCATCTTGATCCATGCTTTTGATTTATCGTATATATCTTGATAGAGTTCATGTAGAAGTAAGAATTCCTTGATGATCACATTCTCTCCACAAACGAGATCTATTAATATCCCATTAGTGGGCATATCATAGATTCAACTGGCTATGTAAATAGGACCATTAGCTTCATGTTTAAGTATATCTTGTGAGGAGAAGAAATGTCAAGTGGCCTTTTAGTTCAGACCTTACGATAATGAGTTTCCACCAATCCAACCAAACCATTGATAGGATTTTGTTCTCATTGATCAATATCCATAGGATTTTGTTGAATTGTATCTATGTTCTCATCATCTATGTCAACATTCATCACATCACTCTTTTTAGTTTCAATAGATTTGACAAATGAAATATTATGTTTTGGCATGGGGTTGGTAAAGAATTGCAAGTTTTGGTTAGGAGGGGCAATGGACATATTTCCTTGATCATTACCGCCTCCAATGGAAAGCTGACCATAATCAATGAGGTCTTGCGCAAGATGTTTAAGATGCTTACAATGTTCTTTATCATGTCCATTTTGTCAGTGATAATGGAAATAAGCATTTGATCTAAATTTTGGAGGTAGAGACTTATTAGGATTGGATGTTTTAATGGGAGGCAAGGTGATCATTTTTTGTTCTAAAAGTTGGGACATTGTGTTATGAATGGTACTAGGAAGGGGAGTGAATTTCCTTTTTGGGTCCCCATAGTGAAAGGGTATCGTTGCTTTTACTACAGCTACTTGGGTATTGGTATTTTGACTAGCTTGTTGAGGGGGATTAAGTTGAAGGAAGCCTTTATTCTATTTTCTAAAAGGGTAGTAACTATTTTGGTTTACAGACTCAAACTTCTTAGCTTGACTAGAATTGGACTTTGCGTCACGACTACTAAATGAGTTTTGATAATCACAGAGCGAAGTACACAAGTGCATGAAGGAGGGGAATTTCATCATGGTAAGCTTATCTTGTATCTTTCTTTTGAAAATTTTCTATGAACATATTTTGAAAGTGAGGGTCAGGAACCTTGACATCGACTTGGGAATAAAGAGATTGATAGCATGAGATAAAGTTTGTTATCTTTTCTTCTTCTTATTTCTCACATCTCATCAAATCATCCAAGGTGATCTTAGGAGTCATATCTACTTGGAAATGGTTTATAAATGCCTCAAAAAGTTTATTGAATGAACAAATTGAGTTGTTCGGTAATAAAGAAAAACCATTCTAAGGTAGTATCCTTCAAGGACCTAGGGAAAACTTTAGCCAAGAGTTTATCATCAAGAACAAAGTCACTACATAAGGCCATGCAAGTGGAAAAATGGTTAGAAGGATCACCCTTCCCCCCATATTTCTCGAATCTAGGCACCTCTACACCTTGTGGCATCGGTGTTTGCAATATCTCCAAGGACAATGGACTGCTTTTGACATAATATGTAGGTGGACCATTTTGATTTTGATTGATGGTGTAAACTTACTTTTGAAGGGATGAAACAATTTGCAAAAGTTGATTTATGAGAGGCTCATTGCTTGTATTATGAGATGGAGGTTAAAAAGGTGGAGGGGCATATGTGTTCAAGGGACAAGTGAATGGAATGCTTATAGGTGGTAAGGTGGTAGGAGATATGACATGTGATTCCACAAAGGTATTCGAGATGCTAGTGGAAATATATAAGGAATCACATTACTAGTTGGTTGCATTGTTGTTGTAACTTGAGGGTTGGTATAGGTAGGAATAGAGGCAATGGTTTTGAGGAGATGAATTTGAGTTCCTCCTTGGCTTGTGAAATTGTTTGTAGGTAAAGGGCTACTAGTGGTTGAGGTGAGGTGTCTTCCAAATATTTGAACTATGTTTCACACAAGGTCAAGTCCATCTTCACTTTCAAGCATGTGATGAATGTTATCTATAGTAGGGATGGAAGTGGTTGAAATTTTTTCATTTTGCACTTGATGTTTTAGGTCTTTTAAATCTTCATGAATGTGAATTATGTTTTGTTGCGGAACACTAGCAACCATTGTTTCAACATGCATTACACTACTTGAAGGTAAAGAGTTGTTAAGGGCATGCTCCATACCTAGTGTACTAGTGTCAATACTATGAGTGAAAGAGCTAGAAATCCTAAGATCCACGACGATTGATCTATCGTGGGATGACATAAGTCTTGAACTTCCTCTCAATATAGTATTAGCAATAGGACACCAAATACTCATGCAAGGGATACTAAATGAAAATGTATGCAAATGTAATTTAAGCTAAGAACAATGAAATGACTATAACATAAACTTTGTAAACTGAAACAAAATGCTATAAATAGCAAATAAAAGAATAGAAACAAAGTTTTAAATTCTATAAAATGAAGTGCAAAATTTGCACTAGGACTAAATCGCCCAGAGGAGTGTATGAGTCCCAGTGAAGATTTTTTTCAAAATTTAAAAAAAAAATCAATTGATTTTATGCTTTTTATGCCGAATGATCTATAACCTAAGTGCAACTGCAGATTTTATATGATTTTCAATGATTTTAGATGCGAAAATGCAACATTTATGCACTTTCACTAATGCAAGATTTAGAAACCCTAGAATGCCAATTAAGTAATGCAAACCCTAATGCAATGTTAATGCAAGCAAGATCTAGGATGATGTTGCACTCCAAATTAGAATTATGATGTTCTAAATGTAGGTTCGAGCCAAAATGAAAGGAATAATTTTGTTGGGGATTCTATACTTGGGAGATAGAATAAAAAACTCAAACACTCTTGTTCTAGGATAACCCTAGAGATCTCAACCTCAAGTATGCAAAGGAGAAATAGATCTTGCAATAGGGTTGTCCTAGGGGCTGATTGTAAACTAATGATGGGTTTTGTTGGCACCTTCAAATTTTCAAATCCGAAGTGCCCATATTGAATTTTTTTCCTTTGTACACTCAAAAGTACAACTGCAAAATCCACCCAAGTGACCTACTTTGGAGGGTCACAATTTGAACCTTGTTGATTTTCATGCCAAATGGATTATTGCTCTCTATTCTCCTTACATTAATGTACTCCTTGGTCTGATTTCAAAGCCCCATGGTCAAATTTTCTATTTTTACTAGGCCAAAAGCAAATGCATTTTGCTCTATTTTGCACCTACATTTTCAGAATGTTTCAAAGTGGTCATCTTTGACCCCTGATATTTTGTGATGAATGATGATTCAAGGAAATCCCTCTTGCACACATACTCAATGTGCCTAGATGAGCTTATATTTCCAATGGCAGCCCCCCAGCAATTGTTTGATATTTTTTCAAAGTGGTGACTTTCAGAGCCTTGATTGGTTTTGAACAAGTGAAATGGCAGAAAAGTCCAAGTAGGCAACTTTGGTATTTAATATATTTCACCTCAAGAAGAATTTTGTCAAGTCATTTATTGCAATGAATACTTGGGTCAAATGGTAACATTCCTACTCAATTTCAGACTCCTAGGATAAGTTCTGATTGGTTAACTAACCCTTTTCTGACTGCAACATGGCCAAAAATAGTGTCCCAAAAAGTTTCAAATTTTCAAAATCTAAGCAAAACCCATTTCTTTTTTGGTCTAAAACCTCTACAGCTCCATTTTCATCAAGATTAGAGGTCATTTGATACATTATTTTAATGTACTTCTGTTGTGGCAAACACGTCCTGGAGGCCAGTTTACAAAGGAGGTACTTGATTTTTTATGGCTGGGAAAAATTTGAGGAAATGGGTTTTCTCTAAATAATTTATTATGGCTACACACAAAAATTGTTAGCTCTAAGTGTCATAGTTTTTCTGCAATAAATTTCTTCAAATGGGTTATAGGCATAATTAGAAGTCACACATTTTTATAATGTTTCAAATGTTCATATTTAAAATATTTTGAATATTTTAAATATTGTGCAAATGAAAAGGGGCATTTAGGGCAGATATAAAATACATTTTCAAATGTTCTAGGACAAGCAAGTTTAATTCTTGCTTCTGATTGGTCTAGATGTGGCAAGGCATCACAACTTTCACTCAAAACTCCATCGTTCATCGTTGTTTTCATTGACATTCTCTACTCTGCATTGGAGATCAACGATGGCAATGGCTCTTCATCGCCCATCATGGATTCAAAGGCCCTCCTCCTCATTGTGTTGGTGATAAGACATGGCGGGGCATTTTCTCGAGCATCGCCATTTGGTTTCTCCATGTTCTTTCTGCAATAGTGATAAGTGATGGAAGACATGTGAGTAGTTAAAAAGGGGAATTTTCAATTGTTACTGTGCAAAGGGAAAGTTAAATTTTTGTTTCTTATTGGCTGGAGGAACTTTTGACTGTTCACGACAATTCTCAAACTCTCACGGCAGCAGCACTCATCTCCATTTTTGAATGGAAAATCGAGTTGAAATTAGGGATGAGCGATGGTTGTTGTGTCCATCGTCCATCGCCGATTTCTTATTATTTTCTCTGGTTGCATTTGTGATGCCCGATGGCTATTCCCCCATTTCATCCATCACTAATAAATATTTTTTTCTTCCAAATATATCAGAGACACACGATGGTGGTTGTCGAGAGTTTTCACAAATAAAATAAAATTTTATTTGTTGCCGTGAAAAGTTCTAGAGAAAATTATGGTGAAAGTGAAACATGGAGGTAAATAAAATACACAAGTAAATTTGTATTTTCCTGATAAATGTTTTTTAAAAATCTTTCATGAGAACTTGGTTGCATTTTCATCACTGTTATCTTTCTTGTTTCTCATTTTCTATTGGAGATGTGAGATGTGGATAGCCGGGTAAAATTTATAAAGTGGTTTTGGCACGATGCATATTGTTTTAAATTTATCATTTGATAAATTTAAATGGTAAAAATGGATGAAAAATAAATTAAAGTATGAAAAATGAATATTTTATTCATTGTGCAAAATATTTTTGCTAGAGATAAGTTTTCACAATGAAGACCATTTATCACGCAACTGGGTGAAAATGAACAAGGGGGAAGTAAAGTCTTTTGCAAGTAAAGACATTCTCAACTATAGGGAATTTCTTCAATGTGGGTAAAAGAGTAGACAAATAGAATGATGATTTTTCAAAGAGGAATATTTTTCTGTTGCAGGGCAATGGAGTGAGAAGCAAGAAAATGGAGATCAGATTGGAACTTCTTCAGCAAGTAAAGGCAGTTATAGATCAAGGGAGCTGAAGATGCCAAGTGTCTTCTTTAGATGAACATTTAGGGGTTTTGTGTTTCCTTAAATGTTGTCTTTTTTCTCATTCTAAAGAGGTTTTTTTTGTAATTTAACACAAAAGAACACTGTAGTGTGAATACAAAGCATTTTAGAGTTAAGTTTTAGGATTTAAGTCTATTATTTTTATGTAATTTTGATTACAATAATGGAAAAATAATGTTGAATGTTTCAAGTTTAAGACTATTTTACTCTCCTATGTAATTGTTTTATAAATTATAAATAACATAATCAAGGATTATTTTATTCATATCCATTGAATTTTAGTGGATGTTTAGTTTTATTCTTTCTTTTCCATTCAAAGAATGCATGTAAATGCTTGAGTGAAGCTACTGGTTTATGTTAGGCTGAGTGCTAGGATGCTAGTAAGAAGTGAAGGTTAAGACATAATGAAGAAATGTTGTAATGCAACATTTCAGAGCTTCATATATTGTCAGGTGTGAAAATTGTCATCAGATTATGTATGTGTTTGAGTTGACTCCATTCCAAGGATGAGGCATGGATCAAAGTTTGTTATTCATGTTACATGTGTTAGTTATTACAATATCTAATCATTTTTTTAAATCAAGTATGAATCTTAGTTCGTTTGTGTGAGGAGTTTAATGAGTTACATCTCTCATGTTTAAATTAGGCATTACTATAGAGGTCAACCAAGCCTTTATAGTATTGTGTCTATTAAGCATATAAAGGAGAAATATCTATTTACATTGTATTTGGTACTTCAACACACAAGTTTCTATAAATATGTTGAGTGGGATTACCCTCCCAGGTTTAATAGAGCCTGAAGTGTAGTGGAGAAAAGGGTATTTTATTCACTCTCTCATTCATTGGCCATATCAACCCGTTGAGTCTGAATATGAGAGAGTGGCTACTCTTTAGGACTCATTACATCTATTGATTTGAGAACCAACAGATTGGTGACTTTGCTGGGGAGAATTCTAGAAATATTCGGTTTCAGACAATTCAGTCAAAGAGTCATTGAATTTTAAAAATTGAACCAAGGACCTGCATACTTGAAGGAGATTGTTGCAATGTTTCTGATGTATTCTTGAAGTTTGGTGCTCTGCTGGTGGAGAGAACTCAGAAATACATAGATCTTGGAAGAAGCTTTCTACTCCTTGAAGATATTTTCCTCTTTCAAAGAGGTGGTGACTCTACATAAGTTTCTATATCATTAGAAGAGTTGGTTGCAATAGTTCTCAGGTATATTTCTATTGTAACATCTTTATATGAAGGTTTTCAACAAAAAGTTCTAGTTAATACTATCCCTTATTTAGTATTTCAAGATACTAGTTGAAAGGGAAATAAGAAATTAAGATATCTTGAGAAGAAATTAGTTGTAGAGGGAACATAAATTTTATTTGCAAAAATGTATAGTTTTCCTAGTTCTCCCTCTACAAGTTATAATATCATGCCTAGAACACAGCCATGTCCTCAGAGGAAAGTGTTCACTAGTGAAAGATATAACCCTCTCGATTTTAGTAAAATCTAGGGTTACCCACATTCTATCCCAAGAAAAGTTAATGAATATTTGCCTAAGTTTAGAGGAGGTTTTGAAGAATCAGCATCACAACATGTACAAGTTTTTCTTGATGTAATTGAAGACTGTCAAATAGTAGAGGAAGATGTTGTCATGAAGTTTTTGTAAGAAATTTAGAAGATGATGCTGAATACTGATTCTCTAGTTTACCCATGCATTCCATAGATTCATGGCATGAGCTCAGAATGCATTTCATTGATTATTTTGAAGAAGAGTCAATAGACAATGAATGCTTGACTGAAGAAAGAAATCTGCATACCCAAGAAGAATATGAAGAGAAAACTAAAAGTGAGGTTGAACCTATGTCACTTATTGATGCATTATATGATGTAAAAATATTTGAGGGTGAATCCTCCTATGATTTTCATGATAGATTCATGAAGATTTTTTTTTCTATACCAACATTAAATAGACCTGATGAATCAATGTGTATTGATGTTTTTTGTGAGAGACTTGAGCCAGGTCTAAGTACCATGCCAACTCATTTGAAGTCTCCTAGTCTTAAATGCATATATCAATGGATTTCAATAATTGAGGAAATGATAGATAAATATGGAAGTAATATCCTAACTCAATTATGTGATGGTACTTTTGCAAGACTTAGTCCAATAAATGTAGATGGTATAGTAGAAGATAAGAATGATGCATTATTAGGTGATGAGGAAGTTGTTTTTGAACAACCTACAAAAGAAATAAATTCAAATACAGATTACAACCATGATGGTCATGAAGAGATAGATGAAACATATGAAGTTTCTTCTATTTGCTTTGAAAATATAGAAATATAAATCATTTTTTTGGTATTAGATGAAGGCTGCAATGATGCATATGATACTGAAAGTGTTTTCTCTTCTATGGAATTTGAATATACAGTTGAAGATTATGTTGATTCTGAAGTTTCATGTCTTCATGATGAGAACAATGGTGTTGTAAATGAAAGTTTGCAACTAGTTGGAAATCATTCTTGTTTGGATAACATTTTTGAAAGCTCACAAGAGCAAGATGATGGATATGAATTGAATACTTTGTTTGAAGAATACATGTGTGATTAGCAGTGCTATGATGCCATTGGTCCTACTTCTATAAGTGTTGAGTGTAGCATTGATGAAAGCTTTCATGATGATGATACAAAAGAGCCTGCTGATTTGAAGAGTACTTTTGAGAATGTCAGCATATCAGATGAAAGTGACAGAGTATACAATAATTTTTAGTCAGAGAAATCATATGTGAGAAGTTGCAATGAAGAGATAAGTGATGGTTTTCAATTTGACAGTGAGAAAGGTAGCTATGCTGATTGTGGTAGCAATGTAAACGGAGAAGGAGATATGTATACAAGAGGTTCATTGAATGAATCATCTAAAGTAGTTGATTATGAAAGGCATGCATATGCTGATCATAATGAACAAGGAACTCCTCTTTTGTTTAATGCTATACCTCCTATTCATGTTGTTTCCTTTGAAGTTGTCCCTAAATGTTTGCATGAGATCAACATTGAAGAAGTTGTTCTTGATAGTGGAAATGTAGAGATAAATGTTAGTACAACTAATGATGCTCTTTATGATAAGTTTGCACTTGAAGAATGTGATTGTTTCAATCACATGGATGCATACGAGGATTTTTTTCTAGATCTACAACTCATTGTTTCTCTCATGAGCAGTATGCTTCATATTTTCAAGTTGGTGCAGCAGGAGGTAATGTTGAATATGATACTCTTTGCAATAGTGAATCTATTTTGAACACTCACTACGATGAATTTGTTGCAAATGAAGATTCTGAGTCATATGAACCTTCACTTGAGGTTTCTTTTTATGATAATATAACGAATGCTGAAAATCTTGTCTATGAGCTTGAAGTAGGAAACATTGTTTGAGATGCTGACATTTCTTTTGAATGCTATGATTTGAATGTGGACAATGGATTTGTGGGTGTTAATAAGTATTATTTTCAGAACATTGAGGCATGTAATAATGTGATTAAGCTATGTTGTTGGGATGATGACAAAATCATCTATGATGTAAATCAGTCAAAAGAATTTCAAATGTGTGAGCACTCTTTGCTTGACACACAAAATGATTGCACACTGTTTTTGAAGGATGATTTCTTTTCAGAACTTAATCATTGTGAGGGAATTGGTAAATGGGATGAGGTTGTGTTTTCAGATGGTCTTGATTGCTATCCTCACATTTTGTCACTTGCCACAAGATCAAAAAATGGAATGACTGGTAGTGATGCAGCCTATGTCATTTGGTTGCCATGTGACAATAAAGCTAAATTTAAAGGTAGCCTAACACTTATCTTTGCAAGAATGTAATCACTCATGTTGCTATGGTGTGATAGAAGAAGATATGGATTAAAAAGGATCAGCCTTTTTAATAGATTGGTATTTGACAGAGGTAAGAAATGACTTCCTTTTTTCATTTGGTGGCCTAGGGCCACTAAATGAGGTTAAAAAGTTGAAAAAATAAATACTCTGTCACCCAATGTTTTTGGCACTTGGTCTGCTCTCCTAGAGATCTAAATTCTTGTTATTCCCATAAGGGGCATACATCCTCATAAAGAGCTACTATTGGAACCTTCAAAATTTCAAATCTGAAGTGCCCATATTGAAAAATTTTCCTTTGCACACTCAGTACACCTGCAAAATTTGCCCAAGTGACCTACTTTGGAGGGTCAAAATTTGAACCCTGTTGATTTTCATGCCAAATGGATTATTTCTCTCTATTATCCTTACATTAATGTACTCCCTGGTCTGATTTCAAAGCCCCATGGTCAAATTTGCTATTTTTACTAGGCCAAAAGGAAATGCATTTTGCTCTATTTTGCACCTACATTTTCAGAATATTTCAAAGTGGTCATCTTTGACCCCTAATATTTTGTGATGAATGATGATTCAAGGAAAGCCCTCTTGCACATATACTTAGTGTGCCTAGATGAGCTTATGTTTCCAATGGAAATCCCCCAAAATTTGTTTTGATATTTTTTCAAAGTGGTGACTTTGAGAGCCCTGATTGGTTCTGAACAAGTGAAATGGTAGAAAAGTCCAAGTAGGCAACTTTCGTATTTAATATCTTTCACCTCAAGAAGAATTTTGTCATGCCGTTTATTGCAATGAATTCTTGGGTCAAATGGTAACATACCTACTCAGTTTCAAAATCCCAAGATAAGTTCTGATTGGTTAACTAACCCTTTTCTAACTGCAACATGGCCAAAAATGGTGTCTCGAAAAGTTTCAAATTTTCAAAATCTAAGGACAACCCATTTCTTTTTTTGGTCCTAAACCTCTACAACTCCATTTTCATCAAGATTAGAGGTCATTTGATACATTATTTTAATTTACTTTTGTTGCGGCAAACATGTCCCGGAGGCCAATTTACAAAGGAGGTACCTAATTTTTTATGGCTGGAAAAAATTTGAGGAAATGGGTTTTCTTTAAATAATTTATTATAGCCACACACAAAAACTCTCAGCTCCAAGTGTCATGGTTTGTCCACAATAAATTTATTCAAATGGGTCGCAAGCGTAATTAGAAGTCATACATTTTTATAATGTTTCAAATGTTCATATTTAAAATATTTTGAATATTTTAAATATTGTAAAAATGAAAAAGAGCATTTAGGGCAGATATAAAATATATTTTCAAATGTTCTAGGACAAGCAAGTTTAATTCCTACTTCTGATTGGTCCAAAGGCGGCAACATGGCAGCACAACTTTCATGGCCTCTTGTTTTCATTCACATTATCTACTCTGTATTAGCGATCAGCGATGGCAATGGCTCTTCATCACCCATCATGGATTCAAAAGCACTCCTCCTCATTGTATTGGCGATAAGAGATGGAAGACACGTGAGCAGTTAAAAAGGGGAATTTTCAATTGTTACTGTGCAAAGAGAAAGTTAAATTTTTGTTTCTTATTGGCTGGAGGAACTTTTGACTATCCACGACAATTCTCAAACTCTCATGGCAGCAGCGCTCATCTCTATTTTTGAATGGAAAATCGAGTTGAAATTAGCGATGAGTGATGGTTGTTGTGTCCATCGCCCATCGTTGATTTCTTATTATTTTCTTTGGTTGCATCTGCGATGCCCGATGGTTGTTCCCCCATTTCATCCATCCCTAATAAATATTTTTTCTTCCAAATATATCAAGACACGCGATGGTGGTTGTTGTGATTTTTCACAAATAGAATAAAATTTTATTTGTTGCCATAAAAAGTTCTAGAGAAAATTATGGTGAAAGTGAAACATGGAGGTAAATAAAAAGCACAGGTAAATTTGTATTTATTTGTAAAGTGGTCTCTGGCCTGATGCATATGTTTTAAATTTATCATTTGATAAATTTAAATGGTAAAAATGGCTGAAGAATACATTAAAGTATGAAAAGTGAATATTTTATTCACTGTGCAAAATAGTTTTGCTAGAGATAAGTTTTCACAGTGAAGACCATTTTTCATGCAGCTGGGTGAAAATGAACAAGGGGGAAGTAAAGTCTTTTGCAAGTAAAGACATTTTCAACTACAGGGCATTTCTTCAATGTGAGTAAAAGAGCACACAAATAGAATGACGAGTTTTCAAAGAGGAATATTTTTCTATTGCAGGGTAGTGGAGTGAGGAGCAAGAAAACATAGAGCAGATTAGAACTTCTTCAACAAGTAAAGGTAGTTACAGATCAAGGGAGCTGAAGATGCCAAGTGTCTTCTTTAGATGAACATTTTTGGTTTTTTTGTTTCCTTAAATGTTATCTTTCTGCCTCATTCTAAAGAGGTTGTTTTTGTAATTTAACACAAAAGAACACTGTAGTGTGAATACAAAGCATTTTAGAGTTAATTTTTAGGATTTGAGTCTATCATTTTTATGTAATTTTGATTACAATAAGGACAAAATAATGTTGAATGTTTCAAGTTTGAGACTATTTTACTCTATGTACTTGTTTTATAAATTATGTATAACATAATCAAGAATTGTTTTATTCATCTCTATTGAATTATAGTGGATGTTTAGTTTTATTCTTGCTTGTTCATTCAAAGAATGTATGTAAATGCTTGAGTGAAGCTACTGGTTTATGTTAGGTTGAGTGCTAGGATGCTAGTAAGAAGTAAAGGTTAAGACATAATGATGAAATGTTGTAATGCAACATTGCAAAGCTTCATATATTGTCAGGTGTGAAAATTGTCGATTTTAGATTATTTATGTGTTTTAGTTGACTTCGTTCCAAGGATGAGGCACTGATCTAAGTGTGTTATTCATGTTACATGTGTTAGTTAATACTATAACAACTGATATTTTTTTAAAATCAAGTATGAATCTTAGTTTGTTTGTGCGAGGAGTTTAATGAGTTACATCTCTCAGGTTTAAATTAGGCATTATTGTAGAGGTCAGCCAAGCCTTTATAGTATTGTGTCTATTAAGCATCTAAAGGAGAAGTATTTGTTTACAGTGTATTTGGTACTTCAACACACAAGTATCTATAAATATACTAAGTGGGATTACCCTCCCAAGTTTAAGAGAGCCTGACGTGCAGGGGAGAAAGGGGTATTTTATTCACTCTCTTGTTCGTTGGCCATATCAACCCGTTGAGTCTAAATATGAGAGAGTGGCTACTCTTTAGAACTCATTGCATCTATTGATTTGGGAACCAATAGGTTAACCACCAAGCTAGGGATTAGAAAGATAAATGAAATGCAAGATGTAATGCTTAACCCTAATAGGATGCAATCTTTCACTAAATGACCTAAAAATGCATGTAAATCAGAACAAAAGTTACAAGATGAAATATGTGCACCTGGAAATCTAAAGATGACTAGATGAAGCTTTAAAATGCTAGAAACACTTATTTTAATCCTTATTGGGACTCATATGCTAGACTAGGCTATTTAGTCTTAGATCTGGGTTTTCGTGGAGAAACGAGAATCTGGCAAATGAGTTTCTAAAACTAAAATTCACCTAAACTGGTACTCATACACCAGAACCAACATATCAATCTAGTTAGGGTTTACTAAAACTTTAAACTTTGAATCTGGTGTTTAGGGTCTACTATGTGCTTCTGAATAGATTTCTAGATCTCAAACTTTGATTTGCAACCTATAGAAGTCCTTCAGGTATCTCCAATGCAAGGTGACAACTTCGACAACTTTGAAGACTTTGAATTTTTTTTCCAAACTTGCTCTTCAGTGTGTCTTTAATATAAACCTCCAAATCACACACTAAAGAGAGGGGAAAATGTTGTTTTGTGAGTGGAAATGGGTTTTCCTTAGTCAAACCCCATTTTGGTAATAAAACCTTAAAATAAAATGAAATAGGAATGGAGAATGATGAATTATCGAAATATGATGTTACAACTCACCAAACCCTAGCAATAATATGTTGCAAACATGTATGAAGTGGCTCCAATGGATGTAGATCTTGACTCTTGTGCACAAAATTCATAAATGTTGACCACAGATTGCTAGACTCTTCGTGATAGGTTTGGCTCCCTTCATGGGGTTGCAAAAGGAAGCCTATGGCTTCATGTCAAGGTGAAAATCACCCCGATGATGCTCTCTCTCCCTCTACCCACTTCTACTTCAGATTCAGGAGAAAGAACATAGGAGGTTGTTTACTTTCCTTACTTCAATTTGGAATCTATTTTTTTCTCTTACTAGTTAAGAAGTAGATTATTCTTATTTCAGTTTATAACTTTCTAATATCATGCCCTAATTTTATCATGTGGTAGCTGCTATGATAGAATGATCTTATGCAAATCTAGTGATATGGGTTACCTTATTATGGATACATTTTTGTTCCTATGGATGCAACTGTTGAAATTCTATTTATTTCATTATGATAATGTAATTATGCAATAATATTCATTTGTATGTGAACCAATATATTGGAGCTTGTTACTTGTTGGGTACTTGTTACATTTGGTATAGCATATGTAACAACTACCCAACTAATCATTTATTAAGTATGGAAAACAATGAAATACATGAAGCTAATGCATATCCAGTCTAAAGGAGTCAAACAGTTAAATTTTTTTTTCATGTTACAAAATGATTCTATAACTATTACCATATCAAAAGTCCATTTACAATACCTTGGAATGAGTACAAAAATTGAATCATAACAGATATCAGTATTAAATATGAGTCATTTACTCATTTAAATAATTAGACACAAAATAAATAAGATATCATCATTTGTGTTATAGAACCTACACCATTTCCTTCTATAACTTGAAGTGAAAGAAAGTGAGAGAGTATCATCAAGGTGATATCCACCCTACCATGAAGCATGAGCTTCCCCGTGCTACTCTAGTAGAGAAGCCCAAACCATCACAAAGGATCTAGCAGTATGTGACTAACATGTATGATGGAATCCATGGTACTGAGTGAATCACTAGCAAACTACATGCTCTCACAATAATTGTGCATATCTTTGATCACATATGTAACACAAGAGAGTGCATATCAACTCAAGCAATGCACTTAAGGATGTAAATCAACAACAACAATTTTTGTAGTATAAAATATCTCAATCATCTCACTATGATAACTAGGCATTAAGAATATAAACAACATTAGAAAACAAGCCTGTAACTAACTTCTAGTCTTTTAAATATAGGTTAAATAATATATGTTGTGCATTTTTCACCCACACGCCCCGCTGGAAGCAGGGACCCTCTCTCGCTTTGGTTTTGGTGTTTTGGCCCTTCCATTTTGAGGTTTTGTCTTATTTAGGCCTGTGCTTAAATGTTTATTTTGACTGCCTAAGTGTTTCCATAGGTTATTTATTGGAAATCCTAAGTTCTGGATAAAGTTCGAGTTTTCACTTGGATTCAGGATTTTCCACCTTGGTTGGATTTTCCTGAATCCTGCTTGGACCCCAGCTGGACCCTGTTGTTCAGAAATTTTTGGTATTCGTGGATTTCACCATGGGCCGGATTTCCCCGGATTCTGCCTTGTCGTCAGATTCCCAGGTTTTCTGACTGTCTTATCGATTGCATTAATGACTTTGCGCGTACTTTGAAGGATGTATTTAACTTGATTTTTGAGGTCTTTTATGCTATCATGCTTATTGCTTGCCGTCATTTGAGCTCAGGAGTGTTTTTTTGGCAGTGTTTGATCCAATTTGAAGCCATTGAGTTTGAATTGATCGATTTGCTGGTGTTTTCTTTGGCGCTTCCATGCCCTTGTTCTTTGTGGACACCATTCTCTTCGCATTTGCTGATTTTGGGATCAATTTTCGTTTTACAATGGTATGTATTTGGTTGCTTTGCTTTGACTTGATGATTATGGATAGCACATTGATGTTCTAGGAGCTTGGGGAATTTGAATTCCTACATATTTAATTGTTTCATGCTAGGGTTTTTCCGGCATTGTGTTATTTGTGATCTCTTGGGTGAGTTTTGTGCTCATTTGTCTATCTGCATTTTTGATGAATCTTGCCTGAGAATAATTAGTAAACCCTAGTAATGACTTAGTAGTTGAAACGACTGAATTTTGAGCTTGCCTGTGTGCTAATGGTAGATGAATAGGGTTTTAAACCTAGGGCATCACCATTCATCCTTATTTTTCTCTCAATCGGGCCAAGAAAAGAAAGAAAATCTTTTGAAGGTCCATGCATAACTGTCCCTAAGCTTAAATCATTGAAATCCATGATCAAAATGATGTTGTGTATGAAATCGTGATTTCATGTCGCAATCCGGATTTTGGCCTAAGTCTGGGATTTCTCATTCCTTCAGGGTAATCTATCTCCAGAGGATTTTCCTGAACTCTGGTGAGGTGCAATAAAATTATCACTATCGTGTGCACTTTCGGCAAGACAAACATTTGTTGCCAAGAAGTCATAGCGGGCTCCATTGGTCATGCCGATATTCTTTCTGTCACTAAGACTTCCTTCCTTTGGCAAGACCTTTCACTGAGTGCATTCCACTTTTGTTGAGACCCTCGTCGGGGAGACCTTGCTTGTTTGGTGAGACCTTTCGGTGAGCTCACAACTCTTGCCGAAACCTTCACTTACGCCAAGACTACCAATGGTTGCCAAGACATCATGACAAAGCCTTCCTTTCTTGGCGAGCTCGAATCTTCTTTTGGGGAGATCACATGTTGTTGGCCAGAGGTTATACCGATGGGACTCCATCTCGACAAAACATTACGTAGTCACTGAGAACTCTAGCCAAACTCAAACTTAATTCCGAGACATCCATTTTGCTTCGATGAGACTCCCCCTCGTCGGTGAGACGTTACACCGAAAATCCCTCCTAAGTTCATATTTGATCACCATGACAATGTTATTCTCACACCAATAAAGTCTTCTATGTTCTATCAGCAAGACCAGAGTCATTCACCGAGACCCTACCCCAACTACCCCTTGGTCATATCGATATGTTTGCTATATCTTCGGTCGGCAAGACACCGCAAATTCGCTGAGACCTCATATTGAAAAACTTTAGTCTGGCCGAAGTTTTTGCTTGGACCCTGATTGTCGGTGAGACAAAGAGGATTCGCTGTAACCTCACCTCGAAGAGAAATTCTCTCATTGAGATGCATATCCTCATTGTTGGTCAGCAAGACATGCCCCACTCGGTGTGACCTCATTCTGAATAAAATTTGTTTGGCTGAAGTACATGCTTTTGCACCGATTGGTTTAGAGTTTTTCTTTATCTACGGATTTCTGTCGAGTCTGGATTTCTCCGAAATCCAGCGTCTCTCTAGTTTCCCGAAATTCCTCTCTAGCTCGTTCTTCATGGGAACCCATCCCTCATGGATTTTCTCGAATTTGATGAAATATAAAGAAGTGTGAGATAATTGAATTTGTTTATGATTTGTGATACATTTAATGATTATTTCATGCTATTTTATGATCTCCTATGAATTTTATTGATTTATCATGATCAGGTTTAATGGTTAAGTAGGTGTTTCCTAGTTATTCTATTGGAATCTGATCGGTCTAGAATTTCCTGAAATTCCTCTCTGGCTCAGATTCCGCGGATGGTCTTGAAACCCGAATTTTGTTGTGATCATCTTATATGGGACTTGATAACACCTTAATTACATGAGGTTGATTCTAATGGTGTTTTGATGGATTAACGCTCCCTTTCCTATGGTTTTTATTATGACTTCCATGTTGAATGTAGGCTCAATCTAGCAAGGCAACAACTGGATCTTCAATGTCTAATGCAGGGAAGATTAAGCTAGACATCAAGAGCAAGATCCGTGAGAGTAAAATCACTTATGTCTGGTTAGAGGTGACTGATACAAATGTTGTCCTCTGGGATTATGAAGAATTTAAAGGAAGAATGGCAGCTGGGGATCTTCCCTTGGTAACTAGAAGAATGAATGAATCAGGCTTGTCCCATGCTGCTGGTTTCCCTTCCACGGTGCAATGTTATGAGCTGGTTCTTGAGTGTGCCAGACACTATGATCAAGATACACAGAGGATAATTGGTCCTCAAGGGAGAGTTTTAGTGAATCTCAACCCTGTTTCCATTGCCCAAACATTTGATATGCCAGACAGGTCTCATGTGGTGGGATTCAGCATGAAGACGGCTCAGGAGTTCTACGATGAGCAAATAGTGAAGTCACAGTAGCTTATCAATTCTTGGCTGGAAAGGCCTGAGTCTCACTACTCCAAATTGCCCAAGCAGCTATACAGAGCAAAGTTCAAGAAGGAATATTATGATGCCATCACTCTTCTCAGTAGGGTGGCTGGACTGAAGAATGCTGGCATGTTTGAGAATTGGATGTGCCATGTGATTGTTAGGATGGAACAAGAGAAGATTAACTACCATTGGGCATGAGTTATTAGTGGAGTAATTCACAAACAGTTGTCCAATGTGTTGCAAACAAGGTCCTTCACAATGACCTCATATTTGGTCTACGCACTTGCAAGATTCCACCCCTACAAAGGATTGAGTACAAGGGGCACTTTTGGGCAAGATATTATCTACGAGGTTTTCCCTCAGTTGCACTTGGGAGGTTCAAACTATAGGAGGGTGAATGATGCATTCACCATGCACATTACTAGGCTGCTTTAAGGTGCAGAGCCTGTTAGGATTTCATACCAGGCTAAAGAGCTCCTCAAGAAGTATGGGGCATGGTTTACTCAATTCCCAACCTTCTCTTACATCCAGATTGATGGATGTCAGAGGGCCCCATATAGGCTTCCAAGATATCCCATTGATCATCTCATACTCTTGGAAGTAACTAGACAGATTTGTGACTTCAATGTCATTGTCAAAAGAGATAAGCACAAGACTGGATTTCGTGGGGATTTTCCATTAAGGATTGGTATTGGAGAGGCTTGTCCTTCCATTGGTTCTGCCCAGGCTTCAGAAGAAGAAATGAGTGCTCTTGGCCTATCTTTCCATTCTAAGAGGCCCAGATTTGATATTACAGGAGAAGCTCAAAAGAAGGCCAGTAGAGAGTACAACCATAAGGTTGATTTGGAGGATTACTGGGCCAATTGTAGTGATGAGTTTGAGGTCAAAAAGAATAAATTCTCCCAGCTTCCAGAGTCAGTTCGATTGTATAATGTGAAGGAAGTTCCTGATCAGTTGGAGGATGATGGAAACTTGATCTAGGATCATGCTTATGAGGCCATAAAAGATAGACCAATTGGTGATGTGGATTGGTTAGAAGAGGAAAAAATAGAATTGAAGCTGCTGAATGATCCAGTTATGAAATTTACTAGGATGTGGCTAAGGCATAAGCGTTGGGAGCTAGAAAATAATGGTGTACAGTGCACCTATGCACTAATGGGAGCTAATGGGAGATTTGGATCCTCACTCCACCTCTGAAGAATCTACCAAGCAGGATCCTAAGGGCAAGGGTAAGTTGGATTCTCCTTTCAAAATCAAAATTAAAGGTGTTCAAGAAACAAAAACACAGGGAGCATAAAAGCAACAAAATCCAAAGGCTAAGAAGAGGACAAGAACTAAGAAGTCTGGGCTGAAAGAGACTGAAAATCAGGGTCCTGAGGTTGATGTGCTAGTGACCAAGAGGAGAAGAATCATAAAATTGTCAGAGAAGGCAAGCTCCAAGGAAGGGGAGGAAGAGGTTACCCCACCAGTGGTAAATGTTGAAAGTTAGGAGGAGAAGGCCAAGGTATATGCAAGGAGGTCTAGGACTCCTTCTCCTAGGGACAGTGTGCCCAAGGTTGATCTCCCTCTGGTGGTTTCTCATGGGGAACGACATGATGAGGTGCCTTCCACTCATGAAGCACAAGGAAAACTTGTTGAGTTGAAAGACATAGAAGAACATCCAGATACTGAAGGAGAGGAGTTCCATGAGGGTGATCTTCATAGTGCAGAGGCAAAAATTGAAAAGGTAATGCAATCCCCTTTGGTTGCACACACATATTCCCATGTTAGAGCTGAAGAAGTCCCTCCAAGCGAAGAAGAAATAGTGAGGGCTCCCTCACCTATACATGAAGATGAGAATGCTAAAGAAGAAGAAAGCAGGACAGATGAAACTCTTGAGAAACAAAATTTGAGTGAGGAAGCACCTAAAGGTAAACAAGAAGGGGAAAAATAGGCTGAGGTACAATTGAAGCCCACCGTTCCTGGTTGGTTAGATAAAGAAATAAGGAGAAAACAAGTCATGGTGGAAGATAGTCCACCAAATATGGGTGCACTACTAGCAAAGATTGAAAAGGACAAAGGTAAGAAGAAGGCTAGGGTGATCTCAAGGATTGAAAGAGATGAAGCTCATAATAGGGTTGTTCACATTGCAACCCCTGCTCCTGATAAAAAAAGAGATGATGTGGCTGGAAAGGATTATAATGTTCAGACTCTCAATCTTGGGCCTACATCCGTTGAGCAGAATATTGAAGATTATGAGGGTTCTAGTGCAGTCATTGTGGGTAGGCTAAGGAAGGAAATAAAGACCAAGCAGGAGTTGAAGAAAGAAAATGAAAATATTAAGAAATGGTTAGAGGATTTGATGAAGCCCTTGCAGTCCATCAACCCCTTTGCTTCTACTGCAAATCCCTTGCCTAAAGAAACTATCACGGAGGTTGAAAGAATGAAAGCCTCCACTCTTGCCACTACAAGTTGGTTGCAAGGGGTGTGAACTAAAGGAGATGATGCAATTAAGGAAATTCTTTCATCTGGGAAGGATGCTGTGAGGGCTACTAACTGGTTGAAGGTGGTGTTGGCACAAGATAAGGAGGACACAAATCTTTTTCTATAGAAAACCAGAACAATCATGGAATACACCAGGGATAGGTTGGTAAGTGATAAGATTCTTCCTTCCTCCAGAGTTGCCAAACCATGGGAGTGGTATGAAGTGTTGCAGATTAGGCAAAAAGTGTTGAAGAAAATTTACAAACAAAGGAGGCAGATTGATGACACTCTAACTGGAATTTATAATGGCTGCATTGCTTTGTGTGAGATTATGACAAGAAGAAGGAATATCGCATCCAAGTACTTGAGCTTGGAATAGTTGAGGAAGTGGTGGCGTGATGTTTATGCCCCGAGTAATGATGATTCCATTTCTGAGCATCAATTGGATGATAAGGCCACATACATTGTTGTCATTGACAAATACCAAAAAATTTCAAACAAAGGAGGTAGATCGATGACACTCTAACTGGAGTTTATAATGGCTGCATTGCTTTCTGCAAGATTATGACAGGAAGAAGGAATATCGCGCCCAAGTACTTGAGCCCGGAATAGTTGAGGAAGTGGTGGAATGATGTTTATGCCCCAAGTAATGATGATTCTATTTCTAAGCATCAATTAGATGATGCGGCCACATACATTGCTGTCATTGACAAATACCTAACCTATAAGGTGGATTGGGATAGGTTGGTGAAACAATCAAGGGAGGAGATCACATCAATTGAAAGATGACTTAGGGATTTTCCTTTACCACATGTGGCCAACTTGGATGATGCACTCTTGAAAGTCCATAAAAGGCTGGATCAGAATAGGGACAAAGGGGAAGGCAGTTAATGCCCAACTACATCAAAATTTTTGCTTCCCCATTCTCCCACCTTGCATTGGTCTGAGCTGCATTGGGAATCCCGGGCTGACCTGGGTGTGGTTCGTGCATTTAATGCATTCCTTTGTTCCATTTTGACTTTCTCTTGGATTGTTGGTGCCTTTAATGCTGTGAAACTCTTGTTGGGCTGACGGGTTTTCTGGGGGATTATATATATTTGGCATTTCGCCTCATTTATAGAAGTAAGAACATAGAGTTAGAATATAGAGATTGATATAGGGTAGAAATAGTTAGAAGTGAGTTAAGTAGAGCAAGTTAGCAAGTAGTTGCTCTCAAGAAAATATTGTCACAGAAGGCTGGAATTGTTGCTATAGTGGATAATTCAAATACAAGTAATGACATTGTGATTTGTTGCCATACTGGTATTCTCTTGTCTTGCATGGTTCTTGTTCTTCTATCATTAAAATTTCTTTGAGGAGGTTAATATTTAGATTATATTCGATTTAATAATGTTTGTGATTTGATACTTGAATGTTGCAGCAATCCCTTAGTCCATACTTTTCGCAACCAACTGATTGTTAGTTTCTTTGCAAAGTTAGCCTGGACTTTTCATATTCCTTGTGCTTAAGTTCGATGGTGAAGGTTTATTCATTTCAATTGCAATAGGGTTGTTTGAATGAATGTTCATGATTTGAAAATCTTAACACTTTAGAAGATTGCACTGTTTCTATAAGATTGCAGATTTATCTGGGTCAAGTAGAGATTAGTTTTGAGGGATTGGTCCATTCCGGGTGTTGGTCATTTTCATTGTTAATCTTAGGTTTAGCGTCAAGTTAGAAATCTCTTTGAAACCTTTATCTTTTGCTATTTCTTTGATTATTGGGTTAAATATAGGATCGAAGTATCATCGTATTGTTAGATCTAATAAATTTTGATTCAATATTTTGCTTGTAGTAAGGTTCCTTTGTGATTACCAACATTTTCACATTTTATCGCCGAGTTGTTCATGCATTGTCAAGACCTGACATTAGACACCTTGAGGTTATCTCTTGAGGCTTGCTAATAGAGATTTACCTTTTAAGTGAGATAGGATATTATATTCTGTCTAAGTTGTTGCTGTGTAGAAAACACCATCAATAAATTGGTGCTAGGAGGAGGGCCTGAATAAGCAAGCTGGATTGATTTTTGAACACCATCTCTCCTGAGAGATTCAAAAGAAGGACAAGATCTGATCCAGGAGAGGAAGACTTTCAGGAATTATCAGACCCCACTAGGTCAAGAAGGACCAACAGAGGGGGAGAATCATCATCATCCCATCCACCTCCCACACCTCCATCATCCCATTCTTCATCAGGTTCATCTGTATCTGAGGGTGTTCCCAGTCCACAACCATAGCCAGTCATAAATCAGCTGTTACCACCCCCACCTCCACCAATGGCTTTCTTAGCAACCAACTCATCTCCATTGAGTTTTGATGTTTACAATGTCATGTTGAAAAACCCTGAACACTTTTGTTCAAAATTCCATGTCAATGATCCAAATAGGACCGTTGAGGAACACATCAGGATCTTTCAAATTGGCCTTAAGAATAGAGGGATAAACCATGAGGATGTAGCATATAGACTATTTCCTTATTCATTGGGAGAGGATGCATTCTATTGGTACAACCATTTGTCTGCTGGATCTATCCAACATTGGACTGAGCTAGAGAGCTAGAGGCTACCTTTTTGCAAAGTTTTGAATTCCCATTAGTTCTAATGAGCTTTACCGTCAGTTCACTAATGTGAAGAGGGAGGTCAATGAGCCTATAGGATCTTTCAACAATAGGTTTCGTCATGCTTATACCAGACTACAGGCCCCTTATGCTGTCGATGAGCCCACTGCCTTAGAAGTCTATTATGAGGGACTTGATAGTTTGACAACTACCTTTATGAAGTGGAGTAATAACCCTCTTGCTAGTCTACTTGATGCATATGCAGAGGCTGTGAAAGTTAGCACTAATCTAAGGAAACATCTATCTGGGCCTTTACCCTCATTAGGACTCGTTGCTCACCTTGGACAAGTTCCAACTCTCAACCAAGCTTTTGCTAATAATACTCCTGTTATGAATCCACTACCTCAATTGCCTCTAGTCCCTCACCCAGGACCTCCTGTAGGGCAAGTGTTATCCATGATTAGTTACCCTCAACAAAATGTGAATCAACCTGTGCATATCCAGCCTCAGGCTAGCTATTCTTCATACCTGCAGAATTCTAAAGTCTTAAACCAATCACTAAATGCTAATGTTGCAGTAGGGTATTCCTAGAATAATGCGAATCAACCTTCACACATTAATCCTGACAAGGAGAGACTAGATGAATTGCCTAAACAAATAAAGAAGCTGAATATGGAGGTGACTTACTTAAGGAACTAGAACAGTTAGTTGCAAGCTGCTTAGAGAAATATGCAGTCCAATCAAAATAGAGAGAACCCACAATGATAGAACTATGATAAAGGGAAACGTTATGATCGAGGTTACAAAAATGATAGAGGTTACAACAATGAAAGAGGGTATAACAATGATCGAGGATTTAATAATGATAGAGGGTATACTAATGATAGAAGACAAAATTATGATAAAGGGCAATCCTCGGGCCAGAACTCTGACAGAGGACAAGGATTCAATAGAAGGCAGCAACCAGGGTAAAACAGGACTTGGAACATAGGACCCAGTAATGGAGGAATCCCCACCCCATTAGATCAACTAGTTAATCAATTTGTTAATCAGTCTACCAATCAACCAGTTAATCAAGAGAAGCCTCCTAGGGTTGTGTATCTAGCTAAGGCTGCTTTATCAGGGTGGTGTAGGCTCCACAAAACGAGTCAGCATTCTGAGTTAGATTGTCAAGAATTCCAAACAACCTCAATTTTTTAGTACGAGGTGAAGAATAACACAAGCGGTTAGTAAATAGTACCATCTAATCCTTATGATTCACCAGTGCTGGTGCTGAATCATGCTCCTTTTCCACAAAGTAAGGAGAATGTACCTGAAGAGGAACCTGATTAGTTCAAGAAAGAGGTAGATCAGGTGTGTAATGGGGATGAAATTTCACAGTTATTTGATGAGAATATAGTAAATGATAATGGTCCCAGAGATGAGGAGGCTTTTGTTGAAGAAGTGCAGACCTTCTAGAGACCTACCAAGAAGTATGATTTGAGGGAGTTGCAACACAGGCACCCACAGGCTGGAGGCCCCTTTACTACTTCCATTCCACCAAACAACTTCAGCACACCTCCAAACCCTAATGCTAACAATAATCCATCACTACCGCAGGTGTCCAAGCAATATTTATCTCAAGGTCCAAGACATGCTGATGTACCAAAAGGGAGGAATGCTGATGCAAATAAGGAAAAGATGGTGGAATACCCCAGAGAGACTCCTACTGATTTAAATGAAGAACAATTGGCCACATATGTTGCTGAAAAACTCTGAAAATTGAAGGTAAATCTATCTGCATTTGAGTTATTAAGAGTTCCATCCATTAGGAATGCAGTCTTAGGATTTTATAATGAAAATTCCATGTCACAAGATAAATCAGTTAGCAAGAGCGTTAATAGAGTATCTAGTCCCCAGTTAGTAGGAAGACAAAATCAGCCCCATAATCAAGTCCATATGCCCCCTAGAGATACTGGGAAAGAAAAGAATGAATCTCAAGTTGCTCAAGTAGACACTCCCTTAACTTTGTTTCAAGGGAAGCAAGACACACCTCCATTCTTGATTTCTGTTTGAATATTTGGTAAGAATCTGCATAATTGTCTGTTAGATTCTGGTGCTTCAACGAATGTTATGCCTTTTGGTGTATGTCGAGCTATGGGAATTACTCCTGTTGACTCACAAAATAAATTCACACAACTAGATAGGACTGAAGTCAGTGTTGTGAGAGAGTTAAATATGATTCATATGCAAATTGATTTTGATCCTAGGATTCAGCAGATTATCAATATACAGGTGGCTGACATACCTGACGCTTATAGCCTAATCTTGGGAAGAGACTTTACTAGGGCCTTGAATGGATATATCTCGACTGATCACTCCCATATGTGGCTTCCCTAGAAGGGAGTGCCAAACCAGATTAGAATTGAAAGAGAACCCAAAATGAAGTACATGATTACAGAATATCAGAAAACCTCTACTGAAATTCTGGTATCAGAAGTAAGTATGGGTAACTATATGCTTGTTGCTCCTCTTGAAGAACTAGATATGGAGGAGGTCCTCATGTTGCATACAGTGTCTAATGCCCTTATAACAGAGTATAGTGGTGTTGTGCAGTTTTTGCACACACGTCCCCTGGAAGTAGGAACCCTCTTTCGCTTCGGTTTTGGTGTTTTGGCCCTTTCTTTTGAGGTTTTGTCTTACCTAGGCATGTGATTGAAATATTTATTTTGAACATCTAAGTGTTTCCCCCAAGTTATTTATTGAAAAATCTTAGGTTCTAGATGAATTTCGGGCTTTTGCCCAGATTCGGGATTTTCCACCCTGGTTGGATTTCCCTGGATTCTGTTTGGATTCTAGTTGGACCTTGTTGTTTGGGGATTTTCAATATTTGTAGATTTCTATGTGGGCTGGATTTTCCTGGATTCCTCCCTCTCATCGGCTTCCTGGGTTTCATGACTATCTTATCAATTGCATTAATGGCTTCGTACATGCTTTGAAGGCCAGATTTCATTTGATTTCTGTAATCTTTTGTGCCATTATGCTCAATATTTTCCATTGTTTGAGTTGAGAGTTGCATCCTTAGAGATTTTTCTTTGAACTGTTGGCTTCATTTTGGGATATTCGGGCAAACTATGGTTTCTAGTGACAGTTTCTTGTGCATTCCTACGTCTGTTCTTTGAGGACCCCGTTCTCTTCCCTTTTGTTGATTCTGGGATCGATTGCCGCATTGTAATGGTATGTGTTTGATTGCTCTACTTTGAATTGAATTATGAATGGCACATCAGTATTGTGAGAGCTTGTGGGATTCAAATTCCTGTGTATTTGTTTATTTCGTGCTAGGGTTGTTTAGTATTGCATTATTTGTCATCTCCTAGGAAATTTTTGAGCTCATTTGTCTATTTACATTTCGATGAATCTTCCCTAAGAGTAATTCGTAAACCCTAGTGATGAATTAATAGTTGAAACAACTATATTCTGAACTTGCCTATGTGCTAATGGCAGATGAGTAGGGTTTTAAACCTAGGGCAATGCCATATCAGGTGATTTCATCTTAAAATTGACCTAGAACGTAAAGAAAATCTTATAAAGGTCCGTCCCTGACTGGTCCTGAGTCAAACCTTTCGAAATCCCTGATTGGTTCAGTGTCTGGGTGAAATCAAGACTCTCCATCCCTTCCGAAATCTCTTCACTGTGACCCTTCGAGGTCAAAGAGATGTCATGTTGACCACCCTATAGTTCACCGAGGAGATCTTCCTAAGTTCATATTGGATCACTGTGACAACATCGTTTCTCACTCTGATGAAGTATTTTATGCATACATGTGGGTGAGACAAAGAGGATTCACCGAGACCTCACCCCATAAGAAAATGTCTCATCGACATGCTTTTTCATATTCACCATCGGCAAGACAAGCCCTAGTCAGCAAGAGGTCATAGCGGGATCCAGTGGTTTTACCGATATTAATTTGCTTCGCCAAGACATCCGTCCATCGCTGGGACCTCCCACCGAGCACTTTTTCTTTCATTGAGCTCTATTCTTTTCAATCGCTGTGACCCTTCAAGGTTGGGGAGATGTCATATTGGTCATCCTATGTCTTGTTGAAGCCCTTCGTGGGTTTGTATTTGATTGCTCGGACGCTATAATTCTCACACCGAAAGCCTTTCTGTCGACAAGACAAACCCTCGTTGCCAAGGGCTCATGCCGGGCTCTTTTCATTTTGCTGATTTTCCTTTCTGTCGCTGAGACCTTCCCCTTTCGACGAGACCTTTCACCAAACATATTCAGCTCTTGCCGAGGCCTTCACTTTTGGCGAGACTCCCAGTGGTCACCAGGACTTCATAGCAAGGCCTTCTTTTCTTAGCAAGCCCAAATCTTCTTTTGGGGAGACCACATATTGTCGGCCAGAGGTTATACTGATAGAACTCTACAACGGCAAAACATTACGTAGTCTTTGGGACCTCTAGACGAACTCAAAATGTTTCACCAAAAGCCTTCCTAAGTTGATATGTTCACTATGACAGTGTCTTTCTCACACCAAAGGTCTCTCGTGTTCTATCGCTAGTTGGTGAGACCAAGAAAATTCACTGAGATCTTACCTCGACTACCCTGTGATCATATCGGTATTGTTTGCTATATCACCATTAGGTGAGACGTTACACCAGAACCACCATGTCTTGGCAAGACCTATTCTAATGGCATCCTTCTATGTGCCTTCGTGGCCTTTGTCGAGAGTTCTCAGCGAGCTCACAACTCTTTCTGAAACCTTCATTCTAGGAATCTCCATTGGTTCGGAACATTGCCTAAACCGCGGATGTCTGTTAGGTCCGGATTTCTCCAAAATCCACCGTCTCCTTGATTTCTTGAGAATCTTCTTTGGCTCGTTCTTCGTCGGAATCCGTCTTTGGCGGATTTTCCCAAAATTTGGTGAAATGTAAAGGAACATGAAAGAATTGGATTCGTTTATAATTTTTGATACATTTGATGATTATTTCATGACATATTTGAGCTTCCAGGTGGTTTATTGATGAAAATGATCAGGTTTAATGGTTAAGTAGGTGTTTCTTGGCTATTCCGTTGGAATCTGATCGGTCTGGAATTTCCTGATATTCCTCTCTGGCTCAGATTCTGTGGATGGTCTTGAAACCCAAAATTTATTGTGGTGGTTTCATATAAGATTTTAATAACACCTTGACTATATGAGATGCATTCTAATGGTGTTTTGATGGATTGACCTTTCCTTCTTGTAGTTTAATATGATTTCCATGTTGAGTGTAGGCAAAATCAAGCAAGGCAGTAGCTGGTTCCTCATTGTCTGATGTAGAGAGGATTAAGCTAGACATTACGAGCAAGGTCCCTAAGAGTAAAGTAACTTATGTCTGGTCAGAAGTCACTAATACAAATGTTGGCCTTTAGGACTATGAGGAGTTCAAAGAAAGAGTGGTGGCTAAAGATCCTCCTTTGGTGGCTAGAAGGATGATGGAATCAGGCTTGTCCCATGTAGCTGGTTTCCCTTCTACGGTGCAGTGTTATGAATTAGTCCTGGAGTGTGCTAGGCACTATGATCAGGATACATAGAGGATAATTGGTCCTCAAGGGAGAGTTGTTGCCAATCTCAACCCTGTCTCCATTGCCCAAACATTCAATATGCTAGACCAGTCTCATGTGGTGGGATTCACCATTGAGGCAGCTCAGGAGTTTTACGATGAGCAGACTATGAAATCACAATAGTTTATCAATTCTTGGCTGGAGAAGCCCAAGTCTCACTACTCCAAATTGCCCAAGTAGTTGTTCCAGGGAAAATTCAAGAAGGAATACTATGATGCCATCACATTTCTTAGCAGGGTGCTTGGATTGAAGAGTGCTGGAACATTTAAGAATTGGATGTGCCATGCAATTGTGATGATGGAGAAAGAAAACATTAATTACCATTGGGCAGGGGTTATCAGCCAAGTAATTCACAAGCAGTTATCCAATGTGTTGTAGACAAAGACCTTCACAATGACCTCATATTTGGTCTATGCACTTGCAAGATTCCATCCCTACAGAGGATTGGATACAAAAGGAATTTTTCGGTAGGATATTATTTGTGAAGTTTTCCTTCAACTGCATTTGGGAGGTTCAAACTATAGAAGAGAAAATGATGTATTTACCATGTATATCGCCAGAATGCTTTAGGAAGTAGAGCATGTTAGAATTTCATATCAAGCCAAGGAGCTCGTCAGGAAGTATGGAGCTTGGTTTATTAAGTTCCCAACCTTCTCCTACATTCAGATTGATGGCTTCTAGAAAGCCCCATATAGACTCCCAAGGTATCCCACTGATCACATTATTATGTTGGAAGTCACTAGGCAGATCTATGACTTTGATGTTGTGGTCAAGAAGGACAAACACAAGACAAGATTTGGTGGAGATTTTCCCCTAAGGATTGGCACTAGAGAAGCATGTCCTTCCATTATTTTTGCCCAAGCTTTAGAAGAAGAAATGAGTACCCCTAGTCTGTCTCTCCACTCAGAGAGGTCCAGATTTGACATCACAGGCGAGGCTCAAAAGAAGGCCAGTAGGGAATATAGCCATAAGGTGAATTTGGAGGACTACTGGGCCAATTGTAATGATGAACATGAGGTCAGAAAGAATAAATTCTCTCAGCTTCCAGTGGATGTAGTCTATTTGTATAATGTGAGGGTAGTGCATGATCAATTGGAGGATGATGGGAACTTAGTCCAGGATCATGCCTATGAGGTAGTGAAGGATAGACCAATTGGTGATGTGGACTGGTTAGAAGAGGAGAAAATAGAACTGAAATAGTTGATGGATCTAGTCATCAAAGTTACCAAGATGTGGCTCAAGCATACGATATGGGAGTTGGAGAATGAAGGAGTGAAATGCACATACAACCTGATGGGGGATTTAGATCCCCACTCCACCTCTGAAGAATCTACCAAGTAGGATCCTAAGGGCAAGGGCAAGCTAGATTCTGTTGTCAAATTTAAGTCTAAAGGTGTTCCAGGAAAAGAAGCCCAGGAAGCAAAAAAACAGAGAAGGCCAAAGGCCAAGAAGAGGACAAGGACTAAGAAGTCTGAGTAGAGTCCTGAGGCTGATGATCCTGTACCCTAAAGGAAGAGAATTATCAAATTATCAGAGAAAGCAAGCTCCAAGGTAGGAGAAGAAGTGATTCCCCTACCAGTGATAAATGTTGAAAGTTCAAAGGAGAGGGACAAGGTGTATACAAGGAGGTCTAGGACTCCTTCTCCCAGGGACATTGTGCTTAAGGTTGATCTCCCTCCGGTGGTTTCTCATGAGGAGTAGCATGATGATGTTCCTACTTCTCATGAAACCCAAAGTGCATTAGGTGAGGCAGGGAATATTGAGGATCATCTAGATACTGAGGCAAAGGAATTCCATGAGGGTGACCTTTACCATGCAGAAGCTGAAGTTGAAGAGATAATTCAATCTCCCTTGGTTGCATATGTAGGATCTCCAGTCACAAATGAGGAAGTTCAATCTCCTCCAAGGGAAGAAGAGGCAGAAAAGATCCCATCACCTAAACATGAGGAAGAACACATCAAAGAGGAAAGGAATAGGGATGAGAATCCTGATAAAAAAATTTGAGTGAGGAGGCTCCTAAGGATCAGCATGAGGAGAAGCAAAGTGAGGTGCAATTGGAATCCACTATCCCTGGTTGGCTGGAAAAAGAGATAAAGAGAAAACAAGTAGTTGTGGAGGATAGTCCACCGAATTGGGATGCACTACTAGCTAAGATTGGAAAGGACAAAGGTAAAAAGAAGGCTAGAGTGATCTCAAGAGTTGAAAGAGATGTGGCACACAACAAGGTTGTTCATATTGCTACCCCTGTTCTAGATAAAAATAGAGATGCTATGGCTGGAAATGATTATAATGTGCAGAATTTTAATCTTGGGCCTACATCCATTGAGTAGGATATTGAGGATTACCAGGGTTCTAGTGCAGTTATTGTGAGTAGATTAAGGAAGGAAATGAAGACTAAACATAAACTAAAGAAATAGAATAAAAATCTCAAGAAATGCTTGGAGGAATTAATGAAACCCCTACAATCCATCAACCCTTCTTCCTTTGCTGCAAATCCTCTGCCTCAAGAGACCATCATTGAGCTAGAAAGGATGAAAGCCTCCACCCTTGTCACTGCCAATTGGTTGAAAGGAGTGCAAGTAATAGGTGATGAAGCTATTAAGGAAATCCTATCAACAGGGAAGGATACTGCCAGGATGATGGATTGGCTGAAGCAGGTGTTAGCACAAGATAAGGAGGATATAGACCTACTATTGCAGAAAACTAGAACCATCATGGAATACACCAAAGATAAATTAGTGAGTGATGGAATTCTTCCTTCCTCTAGAGCTGTCGAACCATGGGAGTGGTATGAGGCATTGTAAATCAGGAAGAAAGTGTTGAAAAAGATTTACAAACAAAGGAAGCAGATTGACGACACCTAACTAGGGTTTACAACGGTTCCATTTCCTTCTTTGAAATTATGACATGAAGAAGGAAGATCGCGCCTAGGTACTTGAGCCTGGAATAGTTGAGGGAGTGGTGGCATGATGTGTATGCACCACTTGATGATGTTTCTATTTCTGAACACCAGCTGGATGATGTGGCCACCTACCTCACAGTTATTGATAAGCATGTGACATATAAGGTAGATTGGGATAGGTCGGTCAAGCAGTCAAGAGAAGAGATTGCATCCATTGAAAATTGACTTAGGGTTCTACCTTTGCCACCAGTAGCTGACTTGGATGGGATGCTTCTGAAGGCTCATGAAATGCTGGGTCAGAATACGGATGATAGGGAAGGGAGTTGATGATGGGCTGTGGCGCGATTTGTGCTTCCCTATTATCTTCTCGCGCATTGGTCTGAGCTGCATTGTGGATCCCGGGCTGACTCGGATGAAACGTGCATTTAATGCATCCCTTTGACATATTTCAAATTTTCTCTTGGTCGGGTTGTTGTGCCATTAATGCTGTGAAACTCTTGCTGGGCTGATGGGTTTTCTAAGGGAATTCTATATATTTGGCATTTCACCTCTTTTGTAAGGGTTAAGAAGTTGGTAGAAGTTAGAAGATAGAAGTAGAATAGAGTAAAGCGAATCAAGTAGGGTAAGTTAGCAAGTAGTTTTTCTTAAGCAAATATTGTAACAAAAAACTGGAATTGTTGCTACAGTGGATAATTTGAATGCAAATAATGACATTATGATTTGGTGCCATACTTGTATTCTCTTGTCTTGCATGGTTCTTGTTATCCCATCTTTAAAATTGCTTTGAGTTGGTTAATATTTAGATTAGATTTGATTCAATAATGTTTGTGATTTGGTACTTGAATGTTGCAACAATCCCTTAGTCCATACTTTTTGCAACCAACTGATTGTTAGTTGCTTTGCAAAGTTATCCTGGACTTCATATTCAATGTGCTTAGTTTGATTGTGAGGATTTTTTCATTTCAACTGCAATAGGTTTGTTGAATGAATGTTCATGATTTAAAAATATTAACACCTCAGAAGATTGCACTATTTTTTGTAAGATTGCAGATTTATCTGGGTCAAGTAGAGATCAGTTTTGAAGGATCAGTCTATTTCAAGTGTTGGTTACTTTCATTTTTAATCTTAGGAGTAGTATTAGACTTAGAAATATCTTTGGAACCCTTACCTTTTTCTATTTCTTTGATTATTGGGTTAGATCTCGGATTAAAGTATCATCAGATCATTAGATCTGATAGAATCAATTCAGTATTTTGCTCGTAGTAAGGTCCCTTTGTGATTACCAACATTTTCATATTTTATCACTGAGTGGTTTATGCATTGTCAAGACCTGACATTAGAGACCTTGGAGTTATCTCTTGAGGCTTGCTGATAGAGATTTACCTTTTAAGAGAGATAGGATACCACATTCTGTCTAGGCTGTTGCTGTACAGAAAACACCATCAATAGGGATTGGCAGTAGAAGGAGGGAAAAAACAAGCAATATGGATTGATTTTTGAATGCCATCTCTCCTGAGAGATTCAGAAGAAGAACAAGATCTACTTCAAGAGAGGATGAATTTCAGGAATTACCATACCCTTCTAGGTGTTGAAGGACCAACAAAAGGGGAGGGTCATCATCATCCCATCTTCCTCCCTCACCTCCATCATCCCCATCTTCATCAAGTTCATCTAAGTCTGAGGACATCCCTAGTCCACAACCTCAGCCAGTCATAAATCAGCCATTACCACCCCCACCTCCACCAATGGCTTTCCTGGCAACCAACCCATCTCCATTAAGTTTCACCATTTACAATGTCATGCCCAAAAACCTTGAACACTTTTGTTCAAAGTTCCATGTTAATGATCCAAATAGAACCGCTAAGGAACACATCAAGATCTTTCAGACTAGCCTTAAGGATAGAGGGATAAACCATGAGGATGTAGCATGTAGACTCTTTCCTTATTCATTGGGAGAGGATGCATTCTATTGGTACAACCATTTTCCTGTTGGATCTATCCAACATTGGACTGAGCTAGAGGGTACCTTTTTGCAAAAGTTTTGAATCCCCATTAGTTCCAATGAGCTTTACCATCAGTTTACTAATGTCAAAAAGGAGGTCAATGAACCTATAGGATCATTCAACAATAGGTTTCATCGTGCTTATACCAGACTATAGGGCCCTTATGCTGTAGATGAGCCCACCGCCTTAGAAGTTTATTATGAGGGACTTGATAGTTTGACGGCTACGTTTATGAAGTGGAGTAATAACCCTCCTGCTAGTCTGCTCAATGCATATGTAGAAGCTGTGAAAGTTAGCACTAATTTAAGACATCTGTCTGGGCCTTTACGCTCATTAGGACCTGTTGCTCACCCTAGACAAGTTCCAACTCTCAACCAAGCTCTGGCGCACCATACTCCTATCATGAATCTGATACCTCAGCTGCCTTTGGTCCCTCACCCAGGACCTCCTGGCGGACAAGTGTTACCCACAATTAGTTACCCTTAGCAAAATGTGAATCAACCTATACATATCCAGCCTCAGGCTACTTATCCTTCATACCTACATAATTCTGAGGTATTGAACCAATCACTAAATGCCAATGCTACAGTTGGGTATTTCCAGAATAATGTGAATCAGCCTCCACACAGCAATCCTAATAAGGAGAGACTAGATGCATTGTCTGAACAAATAAAAAAGCTAAATATGGAAGTGACTTATCTAAGGAACCAGAATAGTCAGTTGCAAGCTACTCAAAGGAATATGCAGTCCAATCATAATAGAGAGAATCCATAGCACTTTGATAGAGGACAACGTCAAGACCGAGGATATAATAATGATAGAGGATACAACAACGAGATAGGCTACAAAAATGACATGGGGTATAATAATGTTAGAACACAAAATTATGATAAGGGACAATCACCAGGTCAGAACTTTGACAGAGGACCAGGTGGTGGACAAGGATTCGATAAAAGGCAGCAATCAAAACAGAACAGGACTTGGAACACATGACCCAATAATGGAGGAGTCCCCACCCCATTATATCAACCAGTTAATCAACCTATTAATCAGTTGGCCAATCAATTAGTTAATCAAGAGAAGCCTCTCAGCGGTGTATATCTAGTTGAGGCTGCTTTATCAAGGTGGTGTAGGCTCCACAAGACTAGTCAGCATTATGAGTTAGACTGTCAGGAATTCCAAATAGCAGCCTTGATCTTTCAATACGAAGTGGAAAACAATGTAAGCAGTTAGGAAATTGTACCCTCTATTCCTTATGATTCACCAGTGTTGGTATTAAACCATGTTCCTTTTTTGCAAAGTGAGGAAAATGTACTTGAAAAAGAATCTGATCAATTGGAGGATGAGGCAGACCAGGTGTGCAATGGAGATGAAATGACACAATTATTTGATGAGAATCCAGTAAATGATAATGGTCCCAGAGATGAGGGAGAGGCTTATGTCAAAGAAGAAGCTTACATTGAGGAAGTGCAGACCTTCCAGAGGCCTGTCAAGAAGTATGATTTGAGGGAATTGCCAGACAGGCACCCATAGGCTGGAGGCCCCTTTACTACTTCCATCCCACCGAATAATTTCAACACACCTCCAAACCCTAATGCTAGTAACAATCCCTCATTTCCCCCAGTTTCTAGACAATATTTATCTCAAGATCTAGGACATGCTGATGTACCAAAAGGAAGAAATGCTGATGCAAATAAAGAAAAGATGGTGGAATACCCGAAGGAGACTCTTATGGATTTAAATGAAGAATAGTTGGCCACGTATGTTGCTGAGGAACTTCAAAAATTGAAGTTAAATCTATCTGCATTTGAGCTATTAAGAGTTCCATCCATTAGGAATGTAGTCTTAGTTTCTTATGATGCAAATTCCATGTCGTAAGATAAATTAGTTAGCAAGAATGTCCATAAAGTATCTAGTTCTCAGCCAATAGGGAGTCAAAATCAAGCTCATAATCAAGACCATATGCCCCCTGGAGATACTGGGAAAGAAAAGGATAAATCTCAAGTTGCTCAAGTAGATACTCCCTTAACTCTGTTTCAAGGGAAAATAGACACACCCCCATTCTTGATTTTTGTACGCATATTTGGCAAGAATTTACATAATTGTCTACTGGATTTGGGTGCCTCAACTAATGTTATGCCCCTTGGTGTCTGTAGAGATATGGGAATTACCCTTGCTAATTCTCAAAAGAAAGTCACACAGTTGGATAGGACTGAAGTCAATGTTGTAGGAGAGTTAAACATGATTCATATGCAGATTTCTTCTGATCCTAGGATTCAATAAGTTATCAATATACAAGTGGCTGACATCCCTGATGCTCATGGCCTAGTCCTGGGAAGAGACTTTACGAGGACTCTGAATGGGTATGTTTGAATTGATCAATCCCATATGTGGCTTCCTTGGAAAGGAGTGCCAAATCAGATTAGAATTGAACGAGAACCCAAAATGAAGTATATGATTATGGAATATCAGAAAACCTCTACTAAAATTCTGGTATCAGAAGTAAGTATGGGTAACTATATGCTTTCTGCTCCCCTTGAAGAACTAGATTCAGAGGAGGTCCTCATGTTGCACACAATGTCTCATGGCCTCATGACAGAGTCTAGTGATGTTGAATCCCTAGTGGAACCAGTTAAAAACAATGGTGAACTAGCTAAAAGTAATGATGATCCAGAAGATAATTAGTTGGCTTTGTTAGACAGATTTCAAGAGTTCATCCAAAAATGTATTGAAGATCATATTCAGTTAGGAAGAAGAATGAACTTTGGAGAGTTACTTTTGCTCAATTGGTGTAGGGTACATAATGCTTCACATTTAGAATTGGATTACTGCTTATGCCAAGCTGCAGTGGAACAAATACAGAAACATATCAACCCCACTGCTGTAGTCAAAATTGATAACATGAATGTCCAAGAAGATCCCAAAAGGGAAAGAGTAATGCCTTCTGAAGAGCTATCCAGTGGTAACAGTGCAAGTAAAAAAGCAGGGAGCTCTACCGCTGCTAGTTGTTGGACTTTGAGATTCGATGAGTCCAAATCAAAACAAGGGGCTAGAGCTAGTTTCAAGCTAATTAGTCCAAGGGGTAAGACATTTTTTGCTGCTCACAGACTCCAATACCACTGTACGAATAATGTAGCAGAATACGAAGCCTTAGTGCATGGGTTGTTAATGGCATTGAAGAAAAAGGTTAAGATCTTGTAGGTTTTTGGAGATTCTGAGTTAGTAGTCAAGCAAGTTAGAAGACAATATTCTTGTCATGACAGAAGGATGACTAACTATAGGCATAGAGTGTGGGACCTCGTTGAAGGATTTTATGCCTTCAACATTCAGTTAATTCCACGAAATAAAAACCAGACAACTGATTCCTTGTCCCAAGCAGCCAGTACTTTGCAGCCCCTATCTCTTTCAGGACTAAAGAAGTTTATGGTGTAACTGACCCTGGTACCATCAGTACCTGATAATATCACCAACTTCCAGGTATTTGAAGATGACAAGCATATTTTAGACTTTATTACAAATACTCATGTCTTTGCTTCTCAAATCATTGACGAAACTGAACTTCAAGAAGCTGAGATGGACTTGGAAGGGGTAATTAACCTGAAGACCAACACAATCCCTAGGGGGATGGTACAATTAGAAATAATTTTTGATCTAGACAAGATCAGAGATCAGGAATAGGATGCCAAAAGGGAGTCCATTAGTGGACAGTGTGACAAGCATAATGTGGGATCCCAGGAGGATGTCAAAAATGTTCTCATTGGCAAGGTGTGCACTCCAAAAGAAAGACATAGAATTATTGATGCATTACATAGATATCCAGATGTGATAGCCTAGAGTTATGAAGACTTAAAAAATTATGATACATCAATCATAACCCATACTATTCCTCTCGATCCAAGAGTAAAGCCGTTCAAACAAAGGAAAAGGACCATCAATGCTTTGCTGGAACCCATAATATAGAAGGAAGTGCAAAAACTATTGTCTACAAGGATAATATTCCCAGTCAGACACTCTACTTGGGTTGCAAACTTGGTTCCAGTGTGGAAGAAAAATGGTGAAATCAAGCTATGTGTAGATTTTAGGAACTTAAACAAGGCATCAGAGAAGGATAATTAGCCAGTGCCCTCACTAGATGAAGTCCTCCAGATCGTCAATGGATCTCAGATGATGTCCTTCTTGGATGGTTACTCAGGATACAACCAGGTCATGTTGCAATACAGGGATAGGCACAAGACTGATTTCACCACTAAGTGGGGCACTTTTTCTTATAGAAGAATGCCTTTTGGCTTAATTAATGTTGGAGCTACATTCCAGAGAGCTATGGACATTGCCTTTAAAGATATGATTGGTAAATGCATAATCATTTATATGGATGATCTAACTGTCTTTTCCAAGAAGAGGGGTGATCATGTCTCAGATTTATGCAAAGTTTTTCAGAAATGTAGAGAGTTTGGGATATCTCTCAACCCAAAGAAATGCATCTTTGGAGTAACAGAAGGAAAGTTATTAGGGCATATTATCTTTGAAAAGGGAATTGCCATTGATCCAGAATGCATAGAAGCCATTCTTAAGATTCCCCAGCCTGCAAGTAAAAAGGAAATGAAATCATTCTTTGGCAAGATCAATTTTGTCAAGAAGTTCATCACTGGGTTTGTAGAAATAGTTAAGCCACTAAATGCAATGTTAAAGCAGGAGGCCAAGGTGGAATGGAATGTAGAAGCAAAAGAAGCATTCATAGAGATAAAGAAGGCTATTGCTGAAGCTCCAATTTTAGTAAGTCTCGATTATGCTAAACCATTCTACATATATTCATTTGCTTCTGACCACTCTTGTGCTACTATATTAACTCAGAAATCTGACCAAAGCAACAAACATCCCATGGCATTCATGAGCACACCATTGAAGGCTTCATAACTGAAATACCCAAGTGTGGAAAAGTAGGCTTACACCTTAGTCAGGGTTGTAAAGAAATTTAGGCATTATATCCTTAGAAACAAAATCTTTGCAATAGTTCCCGATCCTACAGTTAAGTTGTTATTAATGTAGAATGAGCTGGGGGAACGTAGAGCCAAATGGATGACTATGTTACAAGAATATGATATTGAGATTCAACCCATGAAGTTGGTAAGAGGGCTAGGGCTTACACAGACAATGGCAGAGACAGGCCCTGATCTTACAGCTCAGGCTTATACTTTAGAGGATGTTTCTCCAGGAGAGTGGTATGATGATATTATTCATTACCTCCTGACCCGAAGATGCTTTGATCATCTCAATTCAATACAAAGAAGAGCATTGTGCTTAAAGAGTGACAGTTTCATGTTGAAAGGAGCTATCATGTATAAGAAGAATCATGAGGGTGTGTATTTAAGATGCCTAGGAAAGGTAGAATCTGCAAGAGTGATGTTCGAGTTTCACGACAGATATGGTATAGGCCATGGGTTAGCACCTTCTATAGTGAACCAGATTCTCAGAGTTGGTTGCTATTGGCCTACATTATTCAAAGATACACACAACCATGCCAGGAGATGCCATGTGTGCCAGACTGTAGCCACTAGAGAGAAGTATGCCGCACTCCCACTCCAGCCAGTTTTTGAGGTAAAACCTTTTGCACAATGGGGAATGGACTTCATTGGCCCCATCAACCCACCCTCCTCTACTAGTCACAGGTATATTCTTACCATTACTAACTATTTTACATGATGGAATGAAGCTCTTGCATGCAAATAGTGTACTTCTAAGGTAGTAATTAACTTCATCGAATCAGGTATTCTTAATTGTTTTGGATGTCCTATGTCTTTGGTTTGTGATAATGGTCCTGCATTTTCATCGTTAAAGTTTTCTAACTAGGCTTTTGATCACAGGATTATAATTAAATTTTCATCCAATTATTACCCTCAGGGCAACGGTTTAGTTGACTCATCCAACAAAAATCTCCTGACTGTTATTCGCAAATTTTTAGAGAGAAATCCAAAGGACTGGCATACCCAACTTAGATTCGCTCTTTGGGCAGATCGTACAAGACATAAAGCTTCCATAGGGATATCACCTTACCATCTGGTTTATGGATTAGAACCTGTGTTTCCTATACAATTGAAAATTCCTACCCTTTAGTTCATTAATGAGTATTATGATGAGGGAGATAAACGTGAGTCCAGACTTGCCAAACTGTTGCACCTTGAAGAAAAAAGGGATGAAGCCCTGGAGAACTTTGCTAAACACCAAGGGGTAGTCAAGAGATGGTTTGATAGAAGATCCAAGGTTAAAGCTTTTAGGATTTTTGACTTGGTTTTTTCATGGGATAAATCCCATGACCGTAAGGGAGAGCATGGAAAATTTGATAAACTTTGGCTAGGCCCTTACCAGATCTCAGAAATTTTGGGAGATAATGCTTTTCGTTTGAAAACCCTCACTAGAGAAAATATCCCACTGCCTATCAATGGGTAGTATTTGAAGCATTATTTCCAGTCTTGAGCTATTTTCAGTTCTCATTTTGTATATAGTTAGATTAGCTTTCCATTTCTGTTGCTTGTTTTGGTTTGCTTTCGGTTTGCTTTTTTGGTTTTGTTTTGCCTTGGGGTTTCTCTATTTTTGCCAAAGTGTGTTGCACCTGCATGTCAAATATATATTATTTGGAATTGTTCTAAGTATTTCTTTGGTGAACTTTAGTCTTGCATCTTGAAAAGGTGGTTGAATTCTTTGCTATTTCCAACAGTCTCAATGTTTTATTTAAGGAAGATGAGTCACTGGTACGGATTTGAACTTGAAATACTCTAAAGTATTATACCTATCTTATATCTTAAGAATCCTGGTGTCACTATAGGAATCCTTGTAAAGTTTTTTCAAGTGAAAAGTCCTATTTCTACTTCAACACCACTATAGTTCGTAGCCCTGAGTGTGTACTTCATTGTTCACAAGTTGAAATGAAAGTGACATATAAAGAATATCAAAAGAAGGAAAAATGAAATATTGAATATCAAAAGAATAAATTCAACTTATCAGGGGTACCTGAATATCTCTATCGGGGCTATGGACGCCTAGCTGACAGTAGAGCTATGTTCAGGAGAGTCACAGCAACAACCTCGTTAGGGCTATGGACACCTGACTGGCAGCGAGGCCCTATCTAGGTTGCTTTTGATGTCAGAATCTTTACGTAGCCTGACTTGACTGAACTTGGTTTTCTGTAGTAACTTAAGGAGGGAAAAAAACTCATGTGCACACAATTGGATTTTTAGTTTATGGAAGGTTTGATCTATCATGTGGTTTTGATTCTTAAATCTTTGCATTCTGACTTGTTTGTTTGATGGTGAGACTAAAACTAGAGATTTTGGGTTCTCGATTCTTGTTCATCATCAAATGCTCTAGAGCATTTTCTCAGCAGAAGTCGTCATTTGTTGTGCATTTTTCGCACACACGCCCGCTGGAAGCAGGGACCCTCTTTCGCTTCGGTTTTGGTGTTTTGGCCCTTTCTTTTGAGGTTTTGTCTTACCTAGGCATGTGCCTAAAATATTTATTTTGAATGCCTAAGTGTTTCCCCCAGGTTATTCATTGAAAAATCTTAGGTTCTGGATGAATTTCTGGCTTTTTCCTAGATTTGGGATTTTCCACCCTGGTCGGATTTCTCTGGATCCTGCTTGGATTCCGGTTGGACCTTGTTGTTCAGGGATTTTCAATATTTGTGGATTTCTATGTGAGCTGGATTTTCCTGGATTCCGCCTTGTCGTCGGCTTCCCAGGTTTCATGACTGTCTTATCAATTGCATTAATGGCTTCGTACGTGCTTTGAAGGCCAAATTTCATTTGATTTCTGAGATCTTTTGTGCCATTATGCTCACTATTTTCCATTGTCTGAGTTGAGAGCTACATCCTTAGAGTTTGTTCTTTGAATTGTTGGCTTCATTTTGGGATATTCGGGAAAACTATGGTTTTCGGTGACGGTTTCTTGTGCATTCCTACGTCTATTCTTTGAGGACCCCGTTCTCTTCCCTTTTGCTAATTCTAGGATCGATTGCCATTTTGTAATGGTATGTGTGATTGCTCTACTTTGAATTGAATTATGAATGACATGTCGGTATTGTGAGAACTTGTGGGATTCGAATTCCTGTGTATTTGTTTATTTTGTGCTAGGGTTGTTTAGTATTGCATCATTTGTCATCTCCCAGGCAAAATTAGAGCTCGTTTGTCTATTTTCATTTCGATGAATCTTGCCTGAGAGTAATTTGTAAACCCTAGTGATGACTTAACAGTTGAAATAACTAAATTCTGAACTTGCCTATGCACTAATGGTGGATGAGTAGGGTTTTAAACCTAGGGCAGTGCCACATCAGGTATTTTGTCTTAAAATTGACCTAGAATGTAAAGAAAATCTATGAATGGTCTATCCCTGACTGGTCCCGAGTCAAACCTTTTGAAATTCCTGATTTGTTTGGTGTCTGGGTGAAATCGGGACTCTCCATCCCTTCCAAAATCTCTTCGTTGTGATTCTTTGAGGTCAGAGAGATGTCATGTCAACCACCCTGTAGTTTGCCAAGGAGATCTTCCTAAGTTCATATTGGATCGTCGTGACAACATCGTTTCTCACTCTAATGAAGTCTTTTATGCATACATGTTGGTGAGACAAAGAGGATTCGCCGAGACCTCACCCCATAAGAAAATGTCTCATCGACATGCTTTTTCATATTCACCATCGGCAAGGCAAGCCCTAGTCAGCAAGAGGTCATAGTGGGATCGAGTGGTTTTACCAATATTCATTTGCTTTGCCAAGACATCCATCCATCGTCGGAACCTCCCACTAAGCACTTTTTCTTTCATCGAGCTCTGTTCTTTTCAATCACTGTGACCCTTCAAGGTCAAGGAGATGTCATATCAGTCATCTTGTGTCTTGTTGAAGCCCTTCGTGGGTTTGTATTTGATCACTCGGATGCTGTAATTCTCACGCTGAAAGCCTTTCTATCGGCAAGACAAACCCTTGTTTCCAAGAGCTCATGCCGGGCTCCTTTTGTCTTGCCAATTTTCCTTTTTGTCCCTGAGACCTTCCCCTTTCGATGAGACCTTTCACCGAACATATTTAGCTCTTACCAAGGCCTTCATTTTCAGCGAGACTCCTGGCGGTCGCCAGGACTTCATAGCGAGACCTTCTTTTCTTAGCGAGCCCAAATCTTCTTTCGGGGAGACCACATATTGTCGGCTAGAGGTTATACCGATAGAACTCTACATCGGTGAAACATTACGTAGTCACTGGGACCTCTAGTTGAACTTAAAACATTTTGCCAAAAGCCTTCCTAAGTCCATATGTTCACTATGACAGTGTCTTTATCACATCGAAGGTCTCTCGTGTTCTATCGCTAGTCGGTGAGACCAAGAAAATTCACTGAGATCTTACCTCGACTACCCTGTGATCATATCGGTATTGTTTGCTATATTTCCATTCGGTGGGACATTACATCGAAACCACCATGTCTTGGCGAGACCTATTCTAATGGCATCCTTCGGCATGACTTTGTGGCCTTCGCCGAGACTTCTCGGTGAGCTCACAACTCTTGCCGAAACCTTCGTTTTGGGAATCTCCATTGGTTCAGAACTTTTCCTTAACCGTGGATGTTCGTCAGGTCCAAATTTCTCTAAATTATGCCATCTCCCTAATTTCTCAAGAATCTTCTTTGGCTCGTTCTTCGCTGGAATCCGTCTCTAGTGGATTTTCCAAAAAATTGGTGAAATGTAAAGGAACATGAAAGAATTGGATTCGTTTATAATTTGTGACACATTTGATGATTATTTCATGACATATTTGAGCTCCCATGTGGTTTATTGATGAAAATTATTAGGTTTAATGGTTAAGTAGGTGTTTCCTGGCTATTCCGTTGGAATCCAATTAGTCTGGCATTTCTCGAAATTCCTCTCTGGCTCAGATTTCGTGGATGGTCTTGAAACCCAAAATTTATTATGGTCATTTCATATGAGATTTTAATAATACCTTGACTATATGAGATGCATTCTAACTGTGTTTGGATTGACCTTGCCTTCATGTAGTTTAATATGATTTCCATGTTGAGTGCAAGCTGAATCAAGCAAGGTAGCAGCTGGTTCCTCATTGTCTGATGCAAAGAGGATTAAGCTGGACATTAAGAGCAAGGTCCCTAAGAGTAAAATCACTTATGTCTGGTCAAAAGTCACTGATACAAATGTTGGCCTTTGGGACTATGAGGAGTTCAAAGAAAGAGTGGCAGCTAAAGATCCTCCTTTGGTGGCTAGAAGGATGATGGAATCAGGCTTGTCCCATGTAGCTGGTTTCCCTTCTACAGTGCAGTGTTATGAATTAGTCCTTGAGTGTGCCATGCACTATGATCAGGATACACATAGGATAATTGGTCCTCAAGGGAGAGTTGTTGCCAATCTCAACCCTATCTCCATTGCCCAAACATTCAATATGCCAGACTGGTCTCATGTGGTTTGATTCACCATTGAGGCAGCTCAGGAGTTTTATGATGAGCAAACTGTGAAATCACAACAGTTTATCAATTCTTGGCTGGAGAAGCCCAAGTCTCACTACTCCAAATTGCCCAAGCAGCTGTTCTAGGAAAAATTCAAGAAGGAGTACTGTGATGCCATAATGTTTCTTAGTAAGGTGCTTGGATTGAAGAGTGCTGGAACATTCAAGAATTGGATGTGCCATGCAATTGTGAGGATGTAGCAAGAAAAAATTAATTACCATTGGGTAGGGGTCATCAGCTAGGTAATTCAAAAGCAGTTGTCCAATGTGTTGCAGATAAAGACCTTCACAATGACCTCATATTTGGTCTATGCACTTGCAAGATTCCATACCTACAGAGGATTGGATACAAAAGGAATTTTTGGGCAAGATATTATTTATGAAGTTTTCCCTCAACTGCATTTGGGAGGTTCAAAATATAGAAGAGAAAATGATGCATTTACCATGTATATCACTAGAATGCTTCAGGAAGTAGAGCATGTTATAATTTCAGATCAAGCCAAGGAGCCCGTCAGGAAGTATGGAGCTTGGTTTATTAAGTTCCCAACCTTCTCCTACATTCAGATTGATGGCTTCTAGAAAGCCCCATACAGACTCCCAAGGTATCCCACTGATCACATTATATTGTTGGAAGTCACTAGGTAGATCTGTGACTTTGATGCCATGGTCAAGAAGGACAAACACAAGATAGGATTTGGTGGAGATTTTCCCCTAAGGATTGGCATTGGATAGGCATGTCCTTCCATTATTTTTTCCCAATCTTCAGATGAAGAAATGAGTACCCCTGGTCTATCTCTCCACTCCAAGAGGTCAGATTTGACATCACAGGCGAGGCTCAAAAGAAGGCCAGTATGGAATATAACCATAAGGTGAATTTGGAGGACAATTGGGCCAATTGTAATGATGAACATGAGGTCAGAAAGAATAAATTATCTCGGCTTCCAGTGCATGCAATTTGTTTGTATAATGTGAGGGCAGTGCCTGATCAATTGGAGGATGATGGGAACTTACTCTAGGATCATGCCTATGAGGCAGTGAAGGATAGACCAATTGGTGATGTGGACTGGTTAGAAGAGGAGAAAATAGAACTGAAACAATTGATGGATCCAATCATCAAAGTTACCAAGATGTGGCTCAAGCATACGATATGGGAGTTGGAGAATGAAGGAGTGAAATGCACATACAACCTGATGGGAGATTTAGATCCCCACTCTACCTCTGAAGAATCTATCGAGCAAGATCCTAAGGGAAAGGGAAAGCTAGATTCTCTTGTCAAATTTAAGTCTAAAGGTGTTCCAGGAAAAGAAGCCCAGGAAGTAGAAAAATAGAGAAGGACAAAGGCCAAGAAGAGGACAAGGACTAAAAAGTCTGAGCAGAGTCCTGAGGTTGATGATCCTGTACCCAAAAGGAATAGAATCATAAAATTGTCAGAGAAGGCAAGCTCCAAGGAAGGGGAGGAAGAGGTTACCCCACCGGTGGTAAATGTTGAAAGTTCAGAGGGGAAGGCCAAGGTATATGCAAGGAGGTATAGGACTCCTTCTCCCAGGGACAGTGTGGCCAAGGTTGATCTCCCTCTAGTGTTTTCTCATGGGCAACGACATGATGATGTGCCTTCCGCTCACGAAGCACAAGGAAAACTTGGTGAGTCGGAAGACATAGAAGAACATCTGGATACTGAAGGAGAGGAGTTCCATGAGGGTGATCTTCATAGTTTAGAGGCAGAAATTGAAAAGGTAATGCAATCCCCTTTGGTTGCACATGCGGATTCCCCTGTTAGAGCTGAAGAAGTCCCTCCAAGTGAAGAAGAAAAAGTGAGGGCTCCCTCACTTATACATGAAGATGAGCATGCTAAAGAAGAAGAAAGCAGGATGGATGAAACTCTTGAGAAACATAATTTGAGTGAGGAAGCACCTAAAGGTCAACAAGAAGGGGAAAAATAGGCTGAGGTACAATTGAAGCCCACTGTTCCTGGTTGGTTAGATAAAAAAATAAGGAGAAAACAAGTCGTGGTGGAAGATAGTCCACCAAATTGGGGTGCACTACTATCCAAGATTGGAAAGGACAAAGGTAAGAAGAAGGCTACGGTGATCTCGAGGATTGAAAGAGATGAAGCTCATAATAGGGTTGTTCACATTGCAACCCCTGCGCCTAATAAAAATAGAGATGATGGGGCTGGAAAGGATTATAATGTTCGGACTCTCAATCTTGGGCCTACATCCGTTGAGCAGGATATTGAAGATTATGAGGTTTCTAGTGTAGTCATCGTGGGCAGGTTGAGGAAGGAAATAAAGACCAAGTAGGAGTTGAAGAAAGAAAATGAAAATCTTAAGAAATGCTTGGAGGATTTGATGAAGCCCTTGCAGTCCATCAACCCCTCTGCTTCTACTGCAAATCCCTTGCCTAAAGAAACTATCACGGAGGTTGAAAGAATGAAAGCCTCCACTCTTGCCACTACAAGTTGGTTGCAAGGGGTGTGAACTAAAGGAGATGATGCAATTAAGGACATTCTTTCATCTGGGAAGGATGCTGTGAGGGCTACTGACTGGTTGAAGGCAGTGTTGGCACAAGATAAGGAGGACATAGATCTTCTTCTATAGAAAACTAGAACGATCATGGAATACACCAGGGATAGGTTGGTAAGTGATAAGATTCTTCCTTCCTCCAGAGTTTTTGAACCATGGGAGTGGTATGAGGCATTGCAGATTAGGCAGAAAGTGTTGAAGGAAATTTGCAAACAAAGGAGGCAGATCGATGACACTCTAACTGAAATTTATAATGGCTGCATTGCTTTCTGCGAGATTATGACAAGAAGAAGGAATATTGCACCCAAGTACTTGAGCCTGGAACAGTTGAGGAAGTGGTGGCATGATGTTTATGCCCCGAGTAATAATGATTCTATTTATGAGCATCAATTGGATGATGCGGCCACATACATTGTTGTCATTGACAAATACCTAACCTATAAGGTGGATTGGGATAGGTTGATGAAACAATCAAGGGAGGAGATTGCATCATTTGAAAGATGACTTAGGGTTTTTCCTTTACCACCTATGGCTAACATGGATGATGTGCTCTTGAAAGTCCATGAAAGGCTGGATCGGAACAGGGACAAAGGGGAAGGCAGTTAATGCCCAGCTACATCAAGATTTATGCTTCCCCATTATCTGGCCTTGCATTGGTCCAAGCTACATTGGGAATCCCAGGCTGACCTGGGTGTGGTTTGTGCATTTAATGTATTCCTTTGTTCCATTTTGACTTTCTCTTGGCCGACTGTTACTGCCTTTAATGTTGTGAAACTCTTGTTGGGCCGACAGGTTTTCTGGGGGATTCTATATATTTGGCATTTCACCTCATTTATAGAAGAACATAGAGTTAGAATATAGAGATTGATATAGGGAAGAGATAGTTAGAAGTGAGTTAAGTAGAGCAAGTTAGCAAGTAGTTTCTATCAAGCAAATATTGTAACAAAAAGCTGGAATTGTTGCTACAGTGGATAATTCGAATACAAGTAATGACATTGTGATTTGGTGTCATACTGGTATTCTCTTGTCTTGCATGGTTCTTGTTCTTCTATCTTTAAAATTTCTTTGAGGAGGTTAATATTTAGATTAGATTCAATTTAATAATGTTTGTGATTTGATACTTAAATGTTGTAGCAATCCCTCAGTCCATACTTTTTGCAACCAACTGATTGTTAGTTGCTTTGCAAAGTTAGCCTAGAATTTTCATATTCCTTGTGCTTAAGTTCGATGGTGAAGGTTTATTCATTTCAATTGAAATAGGGTTGTTTGAATGCATGTTCATGATTTGAAAATCTTAACACCTTAGAAGATTGCACTGTTTCTATAAGATTGCAGATTTATCTAGGTCAAGTAGAGATCAGTTTTGAGGGATTGGTCCATTCCGGGTGTTGACCATTTTCATTGTTAATCTTAGGTTTAGCGTCAAGTTAGAAATCTCTTTGAAACCCTTATGTTTTGCTATTTTTTTTATTATTGGGTTAAATCTAGGATTGAAGTACCATCGTATTGTTAGATCTGATAAATTTTGATTTAGTATTTTGCTTGTAGTAAGGTCCCTTTGTGATTACCAACATTTTCGCATTTTATCATTGATTTGTTCATGCATTGTCAAGACCTAACATTAGACACCTTGAGGTTATCTCTTGAGGCTTGCTGATAGAGATTTACCTTTTAAGTGAGATAGGATATTACATTATGTCTGAGTTGTTGTGCAGAAAACACAATCAACAATATATTCCAAGGTAATAATGTTTATGAATTAGTTCATCAAACAATCCAATCTATGATATTATCAAATTTATTAGTTCCATTCGAATTAAGTAGATTTAGGGATAAGAGGTTTTCTTCCTCTATTATTTTTTAAATCTAGAACCTTTCTAGAATCAATGAAGGGATAATACCAATTAATAAAATCAATCCATCTCATGATAATACCCTCACATATGATGATAATATCCATTGGAATCATATATTTTCATCATTTAAGTTACTTAACAATTTCTAGTTTGCTGATTGGAGCAAAACAAGGCAGCATTTAAACCACCATAACTTCCACATTATCAGGTCAAAATCAAAAATTTAACATGTTCTAGAAAGGTGGATGAATGAAGAACAAAATCCATAATTATTATTTCAGAATCCCAACCATCTAAGAACATTTTTTTCTGTAATACTGCCCACTAATTACCTAGAATAATAGTCTAGATAAAAGGCAATATTAAACCAAACTTGTGAGCACTTTAAAATATTAAATGCCACTTTAGTTTCAATTTCAATATGTAACAAGAGTGTTGTTGGTTTTTCATGCAACATTGTTGTTAAATCCTAATATTATGATATAAGGAGGATTTTCATATTGAAACAATTTGCTACAGTTATTTGCATTCCGTATTATTTCAGTTTGCAAACTTTCATAAAATAAACTAAGGGGTTTATATGAACATTTAGTTTCCTTTGAGTTTTCTATTTTAATTTTTCTCTTGTTTCTAGTAATAAAAAAAATACAAAAAAAAATATTTCATGAAAAAAAACCAGTCTGGTGACATTATTATAAGAATGCATGCAAACAAGTTTAGAATGCCAGCTCAACACCAATAAAGGAAAAAAATTGAACTCTGGCTTCCTTGAATGGAAGCTCAAATATTTAGTCTTCTTCCTAGAGATAGGACATGCACTACAAGACAAAGTTATAACAATTTTATTGTACAATATATCCACATAAAATTCAAACTTAAATCTTGACACTTTATGCAATTTGTGTTATAAATTAAATGCAATAGAGTTTGTATTTATCAGTTTTATTTCCCTCATGGATACAATGATTGCCTCTTCAGGAGACTATACTATTTTTTGAATCTTATAGTAAATAGTAGAAGCATCACTAAACAATATGTGTTATGTGTGGTCTCCTACATGTGCTTCTATTTTAAGTAATTTTGAGCAAGTTTCGGTTTAATGTCTTTTCATAGGCCATGCATATACATCATAAAGAAACTAAGTTTTTTCCCAGAATGACTCTCCAAAAAAAAGAATTACACATGCATTTGAATATAATACCAAGTGCAGCTTGAAGAAGAGAAGATAAAGAATTGCAAGAGCATCCAAAACCCAACATTGTGCATGAAAACCCTCCAACATTCAGACATTTAATAGTCCAATTATGGTAGTTTACATAACCAGTGATCCAGAGTGTGGATCCCTTAAATGAATTGTTTGCTTCTAGTTCCATATGGTAGCTCATACCCCTTTTTTCCAGAGCTTCCTCCAAAATTCATAATAATCCCTTATTGAAAATTTTGTAGAACTTTTTAAGTGAAAGAAATTGGCAGGCATTCAGCCAAGATTTAAAAATTTACTATCTTCATGCCACACCTCACATGCATGCAATTTGTGATGCATACAAAAGGCACGTTTCATTAATTTAAATTCTTCATTTTATGTTTATTTTTGCTTTTAAAACAATTTAATCCTTCTTTTTCCTATGTAAAGATAAATAAAGGTATTCCATATATATGTTATTTAGAAAGAATAATAATGTTTTATTTTACTTTATCTTTTAAAATAATAGGATAGATCTTGAGTTGAGCACTTTCTTGAATCATGAAAGCCTACATCAAAATTGTTAGCTCAAAAACAAACATGTGATGCATGAAGACTTTGACATGATGCTTGATGCTTGAATAATACTCTAAAATGCTTGATAATCTACCTTTGAAGACTCTTGAATGCTCTTGTAAACACTTGAATGCTCTTGTTAACTAAAACTTGCTATTATGAATGTTCTCACAAAATTCTTAGGTGAAAATGAGTGAAAGAACCTTGTATATATACTTAATTATGCCAAATTTCTTGAAATTATAACACTACAAGTCAACATCAGATCCAGGAGGATAAAATACCACCAAGAATTTGAATTAATTTTGATTTTGGGCCACACAAGACTCATATTCCCAAGGTGGTGTATGAGTCCCATTAGGTATAATTTATGGAGCCATTTTCAAAAATTCTTAGAAAGGTGTAAAATCAGGATCGAGAGCCAAAACTCTAGGTGGGACTCATACGCCTAAGGTGGCGTATGAGTCCTAGATCACTAAATCTAGGCCTCACAACCTAAAACCACCTGCAATATGATTGGATGTTGATTTATGCCAAGATTATCCTCAAAAAGATGCATTAAATGGGGCTTGTGGGTGCAAAATAAGGCCAATTAAAGCATAAAGAAGCCCAGATATTTATGAAAACCCTAGAAAAGTGTGAAAGTGTGTTACAACACTTTACAACACTCTAAATAAGTTAGGATTAAGCTTATTTAGTTCACAAGGGTCCAAGACCTAATGTGAGCGTGTTAAACACATTACAACACTAAGTCAAGGCATCATTAAGCTCAATTTTACAAGGAGGGCCCAAACAAGTGTGAAAATGTCACCGATGACATTTTTCGACACTACATTTGTCTAATCCTATCTCACAACTTTCCTTTATAAGCAAGGCATCATATGTACATGATATTCAATCTAGTAATCTTGCATCTATAATCATATCATATTATTTCTACTATTTCTCTATTGTGAAAGCTATTGTTGTCTTACAGGTGATCCTAGGGTATTGACGAGTTCACCACTAACTCCTATAATTAACATGTAATATGTGAAGACAAACTATGTCATGTGTAGAAATTTTTGGTGGGAAACTAATAAACAATTTATGATTGGTGAATTTCAGTTGTGTTTTTTAATTATTTAGTTTTATGAAGGCTACTTTCAATGTTAAACCTTTATTTCAAGCATTATCATCTAGGGATCATGGTCCAAAGACATTTAAAATAGATTATGATGGTTATTTTGGGGGGATAATTAAAGAAGAAAATGCCTAGATTTTTATTATGAGTTAGGTTTCATTGATCATTTAGTATATGCTTAATTTGTTGAATTGATTCTTGAATATGCATACATATATATTCATTCATTTTTTATTTTTTGTATTTGCCTTGAATATCGAATATGCATTATATTGTATACAAATTTGATTGATATGTTTATATTTATTGTTGAATAAATGTGTGTGATAAAAATAATGTATCTAATTGTTTATGGATCTAGGATGTAAGGTTATTTGTAGTTTACTTGTGGTTACTTTAACTCTTAATGAAGTTATATGATCATCACTATATCATTATTTAGATCATTAATTCACAAATTAGGTATTATATTTAAGTATCTAAGTCAATATTGGTGGTATCCAAGCCATAAGTGGGATATATTCGGAGCTAGTGTTTAGTTTATCATCATCATACTATGAATTGTGTTTTCCTTGGAGACTTCTAGAGGTTCTTGAAGTTTCTTATTATTCTCAACTATCATTAAGTATTTTATATTACTACATATTCTTCTCTTGTGTAATTTATTTAATTACAAGTGGTATTAGAGAAGATCTTGCACCATGAAAGAAATACACATGATTTTTTTTCACTTTTGGAGGTCTTATTAGGAAGCACACATCTCTCTTATTTACATGACTTTTTTTTTCTAATTTTTGGATATTTTTTCAAGGCCATATTGAAGATATTACAATCCAAAATTCATCCCACTTGGATTAGAATTGGAGTTATTGTGAAATTAGGGTTTTTGATAAATTCACTCTTAGAAGTTAAAAATAAATTTTTTTTAAGAGTTTTTTAGAGGTGAGATCTAGGTCCAAGTAAGTTGAGTAAAACTTCTATATTATTTTTAATTCTTTTAGTAAGTTATTGTGAAAAACTAGTTTGTTTTCATAATGGTAGGGCATTCAATAAAAGGTTAAAATAATTTTTTCAAACTTGAAAAATATTCAACTAGTGATGATGTGGTAATTGAGGAGATTGGTCCTATAGATAATGAATCTATAACTTGGGGAAAAAAAGGGAAAAAAAACATAAAGATGAAGGATGAAATAAAGTTATAATTGGTGGAGTATTATATCTAGGCAATAATTAAATATGTGTCTCTTGAGAGTTATATGAACTTTATATCATTTGATTCACATCACAATATTTGGGAATAAGATGATTCTTATTAGGGATAGGATTATTTTCAGTTTGAATTAGTTCTAAAGATGGATCTTTTGACAAATAATCATATGCCTAAGTAAAACTTTGATGGTAAGGATCTAACCAATTAGCTCTACCAAATTAAGTATTTATTTGATCTTCATCATGTTTTATGTCAATAAATGGTGCTAATTATATATTTATTCTTTGAAGTAGACCAGTTTATTTGGTATCATGCGAAGAGAAGAAAATAAATATATGTGTTGCCATATGATTTACCCTTTAGGAGGAACTCATAACACATTATGGTGATAATATTATGGAGAGATACTTTAACTACCAGGTTACCAAATCAAATAAAACAAATATGTTGAAGGATTACATTCATAAATTTCAAATTCTACCTTTAAGAGTAGATGATTTTCAGGCTAAAACCTGGAAGGAATTATTCCTAGGATATTTAAAGATCCAAAACAATTTTTTATTATGTATGTTCAATCTGAATTTTATGTCCTAATCAATTATTATGGCAAGGTAATTAGAGGAAAATTTTGTGGCCAATAGAAGCCATTTTTTTAAATATAAAAGATAGAATAACTTCTACATACTCACTTCCTTAGGCTAGTAGATTGACTCAACAAAAAATTAAAGAGAAGAGAGTAAAAGTTTATAATATAATTATTATAGAAAATATAGTTGGGGACTCAAATTAACAAATTATAAATTATCAAGGTAGTGATTTTCATAAATAGAGAGAGATTAATAGTGTTGATAGACTCATAAAGCACACATGAACTCATAAACATGAATTTAACTTCTTGTATAAATTTATCTATACATCAAGCTCTAGAATTTTAGATCTTGACTATAGATATGGGTATTCTTAATTATTTGGGGAAAATCCATATCATTAAATTATACATAGAATATTACTATCTTGATTGCATTTAATTTTTGATATCTATATGGGTGGTGTAGATCATGTTTTATGAGTATATTGGCTTATTTCATTAGGGTTAATTTACACATGAACTTTCAATAACTATTATTGAACATTAACTTAGAAGGAAAGGAAATAGAACTAAGAGGGTTGCGAGAAAATTCTACATAGATGGTAAGATCTCACCAAATGTAAAATATTCTTAATAAGAGGGAAAATGGGTTCATGGCCTCACTATTTTTAGTATGACCATATTAATGAAAGGCATCAACACCACTGGATTTACAAGTAGTTACAAAATTGGCTATAATATTTTTTTGAGATATTTTGAAAGGAATAACTCCAAAAAAATATCTTGAACATGTCACTCAACTAGTATCAAGGAGCCAAACACTGAACATTAGCCTCTACATGTATAAAATATATAAAAAATAACATGAATGAGATGATTTAGGAGATGTTAGAGTTGGGTATTATGAAAAATAGTCATAGTGCATGCTCCTCTCTTGCGATGATGGTTCATAATAAAGATGGCACTTGGAGGATGTGTCCTAATTATATATAGCTTAATAATTACATGATTAAATATAATTTTCCTAGATGCAAATATGGTCTCAAGGCCCTTCTCTAAGGACCCTACCATACATCTCCTAGGTACCTTCTCTTGTTTGTGTAAGGGGGTTAGCCTCCAAGAAGAAGGTACAAAAAGAATAATCATGGAACTAGGGGAAGAATGGATTAATGACCGTCCCATACCAGTCCCATTCACAACCCATTTCAAATAATTTATAATTCCCCAGCACATCTACTCCCCTATACGACTTGCTAGGGAATCCCCTCGGGATATGGTAGTTTTTTTTTTTTTTACAGATGTCACATTACACCACTCTTTCCAACAGTTAACAAACAATAAAATGCCTCAAACCAAGAAACATAAAATAATAAACCAACGTTTTAATAAACAAAATATTATAAATTCAAGAGGAAACCAAATAAAGATCAATTGCAACTACATTTCAACATTCCACTTTTAATTCAAAAAAAATAAAATTAACTAAGTCCTTGAGGCAATGGACTACGAAAAATTTCAAATGGCTAAATAGCCATCAATAAGGGAAATATAAAATTTAACACTGGTGGAATAAAATAATAAATAAGAAATTATCAATAATTCATATCTCAATAGTAAAAATTTCACATTATGAGCACCATGTGACTTTGATAAAGCCACCTAAGGGGAGGAGGGGAATGGTGGTTCTCTAACCACATACATATAATAGCATGCAATAACTGGTGATCCCTAACCACATAAATATGATAGTGCACAATATCATGGTCGACTCTTCCACATAGTAGATCAATGCCATGCATTTTTTAAGTATCCAAAATTTGTGATCAATATGGCCCAAGTAATTCCATCCTTTACCCATGGATTATAAATATCAAGGAGTGGATTTGCACTATGAACCAAAAAGTGTGGTTCTCACATGTGGGGGAGTAGGTTAGGAACACATCCAAGGGAAACCATGGAGTTCCCTCTTAGGGTTCTCTCGCCCCTCAATCACTATTTACACTAACAGGCATCTCAATCCCATAGGGGAGTTGTATGCTAGGGGTACACATTTAACATATGAACAAGACTTACATAAAGAATTACTTCACATTTCACTTAGTAGACACACATCTACACATATCACATTTAATACATTATTTCACAATTAACTGACTTACACAATGGGTCATCACAAAGGGTACACATAAGGGGTCATACTTAGCATCCCTCACCCTTATCCCAAGTAAGATTCCCTATATCTCATACTTGGGGCATAACACATTTACTGGTTTTTCACTTCACATATCATAACACAATACAATTTATGAGATTCACCATATTAAAGAACAAAACAATGCACTTAAATGCATTCTAGATATTTTCTTTAAACAATATTCACTTTGCTTCTTAATTTTAGAAATATCCACTCCCTTTGCATAAGTACAAGAAATCACTAGACAATGTGCAATGGTGACTTAGATATATTACTTCATTTTCTTAGAACTCAACAATACTTGGGCCACCACACTTTCCTTCTTTCTAAGTTAGTGCTTGAAATCACTTTTAAAATCCAATTTGGTTTTCTATAGTTATCCATACCATTCTTTCTCTTGTATTCAACAATGTTTGTTATATTCACAACGTATCCATACTGGTAATTACCACTATATTTTTGACACATGCTAAAAAAAAGGTTTTCCACTTAATAAGGAAGAAAGTTAACCATTTTCATCACACTATGAGACAAGAAAGAAAACTCAATGCATAAACACATGACAAATCATGGAATAGTAGTTCTCACAACTTATTAATATCTTATTATAAATCTTGTAATTTTCTATCCAAGGTTGAACCATTCAAGCATATATCATAATCAACATTTTTACAATCATGGTTCCATCTAACCTCATAAGATGCACAATGAGTAAAAGATTTAAAAAAAAATTCTACTTTGAAGTTTTCTCCTTTACATTTGGGTGCAAATGTTCTTCACTCAAAGAGAAAATATAGTTAATGGTATAGAATACATGACATTATTTGATATTTTTAGTGTCTCTTATCTGTATACTTTAGCTTTCCCATTACATAATATACTGTGGGCCACTCATAATTCATTACTCAATTTACAAATTCATACCATTAATTATTCAATCCTTGTGATGTGCACATAACCTTCAATTTTAACATGTAATTGAGTGTGTTATTACTTCATATACATGGCATGCATCTTTTCTTATTTGGGAAGCAACAAGTCTCCTAAGGGAGTAGTAACAACATGAGTTCAAGATAATGTTTTAACTCCAATTTCTCATTTGACAAGGTCTCAAGTCACAAATCTTTTTAATGTTTACTTATTACAAGGGGATAGTTTCAACACCATATTTATTGGTCCTCAACAATCTTACCTTAATTGTATCCTTCTATTTCCTTCAATTTTGACTTAAATCATAGAAACCCCATTGTTTTGTTTACTATTTAATCTTTAAACAATAGGACATAATAGTTTGATAATTGTTATAGTTACATTAAGTGAACTAGGTTGTCATTTACTTGTAAAAGTGCTTAATTAGCTCTAAAGTTTCACCATTTTAATTCAAGGTAGAATTTAATTTTGACCACTCTTCTAAGTTGGACTTACGATACAAAACAAGGCTCGATCATTAGTTGATGTTATCATTCATGAAATTTTTACCTACCAACTATAAGGTGAATCATTTGTTGCTTCACAAGAGCACAAATTACGTCCTTATGTGTAAATTAAGATCTAGAGTAATGGGAAAGGCCTGACTATTTGTGTCTGAGGCATACCGAGTAGCATTTCATGGGTGTCTCGAATCCATACCCAAATTATGAGCAAGCCCTTAGACTTAGGTCCATCCATTTACACCTTTAAAGTATAATTATGATCTTTGATAGTATTTTAAATCCAAAAAGTATGGAGTGCTCAATTTGTACTCAATACAAGGTCAAGATGTTTTCTATTATTTTCACTCTTGTTATCATTTTGATTTAATCAATTTAGGGGTTTAGAAATTTAGAATCATTTAATTACAACTGTTAACACATTAATCCTTTTTATGGTCCATATAATTATTTTCTCTCGACTAGTTACATGTTTCCAGATGTAGTTATGATGTTCCCTTCTCAATTCATACCACAATTTGCATAAGAAAATATGTTGCTTCCTAAACACCTCAAATTTTAAGAAGTTATGACATTACTATATTTAAGAATTATGGTCCTAAGAAGTCAACAAAGTAGTGTTCCTCTAATAATACACATCGTGATGACTTCGTCATGTATTTTAAAAGGCTATGCTTGAGAAGCTCCATTTTATCTTTCTAAGGCTCAAGGAAATTTAATGTTAAGAGACTAATTAATGCCATAACATTTGCTAAATGCTCCAATATGTAACTCACTTGTCATTCACCTTATTTACTTAAAATGATAGATCGAGTTTAGATTGGGGTTTCTTGAATAAATACTTCCTTGACCCATTTATAATGGTCAATTCTTGATCCTTTAGAATTTTACAACCCAGTTGGGTTGGATAAATACCACTAAGTTCTTATTTATTGCACCATTTAAGTCCCTTAGAATTTCCCTTACCAAGATTTTATTCTGACTATCACATGAGGTGGTTTGCCCATTTATCCACACACTCACAATACTTAATTCCTAATTTAATCTCAAAACTCCCTAGTGTTACAACCTAGGGCTCTAATACCAAGTTTCATGCCCATAATTTATGCTTGAAAAACCCAACTATTTTTTTTTTTAACAACATGCATTAGCAACCTAATGTCATGCCCTAAAGCTTTCATCAAGAAAACCCAACATTTTTTTTTTTAAAGCACATTAATTAAAATAAGCTTTCCATTAGCAAGGGTCATGCCCATGCAAGGTCATAATTCCTGAAAGAGTTTTATGGATGTTTCAATTCCCTATTTAATAGATTAGTTAATTATTCTAACCAAGATGATATAAGAGTATAAGTGCAGACCATATTTATTTATTTTCTTTTTCTTTTTGCCTCTCTAATTCCATCTATAATAGTAGTTATTATTAACTAACGTGATATTCATGTAGTTATGAACATAAAACCTTATCATATGCTAAGATTATTCTTTTGCATTAGTACTAGCTTTCATTAATAGAGTCATTATTATCAATCGACAGTATTGTCATTAATTTAATATCAAATGTGCAATGACCTTGCCCATTCGAGTCACAATAATTAAGTCATTGTCAATATTATCATCGTTTCCCATTACTAAGTTATCATTCCCATAATTTTTGTATTGGTAATTCACTATTCACGTAATTAATACATTGTGCTAAACGTAAATTAAATTCTTTTATACCAATATTTAATATTACTTTCAAATTAATATATTCCTATCCATAACAAATGCAATTTCCATCCAATATTAATAACGACATCAATATCTACAAGATACAATAATATTTATTTGATAATTCATTGCTTATATTTATATGTGCGCACAATGACTAGCGACTGAAGTAGAAATAATATGGGCATAAGTGGATAATATTTATATGATAAAAAAAAACTAGCATAAGGTTAGATTCCCATTTATCTACATTAACAATCTCCAATGTTCACTAGTCGATTATATATCTCTCTCATGCCCAAAAGAAAATTCCTTAACCTAAGTCATATACAACTACAACTTTAAAAAAAAAAAATTTGCTAATGCTATTCAAGTTAAACTCTAATTCTCTAAAATCCTTCTTGACATATTTAAATGAATGTCATGCTTATTACAACAATTTTAATTATTCTACACTTTCTAATGGTTTAATTTTTTAAGAATACTAATTTTATTTACAATGACTTATTATTTTATCTATTTAATTCGAAAGGGAATAATTTTAACTCAACATTTTGGAATCCACTAATATTTTTCTTCACAAGACTTTTAATGTATGAACACTAATATTTAAATATTAAATTGCTTAAGATAGATTTATCACTTTAATAAGTTTTATTTAAGTTTTTTTTTTCCACTAACATTATATCCTCTAGTAATAGATTATTAGTTATAAATCCTTTCATTTTATGTTATTTTTTTGTTTCAAATTAGAAAATTTCTATTCATTGATTTATAAATATAATAAGAAAACTTCTATTTAACTACAACTCTTTCCTTAACTTTTTAATTCTTATTACCAAAGACTCCATTTTTTTTCATGCAACTCATGTTTTTAATTATCCTTTAATTTAATAAATACTTTATTCCTAGAAGATTAAATAATGTTTCCAAATATAAATTTACTTTTTACTTAAATAGATTTTTTTTTGAAACACTAAATAGAAACATCTTCTCTCTCTCATGCTCCCCAGAAGATTGAATTGAAATTTATTCCTACCTTCTCACAAATTTAAGCACTTTTATTAATTGGCTACAAGAAAGATTCAGGGAAATGAAAAGGTTGAAGACTCATACTATTCTAGATTTTTTAAAAAAATTGTAGTTGTTGGTAATGGTTGAAGATTCGTGTTGTTTGAGCAAAGACTCACGTGACCAATGGAAGGTCCTATCTCATGCATGCATGATTTTCCTTGAAGTGTAAGTTGCTTGGTGATTGGATGTTTGGTGGCGTGACTTGGTCCCTTGTGCTCAAACCTAGTGATTTGGATTTCACTTGGTTTGAGAGGCTCAATTTTAAAGGGGTGGGGCCCCTAGCTCGGTTGGATAAATCTTTCTTGTTACAAGAGGTTGGTCATGTGTCGTGCTAGCACCACTGGTCACGTTAAAAAGTTTACCAAGCACACTACAATTTATAGGGGGTCGTGCTACCCAATTCCTGCCATGTAAAAAAAAAAAAAGATTCATACTGTTTCCAGATTTAACATATTGCAACTGATGGGTTTGCACAGATTTGAAGGGATTTCTGGCCTATTTTCTATTATTTATATTGTCAAAGTATCGGTTTTATTTATTTCTCTAAGGCACATTTGATGATCTTTAAAATTGTACTTATTTAAAATATCCCTCAATGAGTATCCAAAAGAAAATTAGACTCTAATTGACTATACTTTGGAAGGTGCCCCATTTACGAAGCATACTTAGATCGTTTGCACCCTATTTCTGATCACTTCATATTTGAATACATAACCGTGCTACAAATGCATAGAGGTTTACACCTAAAATTTATGGCGAGCATCTTACCTCAGTATTTTATACAAGCTCAGTCAAACAAATCCACTTAGAAGTGCCAACCGTATCCCAAAAAAATTACCAGTAAGAAGTCTGTAGATTTCACATCAAGAGTAGGTGGGAAAAATGAGTTGGGTCCATTCCTTGACTACTAGATCTTCCATTATTATTAAGGATCTTGCGCCACTTGGCCCTACAAGAAAAACTCTACCCTCTTTTATTGCTAGTAATGCTATACAGGAAGATAGTTGTATGATGGCAGAAGAAATCAATGTAGGGTGGTGATAGGGTTGCAAGGTTCCCACTTGTATTTAAGAGTAAAACGGGATTAACTCAATTTATTAGATTTTGTTGTTTACTCCAATTTCTATGATCTTCTTGCTGCCTTGGGATTTCTTTTGCTAGGCTTGTTCAACTATGCGACACCATGCTAATTAAGGAAGACAGTAGCTATAGATCTGTGTTTTTCATCATAGTCCACTTAGGGTATCGAGCAAGATTAACTTCTGTTTTGATAGTTGTATGCTACACATACAAAGCAATTAAAGGGGGGGGAAAGATATATTCCATCTCATTGGAAGCAGTTGATTCCACAGGAGCCCACGACCTGCAAGGAGGAGAAGATGATTTATTTATTTTTTAGTTCATTTTCTCTTTAAATTATTTACTTTTAATCTCTTTAATTGACGTCTCTCTGTGCCCACTGTTGCCATTGATGCTCAAGTTTAAATCTCCGAGGAACACATCTGTTACTGCTACTTTTGCTTCATCGCCGCCCAAGACTAAGCGCTAGCCTGGGCACCTTTGTGGAGGCCACACCCTTCTAATGGGGGTGATCCTCGTGGCTTCTCTGAACCGCGACCAACACAGGCTACGCCCTGCTCATTCCATGTTTAGTTAAAATTAAAGTTTTAAATCCTAGATTTGTATTCACAATTTATTCAATCAAAACGATTTCGCAGAGAAACTTTCTTTGGGTTATATTTCATTTTAAAAATTATCTTTCATTCACAACATACTATGTCTTTTTTTTTTTTGTTGACTGAAATTGAGTCAGCCGTCCCTCGAAATAGAGGTGAAAGAAATCAACCCGTATATGTTGATACTATCATAGTAACTGCTCATTAATTTTACATTTGCTTCATTTGTTTATTGCAGGCATAATTTTCCCAACTATTTGTTAACCAAATCTCTCTTTCCGGTTCATTAACGAAGTAGTATGCACTTCCTCATTTCAAGAAGGATTTATTTATTTATTTATTTTAAAGGAAATATATTATTATAATTCATAATAGAACATGCATTTTCTTCTTCTGTGTTTTTTTCTTTTTCTTGGAACATTTCACATTGGTAAGAAAATGTGTGGATTCATACAAGTACGTTCAGTTCACTTTTAATGTAAAAGTGATACATAATAATTTGTTTAAATAACTTTTGGGTGCTTTCTTATATTTATCATACATTTTCTCTACATAATAAACTGGTATAGTATATTTATTAATGTGATTCCAATGAGTATTTTTTTTTTTAACATGTAAAATTTATTTGGCATATGCTTAACTATCATTGCAGGTGTAGGTTTGACAACATATTTTGCAAGCATAACATGGAAAATAGCTAAAACACCCAACTCTTTTTTTTTCATTACCCTTACCCAAACCAAAATGTAATTGTAGGAAACCTCCAAAGCATTTATACTTTCTAACTTTATCCATTCATTGGTAAGTGAAAATAAAAATGGTATTTTGCATATGATAGGCAGTCTACAAATCATTAGATGAGATTTTTGGGAATTATGAAATATTTAGCAACTATACATAATCATTTACCATGCACCCATCCACACTCTTTTGCAACATACCTTATGATACAGTGGAAAATATGAAACCATACCTTAAGCTTGCAAAGTTACAACTAATATTAAGGAGATAAGTATATTTCCATGCCAATGAATACAGACCTTCTCTCTACCCTACTGTAATAGCGTCATGGAGCCTCGTAGGCTCTAGCCATACCCCCGAGCACAAAATTATTTTAGCTCCAAGATTATGCATGGAGTCTTTTCAATTTTTTTAACAAGAAATAAGAATATCATATCACAAATTTCATGCATCTAGGTTCTCTACTTTTCATTTCAGCCATGATTCATACCATGTGACACATTCTTACAACAAAGGGAAAAGTAAGTATGAAAGAGGGAACTTATCTCTTTTCTTTAGATGAGGAGGTTAACTCCTTTTTTATTCTTTCCTCTCCAAACCTAGCCATCCCGCTCACCATTTTCCCCTAAAAGGACTCCTCTCCTCTTCACATTCTATCTCCACTAAGGTTCTACAAGAGGAGAAGTGGGTAACACCCCACTCATTATTTCTCTCCAAAATATATAGGAGTTTCCACTTGCACCCTTTGGGTGGGAAGGTGTGAAATGTACCTACCTCCATCAATGAGTGTCTTTCCTCATTAAAGAGAGGAACATGCACTTGGACAACCCCTCAATCTTTTCACCCCCATCTTCTCTTCAAAATTCGTCACTCCTCATTATGAGGACTTTTAAAGGGTCAAATCATGTCCTTGGGGAACTATTACATGCCAACTTGACCCCTATCACTATGGTATAGACCCTAGGGGGTTTATTTTTACATCCCAACCAAGGAAATTTCCCAACAACCCTCTTTAAAGGCCCATTTAAGGACCCATTCCGAAATTCAAACTCGGATAAGTGTTTTTAAATCTTAAACCCAACTTACATCTCACATGACACACAAATAAATTACTTCACATGCCTTAAATAAATTAGCCATTGTATACAATGCTCACAACCTTAGTCTTCCAATACATTAACTCTACTTGTTTCTAGGCCCCAAATTGGATCAATTTTATATCCTCAAAAAGAAGTCTTCTGACTTGCTCTCGATGGTTCTCTCTCCTCATGCTAACACTATTACCTTCCTGCACATTACCAACATGATCATAAGTAAAAAATGTATATCACATTAATCTGTTAGCTAAATATTTTAAACCTTAACTACAAAATAATCCATTAAAATTTTCAATTTGTATTCTATAGTATACAAGTGCATTCCACCTTTATGGTAGTGACAATAAAACATAATGTCAAAATGAAATGTAAGAATATTTCCCAAAGATCACCTTATTTATCATCCATGTTGTATCTAATCATTGATTCAAGAAAAAAATGTAACAAATTAGGGTGGTATCAAGTACATACAAGGAGGGGTTTTACAATGGTGTACATAAGATAGATTTTTTAGCCCATGAGAGCCATTATAAATTTTTAGGAATACATTTTTCTCTCATAAATATATCATTAAAAATTCAAGGATTGATGAATTGTATCTTTTCTATGGAAATTTATTTTTGAATTTTTTGACATCTTAATATATATAGCAAAACTTAGGAGAAATTTTTTTAACATTTAAATAAGGTTATAGAAATTTATGAGTAGAATAAAATTTATGGTAGGAAATCCAAGTGTGTGTTCAAAGTCAAATATGTGGAGTTCCTAATTAATATAATCTAAAGTGAGTAATTCAAGGTGGATCCTCAAGACCAAGGCCATTGTAGAATGAAAAATGTGTAGGACTCTCAAGAACCTATAATATTTCTTAAGTATTTCCTTCGAATAGAGTGATGATTCTATGAGGTCATTTGAGTAGCTAAAAGAGCCATGTGAACAAATCTAGTCCTCGCTACCCTATTTTTTTCTAAAACATTCATTATGGAATTCAATTCTTGAATATTTGGCATAGGAGTAGTACTAATGCAAGAATTAAGTCCCATAGTATCTGAGAGTCATCAAACCATAGGTAAAAAAATTTGAAGGTAGTTTATGAGAATAAAATGTTAGCTATCTTGTATGTAGTAAAAAGTAGATACCTTATCTAAAGGGAAGATAATATAATTTAAATTAAAATAATGATAGACTTGTATATTTCTTGGAATAGAGGTTTTCATATGAATAATATTAAAAGTTAACAAAAAATATTTTAGGATGTGAATTTGATATGGTATATAAGAAAAAGGAGGAGAATGTTGTGGTTGATTCCTTATCAAGAATTGTTGAACCCATATAATTACTATTGTTTACAATTTTCATATTATAATTATATTGGATAAACAAGGCACATTAAGAGTGGAGGTAGGATAGGGATGACCAAAATCTCATTGTGAAAATCTAAAAATCTTGAGTGTGTTAAAAATTTTTATATGGAATTAAAATTATTTATGTTGCAAGAGCAGGTTTTACTTGTACAAGAACTCAACACTTAATTTTCAAGTGGTGGTAGAATTGCATACTTCTCTAGTAGATGAGAACTCTAGATTCTTAAAAAAAAATCATAAAATCCAATAAAATTCCCTCCAACTATAGTTTGTGCCTCCTACCTTACTTCCTTAATAAAAAGGAAATGAAAAGGGACCTCATGGGTGGGCATAAGAGGGAATGTTATTTTTCTTCATAGAATGCATGCCATCCTAGTAAAATAAAAAGGAGAAAATTAAGACTCTACATCTTGTGCACACTTAACCATTCTATGTCATGTAATATGGTGAAATGGGATCTAAAAAAAAAATCTAACTTAAATCAATCATTCCACCATTAAAACATTGAGGGACACAAAGTTAACCAAGAGACCTTGGTTTCTATCCTGGGGGGAGAGACAAATATGTTGGTCAAGGTTTTGGTCCCTTTTTGTTTTTTAGGGGTATGATGATTGTTTGATGAGATTTATGAAACTAGGTGAACTAGAATAAAATTGAAAAACTATTACAAAATCAAGAAAATGTAGATTACAAATACAAAACTAGAAGATAAATCTAGAGACTATAGACAAAGAAAAACCAAGTAATCACATATGTGAATGAACTAACAAGACAATTCCATTGAGTTCCCTAGTCTAGAAGTTTTAGATTCTAGGGTTTCAAAGCTAGTATAGGTGCAACAGTATCGACAAGTCTTTGACTATGAACACCCAAATCTACAGTTTGATAGTGTGTGAATAATAAACTTTCCCTAATTTATTGATAAGTAGTGCATGAATGCTTGAACTAGGGTTTTGAAGCCTTGAGATCTCAAATCCACCTTAGTCAAATTTAGATATATAACCTACAAAATATACAAAGGGAGAAGAGTTCTACCATATAGGGGCTTTCCTTGGTCAAACCTTGTTTTGGTGTTTCTACCTCCACAATGACTATAATTATTGATGATAAATATCACATGCTCTTTTGGGCTCTTTTGGGAGCAAAGGTAAAACAATAAAAGTGAATGATAATGAACAAAAATGGAACATACCATTCAAATTTGAAACCCTTGTTGGATTGAACCCAATTTTCTCATCACATACAAGGATAAATAAGAGGATGCTTGGAGTTTCCACAAGCTTTAGTGGACATAATAATAATAAACATAAACATGAACCATATTACAATTCATGAAATATGAATTTGCTGATGTGTTGCATAATGTAATTGATTGTAATTATGCCTTTGATCTTCTTCTTATTCTGCTCTTGATGTTGCTTTAATTTTCTTTAGGATGTTGGAGTTACACAAATTTCTTAGGAGTTCAAATTAAGGGAAGAGTTTGTATTTATATGAATTTAAATGCATTTCGTATTAACCATTAAGATAGACCAACAAATGATTTTAAATTCTTAAATATATTGAGGCTGGCAATAACATTTAAAATTTGGGACCTGATTAGATCAGACAAGGGAATTAGGAACCCTAGTCCAAGTCTTAAAAACTCTTGAAAATTCAAATAAATAAGGATTTAATTCAATTTCCTCAAAATGATAATAAAATGGGTAAATCATAAGAATAATTAGGTACATGCACTTAAGAGGGTGTAAATCTAGTATGAAATTGTCAAGTGTGACAATTTATGGCACTACATTTATCCCCTACTTTATTGTGTTTATGAACTTATGCCCATTATCACCCTAAAGTACGTAGAAGACAAATAATCTATTCAACAAAACATTGAAGTGGTAAGATAGTGCTAAGGTGGGATATGTGATAATCCCCAAACTTAGGATCCTATTGAGCTATAATGTTAAGATAAAGGAAACATACACATATAAGAAATTATCCAAAATATATATATATATATGATAATCCACAAAGAATATACTATTTTTTTCGAAAAGGGATCCTAAGTGCAATACCTAGATCACTAGGATCAAACATTTTCCATTAAATATTGAATTTTAGATTGACAAGGGTATGAGATTAACATGCAACCTAAAAGGTGAGTCAATAAACATTGGATCTGAATTCTTCAAGGTCCTTAGAAAATGTATTTTAATGTGATGCAACAATGTAACTATGTAAACTATGAAGATGCATCATTTTGAGATGAATTAAGAAAAACCAAAAAATCACAAACAAATTTCAACTCCAGAAAAGTAGAAGGTAGAAACTGATGCACCTGGGATTTAAATCAAAGCTAGATCTAGGTGGTCTAGGTTTCAAGAACACCTTATAATAAATAACTATATATTTAATTTTATTTCATAGGCCTAAGGTCCTCATTATGTGGCTTCTTTCTTTTGAGTTTAGCTATTGGATCTTCATTTGTTGCTGAGATAATGTAGATTCTATGAATTTTCAACTTGTAGGGTTTTGATGCATGAATGAACAAGTTGCCTTCAATCTTCCTCCAATTCACTTTGGATCTATAAAATTCACACATGAAAAAGAGGTAAAATATTGTTCCATATAAAAGGCTTTACTTAGTCAAACCCTGTGTTTGTATTTATACCTCCATAATGGAAAAATTGATGATAAAAGAGAGCTTATCCTTTTGAGGGATAGAGGTTAATTGATAAAAAAGTAATGAATCAAGACACTTTGTTGGAATTCACCACTCATATTTGATCTCCTTGATGGATTGAAGTCATGCTCATCACCTTCAAGGCTTCATTTTTGCTTGATTTGATTTGATTTAAAGACCTACAAATATTAGTGCTAAAAAATTAAAAAGCATACAAAAGATGAATGAAACTTACATAAAACTTTACATGATGCTTGAATGATAAAATTCTGAAATAATCTTGATAATTCTTCCCTTGAATTCCCTTGACTAATTTTAGGATCTTCAATTTGTTCAATAATTTCTCTTTCAAATTGCTTAGGATTAAAATGGTGAAAATACTATCTATTTATATGCAATTATTCTAATTTCAGAAAAATCAAATATTGATGGTCGACAATTGGAATTGGAAATCAAAATCATAAATTACTGATAATGACATATTCAAATTTGGAGAAAAATGTTGGTCTAGGGTGTAGGGTGCCCTAGACTAGACTCCTTTTTTTTGGATCAAAAGTGTCAGGGGAAAAATATTAAATGCATACTTTGATTTTCCATGTTTTATTTTCCAATTAAATATTTTAAAATGGGTAATTACACACATGATTAAGAAATTAGGTACATAAATATGTCCAAGAACATAGGGAGGAACAAAATCTATTATGAAATTGTTAAGGGTGACAATTTGAAATGCTACATGTATGAAGAAAACATGAAGCAACATGAATCATACACGAAGAATACACAAAGTATACATGAAGCATACACTAAGCATACAAGGAAGTATACATAAATCATACAAGGTAAACAAAAAATAAATGTATGGCATTATGGACTAGCAAGATTCATAAATTATTACTAGGATCCATACCCAAGATGACATTCATAAGTCATCGACTGGAAAAGTTTGATATTTTCTAAGTGGATTATAAGTGAAAACATCATAAGCTAGTGAAGTATAATATTCACTAGGTGATCCCACAAGAAACAACATAGGCTAGTGAAGTCTAATATTCACTAGGTGAGTTTCATGAAAATTTGAAAGAACCACCAACTAGTAAAGTTTGATATTTACTAGGTGAGCCTCACAACTTGTTGAAAAATTAAAACAATGCAGTCTAGAAAGTTTGATATTCAACAGGTGAGTTTCACATCAACAATATTAGAAATTATAAGAAAAATGTGTTTTTTTGCTAGGTAACTTTGATAAAGCACTATGAAGATGATCAAGATTCTATGATAGTATCACCATCTTTGTGGTGTGTGAAAAAAGTGAAGAACATAGTGGAATTTATTCCCCCACATTAAAGTAACTTCTAACACCAACTAGGAGCAATTTCCTATAAAGTAGAAATAGTGATATATGAATAATAGGCACAAGAGATTTCTGGAAGCCCTACACTAAGTGATGCGTTTCAAAAAGCTACATCATGAGAATAGGTTCCCCCTGCGAAAAATAAGCGATATAAATGTAATGTAAAATCACATAAGGGATCCAAAGATCTAGGGTCAATATGAATGTTAGATAATATATATTAAGATAACAATTTTTGAATTGACATCATTCTCCAAATACTATGGAACAATGAGTACAAGGGATGAAGAGGACATGAGAAAAAATAAAAAAATTTGGGTCAACATGGAAGAGATCTAAATGTCCAAACACTTTGTACCATCCCCCAAAAGGTGTAAAAAGTTCATTTATGACAAATGGAAGAATGAAGATGCATATAGAAGCATGCCAAAATAGATTCATTCCCTTTGTATCCTCATGCCAACAAGAACATCAAGAGCCTTGTGGTCTTGGATAGGATGGTGAAGATGCAACCTTAGTATAGATACTAGATTCTCAGGGTTGGGGAAGCATACCTAGTTTGGGTTGTGATTCATTCACTACTTGTGGAATAGGAGGAAAAACCATTGTAGCCAAAGGAGATTGAGGAGCCTCAAGGGTAACAATTAGAATGGTATATGAGGTTTTGTTAGTAAATAGTTCAGAAATGTGGCTAGCTGTAATTTTGAATAAGATAGAAAATTTTGAATAAGATAGAAAGAGAAAATTTTGATGGGATCAAACAAGTTGGGCTAGTTGTGGCTAAAAGTAATCAAGGGAAAAGTTCCCATGAAGAAGCAAGGGATTAAACTCACTGTAATTTATAGTATGTAATTGTCCTTCAAATTGAAAATTGAGGCATTCATGGGTGGCAAAGGGGACCCCACTCATGGAAGTAAGCCAAATGACACAAATTCACACAAAATTAATTTGAGGTTGGAATAATGATGAAAGGTACATCCAATATTTTTGGTCTGACTTGGACACAAAGGGTTAAGGTACCAATTGTAGGACAAGTGGAACCATTATGCTCTCTAATCAAGACTTTTGATTGCTATTACTTGTATTGGTACAAGTCATTCATGCAAAGTGACTCTTTTATGATTTCTTTCACTAAGCATATAAGATCAATTATTACTCCTCATGTTAGTTTATCATTAGTTTTAGTGGTAATGTAAAGAGGCCCATCAGGTGCATATATAGAGGCATCAATGTGAGTGAAAGTGATATGAAGGAGATTAAGTTAATGATAACTTTAAGAGACCCTCCATAAAAAATGATATAAAATATTGGTGAATATATCACATGACATAGGATGTACATGGAGAAACCCTTGTGGGAAAAAATTCTTCCATCAAACAGAGGCACTAGTATGGATTAATATCCAACAATAAAACTACATACGTAACACATGTTATCTCCCTTCAATTGATCAACATTATAGCAACACTGGTAAAATTGAAATACATATCACTAATCAAAGGCTCTAGTATATAAAATAATTAATAAAATATATATATAAATTTTTAATAGGGTAAATATTATGGGACCAAAACTTGTTACATTGGTGGTTGTCGTTGCACTAAAAGATCAACCTGTCAATGCTCGATACAATCGATAGATTTATGTAAGATCCATAGGAGGCGATTAAGCCATGTCACAAACCCATGTGTCATGCTAGACAAGGAAGACCAAGGGACACACCATCTTGAAACAATCCAACCCCCCAGCACAAGTGAGGGGTTTGAACCTGTGACCTCAGCTCTAATACCAATTGTTACATTGGTGGTTGTTGTTGCACCAAAAGATTGACCTGCCAATGCTCGATACAACCACTAGATTTATGTAAGATGCACAGGAGGTAGTTAATCCATGTCACAAATCCAAGCACCATGCTGGACAAGGAAGGCCAAGGGACACACCATCTTGCAATAAAACTAAGTGCTAATCACCTTCATGAAAAAAATCCAATGCCACAGTCCACTAGGTCACCTATTGGAATATAATTTACACTACTTATGTATCATAAATATAATCATAATGATTAAATTCTCCCACTAATCAAACGTTCCTAAGTCTATATGCTCCACATGAGAAAATTAATGTCTTGTCATATCACATGATGAGAAAGATGCCCCATAACTCCCATTTGACTTATTTTTTAACTCTCACATTGAATGAAAATACAACTACATGTAATAGAAAGAAATATTAATAAATATTTGTCCCCACACACGTAGGGGTGTCCACTTTCACTCTTTCCATGTTTCTTGGATTACCTACATTATCTACTATCTATAATTATAACATGACTTTAGAATAGCATGCTAAATGGAAACTAAAATCCTAATAGGCATCATAGTAGTGTGATGCTATGAAGACACAACTATATGGAAGGGATGAAAGTATCACACCAATGGGATGGGATAAATTCACCACAATAATGGGATGGATAGGAAATAATGTTGGACATATCTAATAGGAGGCACAAAATAAGAGTAGGTCATGGTGTGAGGGGGTGATACATCACTCAAAGGACATGAAGAATCAAACCTTTCAACTATTTCTTTAAGAACCTTTTTGTATAGGAATTTTTAATCAAAACCCTTAGAAGAACATTACCCAACCGTATAGGATTTATATAATTACCAAAATGTACAAGACCAAAATATAGCATACATGTAATTAAAAAACATTTTATTTATTCTTAAAATTAACAAGGGAATTATTATCAAATGTTTTCTTTTCCTTTTTAAGATATGTTTTAGAAATTAAGTTTTTAACCATTCTATTCTAAAATTTACTTTTATTTTTTGTGGTATTTTAATGAAGATGTATTCTTAAACTAGAAGGTAGATTATAGTGAAACTTTGACTTAAACCAAACAAAAAAACTCTAAAAGAATAAATAGTATGAAAGATAGGATCTAAGATGATACTTTAAAAATATAAAAATTTAAAAATTTAAAAATCAATCATAAATAAAAAATAAACCCCAAGTTTCAAGACCTAAAGGAGAAAATGAAAGAAAATGACATAAAAAGCTTTCAAATAGTCTTAGGGTAACACATGTAATTAGCCCTAGATTAAAATTTAAAGATAGTAATTGATATACAAACGTGATTCTTGAAATAACAAAGAGGGATTAGTATTTTGGATCATGTGAGTCTTGGAGACTCTTTCTTCAAGATAACAACCAAATAATCCAAATTGATGTGTTTTACTTAAATACATGATTGATGAATCTTGATAGGTGAATAACTATTTTATTCTATATTTTAGGTCAAATCCTCTCTTGGAGATCTAAACTTTGTGTATTTCAAAGAAAAATTCATTCCTATCGAAATGAACCTATCCCATGGATTCAAAATATTTTTGTCAAAGTCAACTATGCACTCTTAGATTCTTGTAATGTATTTTCCTTATAATCTATGAACAAATTTGAGATTTTGGTAAGCTAGGCTATTCTTCTTTTATCGAGTCCTCAAATTCCAAATGAAAATAGTTTAGAAAAGATATTAAAGATATAAGAAACCTTGTAGTTTTCATGAATAGGTTACTAATGAATTTAGACAATAATACAAGAAAATCATGTAATATAATGTCTTAAATTTATTGAATTATTGTCTCTATTAAGTTCTAGATGATATAAAAGTTAATTAGAGTTTATCCATTTATAAAAAAATCTAGCACATAGGATAACACTTTTCACATTCATGTTGATAAGAAATGGCTTGTAGGGAGGGAGTTGTATTGGCCCAAATTTAAAATTGAATTTGAAATTTTATGATCATTTCTAACCCCCATATTTGACTTATAAAAATGAATAGAAAAATTAAATATTACAATTGAATTTTGAGATAAGTGATGTTACGATTAAGTAATTTCAAGCTAATTATTAACATCTATATAGAAACATTCCACTTGTATAGTAGTCATTACAAAATGAAAATAAACAAAGTCAATGTAAATCAAACAAAGGGGAAAACTAAGAATGTGCAATTTTTAACATTATAGTGATAATTTGATAGAACTAATCTATTTCTTTATGTTACTTATGAAATGATTGTCCATTGGCTCAATCAATGACTAATATAAATTTATTTCATTATAATTTTTAAGAATAAAAAGTATTAATTACTTTAAAATGTTAATTGAATAATTGTTTGATAAAAATAATAAATAATAGATCTACAATGCAAAAATTATTCCATCTCCTCATTAATGCAATAGTAAAATTATGTTTTAATTTTTAAAAATTGTATGTTAATATTGTGGATCAACAATCTATCCTAGAATTAATTTTTTATCTTTTAAAAGTTTAAAATGTTGCCTTATGGTTCTTATTGGATGACCTTCCTCTTATAGATATTATTTTAATATCTTGTAGATTTATCACTTCTCTCCTTAATTCCTTCCTTTGGAATAGATCCTTTATAAAATTATCAACCTCCTCTTTTGTCATAATACCATCTTACCTTTTCCTAACCTTAATTCCTCCCTAGAATTATCTACTAAGGTAAAAGCACAAATTTGTGTTACACTTTCAACCAATTTATCAGCACAACTAAATTTAAGTATTTCTAACTAAAACTCAATTTTGGTTAAACATATGGTCTAGTAAGATTCATTCTAGCTGAGTTAGACACTTCCAAAACTTTTTCAACTAAAGTTGTAGGCTAAAAAAATATGGAGCATCACTTTGAGACCAATTTACCAAAAAAAAAAAAATTAAAAAACTTGAAGTTTTAATAACTCCTACTCATGTAAATAACACTTTTTAAAAAATAGGAAAAATAGGAAAAATACTAAAGCTTATTAAAAAAAATTGAAAAAAATATGATGCACTAGGTAAAAGAATCTATATCAAGATGGTATTTTTTTTTCCATTTTAGATAAATATTTAATATCAAAGTTGACTTCTAATGGAAACAACTATTTTTTGATACACACACATTTTAATATTTATTTAAAAATATATATTTACCAAAATTTAAAAAATATATATATCCATGCACTAAAGTTTCAAGTTATAAATAGACACAAAAAAATTGAAAGAAAAAATATAGAATTTACTATAAAAAGTTTGACGTCTCATGTAACTTCATTCTTTCAATAATTTATCAGCAACTAAATCATAGTGTTAATTTACTAAAAACTACATTAAAATAATTTTTTAATTGTTTTTTTTAAGTACAAACATAAAATATACTAAAAAATATACATTTGACTAGTTTACATCATTTCAAAATTCAAAACATATATGCCACTTATTGGTGATTCCAGTTTAAAATTTGGATTAGTGTTGGTCATTTCCTTCATAAAGTGTGATACATATTTGTACTTTTACTCACCAAAGTAGTGACATTCATCATTAGGTCTATAAAGAGTGGTCACACAAGTATAAGCATATCACAACACAAATTATCGATAACAATATTCCTCACATAGTGACTCAAAAAAGAAATAATAAACATGTGGGATAATATTTCCACTTGCATGGAAAATGATGAAACGATAATATTGCAACCTCTAACATGTACCTCAAACCTGAGAAGAAAAGTTTTATCTTTGATTTAACACCATCCATAATGGACATATATGTCAATAGAGAATGAGGCCAACTTAACACAAGAGTGTGCAACTTGTCAATAAGTAATTTTATTAATACATTCCATCAACATAAGCCTAAGAAAAAATAAGAATTACCATGGGTGTGCATATTTCACCATTACATTTCCCCCCATTTGAGGTTCATGTGAGTAAGAAACGAACATATATTTCAAAGTATATAAACACTATTATCCATTAATAAAAATTAAATATTTATATATAGAAGGATATGAGGTCCATGTAATATAATGAACCCATCTTGATCTCTTTGTGTGTTCTCCCTCCTTGATATTCACATGTTCTCTAGGAACATTTAAAATATAAAAAAATATGCAATGAGTATTTTCTACCACACAATTAAAAATAACATGATTTTAATCTCATTTTTTTCTATGAAAGTGAGAGAAAAAGAGAAAGTTTAGAAATGACACCTATACAAAAGGAGTCATTGTATTTCTCCACCTAATGTAATGACAATAATTTTGCATAACATTTTAGGCATGACTGTTTAATGTGATCCATATTTATTTGAGAGTGATTATGAGTCTCTATATAGGCACAAGTGACTATCTACAATCTCAACATAAGAGTGTTAGAAACATAGTATGTCCCCCCTTTAATTTGTTGCATCAATCAAATGAAAGTAATTTGAGACTAGGAAAAAAATAGTACATGAAAATTAAAAGAAATATAATAATGTACCTATAAATTTCCTATAAATTCATAGGTGTAATAGACAACATCATATGATAAACAATAAAGACACTTCAAATGGAAAACATGGATTGTAGATAATTATTAGGGAACTGTAGTGATGAAAAAAGTATCCCTTTTCCTCACTTAATTTGGGAAATAATATAAAATGAGCTAAGTGATGACTTAATTTATTGTTGTAATATGTTTTATATATTCACATTAAGTTTTGGGCCCTTTTTAAAATAAAATTTGGCTCATTTAGGCCCTAAATGGTCCTATTTTACATCCACAAGCCTTATTAAATGCATTTTTCTAAGGATAATCTCGACATATAACAAATGAAAAATCATAATTTAATGTTTTTGGCCATGTGTTCCAGATTTAGGGATTTGGGACTCATACGTCGAATTAGGAGTATGAGTCCTCCCTAGGTCTCGAGGACCTAATTTCAAATGACACATTGAACACAACACTTCTTGAAGTATGTGTCTCGGGCTTAAGCCTTTGGGACTCATATGCCCAACCTAGTGTATGAGTCCTATTTTAAATCAATTTCTTGGCGGGATTTTATTATCCTAGATTCAAATTTTGAATGTCGGCTTGTAGTGTTGTAATTTCGGGAAACTAGGCATAAACAAGTATAAACACAAGGTTATTTCACTATGTTTCACCTAAGTTTTTAAAGCTAGAAATTTCAAGTCCTCAAGCAATATAACAATCAAGCAATATAAGAGCATCAAGAGTTGATTATCAAGTATTTTGGAGCATCAATTCAAGATTCAAGCATCATGTCAAGGTCTTCATGTATCATGTGTGTTTGTGAGCTAACATGTTGATGTAGCATTTGTGATCTAATTTCAAGCATTCAAGGCCATATCAAGTTTTATAATCAAAATCTACATCCATTGAATACAATTCATACAAGTTACAGATCTACACACCAAGGATTCAACAAGGTTTGGTGAGTTCTTACATTCATTTTTTCATTCATCATTCCTTCATGTTATTTCAATTCATTTCAAAGTTTAATTACTCAAATGGGGTCTGATTGAGGTAGACCCCCATCCACTAATAAAGCAACATTTTTTTCTCTCTTGTGATGTGTGTTTTATAGATTTAGGTGAACAAGACTCATTCACCCAATCTAGCGTATTAGTCCCCGATAATCCCTTTTGACAACATTCAACAGTGTCAGATCTGGGTTTAGAATATTTGGAAAGATCCTAAAGAATCCTATAGCATGACTCATACACCCAACCTAACATATTAGTCCCATTGCAATTTTTTATCACTATTCAACTAATCTTAATCAACTCTTAGAGAATCTTAGATCCTGACCTGAAAAGCCTAGAGTGGGACTAAATTTCCCAACCTAGCGTATCAGTCCAGGTGAAATCTGAGATAGTAATTTCTTAGGTTTACAGACCTTGTTTTGGCCTCTCCACTTCTCTATATACTTTTCTCTTTCATTCCTTTTGTCCATTTGATTTCATGTTTTTAAGTTTCTAGGGTTTTGTGTATAATTGTTTACATTTCTCCTTTGAAGCTTCAATTAATGGTGAACCCCCATCCAATTACACAAGGAATCACATAGTCCATCCCTCAATCAAGTCATTTGGTTGAGGGATATAGGTTTCCTAATGAATTAAAGTGTGAAATAGGTCAAGTTCCATCTCCCAAAAGGTGGACACCTATTTCCTTTTTGTTCATTTTAGTGAACCCGACCTTTGGACCCTTGAATTTCTAATTTGGAGAACATTGTAGCCCTAGATCTAGGCTACATTAGATTTTCATTAGTTAAATTTCATTTAGGGATCCTAAATCTTGCATTAATGAAAAGTGCATATAGGTTGAATTTTTGCATCTTTCATCATTCAATTTTATTGGAAATCTATAATAGCAAACATTCATTTGACCATACAACCTAGAGACATTAAAATTTGTGATGTGAAAATACTAGTACTGGACGAATTACGATTGATCCATGAAGAATCGAAGTATAACAAAGCCACCAACACTTGAATCTCAACAAGATCATTCAAATGAAATTGAAACTAAATTTTTTATCAAAACCTAACATACTAAATTATGAAAGCTTTCAAAACATATACTCTAATCAATCTAGAACTTATCCCATTGTGGAATTGGTGTCATGTTGATGTGGAATGATGACCCTTTCCCAATACCATGATCAATGAGCTTGTTTCAGTCAATTCTGTGGAAGAGAATCGATGAAACCATTGTGATTGATGTATGAAAACCCAATTTATGCTAAAAAAGAACATGATGCAAGATAAGTTACCATGATTTTATGCTACAAGTGATCTAATTATGCTATTACTAAGCTAATCTAAGCTAAAATTATGCTAAAAGATGAAAACGCTAATTCATTTACAAACTAAGATGGATGAATGGGAGCCATTAATGGATTCTCTAAGCTATTATGCAATGAAAATGAACTAAAATATGCTAACAAGTGAGTTAAAAATGAGTCTGTATGTGCGTGAATTCAACAACATAAGTTTGCAATTGAAAGATGGATCCATTTGTCTCCAAATAGTGACCTATTTATGGGAGAGCAAATGAGGAATGAATGGTTGAGATAAAAATGCTTAATAAATGGCTCAAGATGAAGGGGATAAGAGGCATGGATCATGGATTCTCATCAACAGATGAGAATGCATGATGAGAGTTAATCAAGGGCCCACACTTGCCTCAAACAAACACACTTTTGACCTGCTCACATAGGTCAAAGGTAACTTGCTAAAGAGGTTAAAGGTTAACTTGCATTTGAAGCTAAGTGAGTTGATTGGAGGAGAGGGAATATTCCTTTGGGTGAGGAAAAGAATAATTTACAAATTAAAACAAAGTTTTAATTGTGCAAAAAAGGAGGATAGGGAATATTCCATGGGAATATTCCCTTTGCTTAGAAGAAAATTAGTTTAATTGTTAATTAAACAAGATTTAATTTATGTAATTTAGAGAATTAGAAGAATTAAGAGACATTTATTAAATTAGATGATTTAATAAATTGGGGAGGGATGAAATGATATTTAATTAAATAACTTAGGGTTATTTAATTAAATAAGATGACTTAGGAGATTAAATTAAATATTTTGATTTTTTTTATTTAATTAAATGAAGTGTTAGTGCGAAAAAGAGATGAATTAACCCAATTTAATTAATTAGGAAAAATAGATGAAAATGATGCAGTTAATCAATTAGCTAGGCTAATTAAATTAATTAAGTGAAAAGAGGATATATTATAGGGGAAATGATGTTAGTAAACTTGTTTCGAATGTATGATATCGATTAGGACATTTTTCAGTGTCTACATTTTTCCCCTCTTTGAAGCGAGGTACCTATTGCTTCAGTTCAAAGAATAACACTTTTTGGATCAAAACCGTTACCCAAAACAAAAAATAAAATTTTATGATTTTTTAGATGCCCCAACATAAGGATAAAATTGACTCCCTACTCCCTCAATAAATCAGGCAAAAATTTTGAATTTTGGGTTGATTTCTCGATAAAGGTTTAAAAGTTTCCCCAAGGGTTCAAAAAGGTTCTGAGATGCAAGAATAATGCAAAAACACAAAAAATGATGCAAAATTATGTTGATATTGGAAAAATTGGTGAAGATAATAATAAACCCCATCATTAAGGTTAAATTAGGGAAAAATCCCCTAATTTTCTATCTTAAATAGGCCAAGAGGGGTCATTTTCAATTCATTTGTGCATTCACACTAAAGGAATTCTGGTGATTTGAGCTCCGACCCTTTCATGAATTGGTACGCTGAGAGATTCCCAGACACATTTCTGATCGATTCTAAGAGTTCCAGTGGCTTCCAAGCATAACACCACTGGTATGTGATTCAAACCCTGATTTGAAATTTGAAATTTGAAATTTTGATGCATTTATTAGGCATTAGAATTTAGATTCTAGTGGCATCGCTATATAGCGACACCTAAACTAAAATCAATGATGCCCAAATCATTTTTAGCGATGCATATGTATATGGTAATGCTTATCTCGATTTAAAATTAGGGTTCCTAATTTTAAATGGTGATACAGGATTATTTGGCAACACACTTGTTGATTTAGAAATTAGAGTTAGGTCAGTCCAAAAGCTAAATTATGATGTTGGCTTATCTGGCGATGCACTTTTCATTTTGAAATTTTAAATGCATCAAGTGTCGCTATTTGAATTTTGAATATAGCGACGCTATTGTGGTTTTTGAGTTAGAAATTCCAAACAACTTCAAATTTCGACGAGTTCCTGACGTCGTGTACTTCATGGGTGCAGGAGGTCTTTCCACCATTGATGTAGAGGGAGAAAAGGATGACAATTCTGAAGAGATTAGGTGATCTTTCAAAGTTGTGCCAAGAGCACCTGGGAGAGATTAGATTGTGGTACATTGCATACACACCAATTATTAGGACACATCTAGCAATGATGATAGCTCTATGCGAGAGATGGCACAACGAGACCTCATCCTTCCACCTTCTGACGGGGGAGGCAATAGTTACTTTAGAGGACGTGTGGAAAATATTGTGTTTCCCTATCCACAGTGATCGTGTGATTTATGACACCAATGCCAAGTTTGATGCATGCCTTGAGGTGATGGAGATGGACGAGATTGCATTGGTCACATCTACGATTGATTTAGAGACATATAGAGGTCATGTTTTGACCTTTAGATTGATCATCACATCCATCATTTCAGACTTGGGGGCTCCAAATAGACGTGGCAGATTCTTCAACCTAGGATGGGGCTTGGCATGGCACCAGATGCTACACAGGAGGACATTTTTTGCATGGGGACCTGTGATGCTAGCCTCCTTATACCATGATTTACATGATTTTGTTTATTGTGATGGGAGAACCCTCAGTGTAGGGGTTACTCTACTTCATATTTGGGCATGGGAGCACATTTTCATCCTTTGGCTGATTGTACAAATGGCAGACATGGAGCCAGATGATCCCATCATTTGGAGCTATCGAGGTGCCATTACTCTAAGGCACACTGAACAGATTGGGCTTCCATACTAGAGAAGGGTTATAGATGATATGACAGTGTTTTGCTGGCTCCCATGGCTTTAGATGCTACCATGGTTTGATGATATACAATAGTTATACTTTTCTTGATAAACCTATTACATGTAGGGTCAAGAGCATAGTATGATCAAGAGATATCTCCTTGGCAGGGTGGCCAGATAGTTCAAGGATGTATAGGATAGGCTCAATGATGCATACAAGGCCTTTTTTGTTTGATCGACTAGAGAGGTTCCCACATGGGGACTGACCATTTCGGTTCCAGAGGTCGTTGAGAGATTTTGATAACAAAGCACATCCCCATGCAGAGGATCAGCTTGAGAAGCAAGATGGAGAGGGTAGCAACCATTAGGGCTAGCTTTTTGATATACAAACACTTTTTTTATTTTTCCCAATTCTTTATCATTGATATACATTCATGGGCTCCTTTTTGATAGCCTCGTGGATATTGTACTTATCATTGATGTACATACATTGATCTAGATTTTGTACCATGACACATTTTTTGATATATATATGAAATGGATATTGATGATTCATGCTATGATGTGTTCACTTTATTTCATGTATGGATGCTTATATATGATCATGTATGGATGCATTTTATTTTATGCCTATGTGATATTCGATGATCATGATATGAATGGATGCAATGTTATATTCTTTTTCATTATCTTTTCACGATAAGATATAGATGGATGATGATGCAGATGTTATAGATGAAAATGATATGGATGCATTTATTTTTGTATATTTTCTATACATGTTTTATGATGGTTTATGCATATGGATGTATATGGATGCAAATTCTTATAATATGCAATGATTTAATCTTGATGCTTAGAATAACAAATCTATATTATTCATCACAACTCAAATGTTAATGTAGAATGCATGATGTGATATGCAATGATTATGTTGATGGATGTTTTATGATTATGATATTATTATGAGATGCATGTATTCTGATGGTTTGTGGATGCATTGATGATGTTTTTTTTACTGTCATGATACCCGGTTAGTATAGAGAGAAGATAGAAGAATAAAGAATGAATGACCATTGATTTTATGATTGCTTCAAAAGATTCAACAATTCCCTGATCCATCAAAAATTTATTAGAGATGGTGGTGAGACGATGCAAAATGTAGGATGAAATGTAGGATGGGTGCTTACACTTCGGGATTGGGATTTTTCATCATTCCTTATTGTTTGATATAACACATAGATATGATGCATCAAGGTATTGATAACCAATATGACATTGTATCTAGTGTAATGGAATTTGACTCAATAAATAAATAGGATAGTTCTTGTTCACACCTTGACATATGGAAACCTCATTGGAATGCAAGTTTGAAGCTTAGAATATATTGGACCAAAGCATATGCAATAGTCAACAACATACTCCAAACAACATTCCTACACACAACTAATCAAGTATGCACCAAGATTATTTTACAGGAGTATCCACAAGCACAACAAAAAAAAGATAATGATCGATGCCCCATTCCTTTCTCTCTAAATCATTTTGTTAGAAATCATTGAGAGGTCCTCGAAATGGGTCATTTAAGATAAATCTTAAGAAAAGATCAAAGATAAACAGTTAGCATTATCTATAGCTCTTGCCTAGTTTAAGTTTAGCTAAAGTGATATTTGATACTAATGTCCATTGTAGGAAGGATACATCCTAGGACATATTGATCAGAGGGTTGTTTGATGTTAGAACAATAATGCTAAGATGATTCGTCGCTACAAATTTCATTGACGCATTTACCTATGATTTAGACTTTAGATTTTGAATTTTACGTTTGCACTTTATGACTTGTGATGTTTTCTTTCTACTTGTTTCGCCAAAGGGTGAAGGTGACAATCGTTTATTATGGGTGAAAGTTATTGTGGGTGAAAGTGAGATGGAATGTATAGTTTTGGATTTTTTTGGAATATTTCAATGTTTTGGGTATTTTGAAAATGTTTTGAGGCTGTTTTTGGTCTTTTTGAATGTTTATATGAATGGTTAGGATTTTAATATTTTCTAAGGTTGTTTAGGGTTTTCTGAGTTTTGTGAGGCTTTTTAGGTCTTTTGGACATTTTCTATTGTTTTTGGATTTTTCATTTTCAAATGTTTTTGTGATTTCTAAATATTTGGATGTTTTGGGATTTTTGAGATGTTTTGATTTTTTTGGATTTTCTAAATATTTGGATGTTTAGGGTTTTTTGAGTTTCTGAGTTTCAACCAAGAACCTAACCTAAAACACAAATCCTAGGGGCCTCAGGGTTTGATCATAGATTAGCCTTGCCTATGTTATACATGTAGAGACCACGTAGTTCTACTGACTTGACCCATTTATAAGACAAAGATATGAATAGATAAGAGATGATAGTTTATTATGACTAACTTCTAAAGGACTGACCTAGGGTGTCTCTAAGGCACATCAATGATGGCCTTGCCTATGTTCAATCTTTGAGACAATGTAGTTCGACAAAGAGACATTGTTTTTTGGATTTTCAATGTTCAACCTTTTTAGGGACTTTAATGTTTTCTGGATGTTTTGGATTTTAGCATTTACAATTTTTTGAATGTTTTTTGGATTTTAGCTGTACAAGATTTTGCAAATGTTTTTGGATTTTCTAGATAATATTTTATGATTTTTTTTGGTGTTTTTGATGAGATGTTGGAGGTAAATGATACCTAGATCATGATTTCGATGTCACATTTGTGAGATAAAAGACATGGATCAAGAGTTATTCGAAAATAAGAGTGCAATAACCTACCCCCAGTTCTTAGCAAAATGCAATGGATAACCAAGATGGGTAATGTATATGCAAAGAGTTTGATAGAGTTTTATCATGCTAGATATGGGCTATGGGACTTCACTAGATAAAATGGTAAAGAGCCTGTCAAAAGTTTTTCATGAGTAGAGTTGAAGTATACACCGAATCTTTGTCAAGATTAAGATAAAATAGAATATTTGGATAAATTTTGGATTAGATGGATGGAGGGAACATTGGATTTATCATGACAAGGATGAGATGCTTCTATCTGAGAAGGATCATATAGACGCTCGATTCTACTCATGACGCCTGTTTGTGAAGTTTTCATCATAATAATTTCCCAAAGCACCACCCTAGTGGTTTTCACTAGAGGACAATTTTTATCTTTAATTTTTTCAATCTTTATCTTTTTCATTTTTTTGTATTTTTATCATTTTTATCATTTTTTGATATTTTGATATTTTCTAGAAATTTTAGCCTCATGTTGAACCACCTGGTGGTGCTGATGTGGAGGCCACTATAATAACATTCCAATGATACCCTGCTTGAAGAAGCTACTTTGCTAAGATACGATCACTTGAATGCAACCTTGAAGAACTCTAATCTACCTTGTGGATACTAGAGCTAACCTTGTCTATGTGTGCACATCATGATAAAGTGCCTTCAAAATCATTATGATGAAGGGTAGCTGCCAACACATGGTCAATGTGAGAATTGGATATTGTGAATGAAATGTATGGTGTCATGTATGAAGGAATATAAGATGTATTGGTTGATGGTTTGGAACCTTTGACTCTCCAAACTTGGGAAGATGAGAGATTATAGTTAGGAACAAAGGTTTTCATGGAATTAGGACCAACCACTGGATATACTATGTTCCTTGCTTGAGAAGCTTGCTTTTGTATTTGAAGACTCTTTTGATGGATACATTTCCATTTTTGATTTTTTCCCATAGTTTCTTTGACTAATGGAGTTTTTGAGGAATGATTTTCTTTATTTTTCTTTGGTATCCATTTGTATTTGCTTTGTCCTTTTTTCTTTACTGCTTCATTTTCATTGATGATCTATGCCTTGCTTAGATATGAATTCTTCTTTTTGTGTTGGTCCCAATTTATGTAGGAGATGATGGGTGAATGCCAACTCATGATATGACTAGTTGTAGCATTGAAAACATTTTCATCATAAGGATCCTTCATGCCCCATATGTTGATGTTGTTGTGGACTAGATTGCCCCAACTTTGTGAAGGTATGATCAATTTACCTAATCCTTTGCCCTGATAATGTATCCTCTGATCCATAGCCACTGAATAGGACTTGTCATGAACACATGATATTACTATGGGTTCCTAATGTTTAGGAATATGAACTATTTTCTTTGGTTCTATGAAATCATTTTCTATTGAAATTGCTTCAAAATATGTTGATGATGACTCAAAAGATGTCGATGATGAACAATCACTGTAAGAATCAACAATCTTGAATCTTGCTCACTCATGACCTATTTTCTTTGATTCTATGACATCATTATCTATTGATACTATTTCAAAATATGTTGGTTTTGACTCAAAAGATGTTGATGATGCACAATAACTGTAATAATTAAGAATCTCGACTACTTCTTTCTCTTGTGTAGGAATATCAAGAGTGGGAGACTCATGTTTTGGATGAAGAATGTCTATATGTCCATCCAAAAGAAACATCTTAGGAGTAATATTGGGGACATATTTGGAGTTTAAAATGGTTTGGAAGATGTCCCTTAGTTCTTTGTGAAACTTTGGGCATAGGGGTTCTTGATCTTGACTTGATTCAGAATAAATTTTGTTATCCTAAAGATCCTCCTCTTGACATGATCCTTGGGTGGATAATATATCATCGGTAAAAGACTCTTCACAACATTTTGTGGGTATGGGTGCAATAAGGGATATTTTTGGCTTGTTTGGAACTTCTTCAACATGCCCAATCATTTAGTCATATGTGGGAGAGATATCACAATCTGATATCCACTTGATGTCATTACGGTATAAAATAGTGCCAAACATTGTTGTTGGGTTTGGAATTTGTTTCAAAATAGTATCTTGATACATATCTGATTCCTCATAAACAATGTAAATATGTCCCAAAATGGTATCCTAGGTATTGTTTGAAGTTGATTCTTTTGTTAAATCTTTTGTTTTTCCATGAACAGGCATAGGGTTTGTGTAAATTTTTCAGATTTTCATTCGCATATTTTTTATCAACCTTAATGTATGTTTGTTGAATAAGATCCTCTATTAGATGTTTGAGCCTACAAAAAAATTCTATGCTATGATCTTTGTACTGGTGAAATTCACAAAAGTGATCTTCTCTATAGCTACGAGGTTTGATTTGTGGCTCTTGATAGTTTGAGAAATCTGGGAGTGTGATAAGATTAGACTATATCAACCTCTTTAACATGTCTTCCATAGGTTTCCCTAAGGGAGTGAATTGTTTCTTAGGAGAATTATTTTTCTCTGTTATCCACATTGAATGTTTGCAGTGTTGATCATTGGTTGATTTTTTGACGGTGATGTGTATGGTTGTTGTGTATTCATGGTTTGGGTGTTTTCATGTATAGGAGCAATTAATACCACCTTTGCATCAATAACACCATCACTAGTAACATTTTTTTCTTGGCCCAATAGTGGGGGTTTTTGTTAAAACTAGTGGATGGGTAGTTGTCTTTATACACTTGTATGTTTCATTGTGATATTAGGGATTTCTTGATGTTAATGGCTCTAGGGACAAGCTCAACATAAGATGTGATGCATTGCATTTTGAAGTGGAAAGACAGATGAGGTTCTAGATTTTCTATGATAATGCTCACTTGTTGTTCGTCAGGAAGTGGCCACTTGCTTTTACTAGCTCTTTGTCTCCATCATTGCAAGAAATTGGCAAAAGATTATCCCTTGTTCTATCTAAGAGTGTACAACTCTTCTAGGCTTATGTCCATGTCAAGATTAGAAAAGAAGTGATTGATGAATTTATCAGTGATCTCTTGGAAACTTTTAATACCTGGAGGTAATTGAGAAAACCAATCCATGGCAGGACCTGTTAAACTTCGTGGGGAGTGGGGCATTAAGTAAGAATCATTATAGGCCACCTCCATGCACATGTCATTAAACTCTTTGATATGGTCCACAGTACTTCCTTTCCCTTTTTATTTGTCAAATTTGGGGATTTCAAAATCAAGATGGAATGGTACCATTGCAATGTTTCGAGCAAATGGATATAGACATAGGTTCTATGTATGGGGATTTTTTGTCTTTCCCATCCAAAAATCCTACATTTCCTATGACAACACCTTAAGTTGTGATGCTAGATCGTCTTGTGGGTTTTTTGGAGGAACATATGTTGGGTTGTATATGAGATTCTGATACGATAAGGTGTTGTATAGGGTGTATGGTGGTGTTAGGTTTTGTGAAGGTGATTGAGGTGTTTATGTATATGTTCAAGTGCATTTGTATTGACGATGTTTTGTTGAGGGTTATAGTAGAAACCGTATTGTTGTTATTGTTGTTGGGCATACTATTGAGCTAGTAAGGCTTGTTGTTGTTGTGCTTGTTTTTTTTGGGCTTGTTGTTGCTCGGCTAAGGTGGCTTGTTAGGCTTGTTGTTGCTGATCTACTAAGGCAACTTGTTGGACTTTTTTTTGTTGCGCTACTAGGGAAAATTGATGTTATTAATGTGCTACTAAGGCTACTTGATGTTTTTGTTGTGCTACTAAGGCTACTTGATGCTATTGTTGTGCTACTAAGTCTACTTGATGTTGTTGCTATTGTTGGATGGCTTGTTGATAAGATTGTTGTGCTTGTTGTAAAGCTAAGGAATGTGCTTGCAATGTAGGATCAGGTGGTTGTTGGGATATCTAAGATAGATTGTGAGTGTTGAAGTTATAAGTGGGTAGTGGATTATTGATGAGAGGTGGAGGGCTCCCTTGATTTAACATCCCTTGTAAGATGGTAGATGGAGGTGGAGGAATGTAAGTTTGAGGTCTCAATTGATTTTTCATGGTAAAGGGGACCATGAGAAATGATGAGGATGATTCCATTAGATTTTGCAATGGTAATGACATACTAGGACCTTGAGTCCATTGATTAAAAAGGTTCCCTTGTGGTATTTGAGGTGTGACCAAGGTATTACCTTGGTTGATGGGATTTGTAACCATGGTATTGTTTTTATTGGGGTTGATGATAGATGGGTTCGATGTGGATGGTGGATTGACTTGTGTAGCTTGGGTAACCACTTGTTTCAATGTGTCAATGGGTTTACTAGAACCACCTGTCAAGGGTTCACTTTGCATGAGAGTGTTAACTTGCCCTTATTTTCCTACTTGAGGCACTTGGTTCACATTACCTTGTGTAACGTTAGGCAAACTTGGGCTATTTGTGATGATGGATGGGGATGGTTGAGCTCAAAATGTTGAGATTGTTGTGGTGTTATGGAATGTAAGTGGTTTTTCAAGGGTTGGTATCCAACTTGTGTCTTGGGGAAGGATGGTCGTTAATGGAATGGTCATTTTGTGAATACCCAAAGTTGTGTTCGTTCCTAGACATGAAGTGAGACCAAGGTTGGTTCCTAGCTGAGTTGCAAGACTAGATGTTAAGGGTTGACTTGGCATGAGGGATGGAGTTGGTTGAATCATAGATGAATTCAAGCCTTGTGTCAATGATTGTGCAATAAATGATGGGGGAATTAGAGCCATGTTTTCTAAGGGTTGATGTTCTATTATTTCTTCTCTAGTAAGTCCAAATGGGTTGTTTGTGACATCTTCTATCTCATATGGCCCTGATGTAGATGATGGTTGTTGTGAGGGGGTAGAATAACTCCTTGGATCGAATTATTGAGGATTGGGATCACATATGATAGATGAGACTTTGGTTTTCTCCATGATTCTCTTGTGTTGTGATCTTGTTGTAACCATAGATTGTGGGTCAACAATGGGAGAGGTGTCTTGAGATTTATGATCTTTGAACTCTCTAGTTGACTCAAATCTAGGTAAAAGAGACATTTCAAGTCTTTTGGGAGCAATTTTGATGGTGGGAGATGAAAATATGGATGATGCAAAAATTGATCTTTGCAAACATTTAGGGACAACACTTTTGACTTGAGTTTGATACTTTGATGTTTGATGTTTGGATAAGGATGCTAATGAACATAGAAATCTTTAGGGTAGACTTGTGACCTTCAAGATAAGCTAGTTCAAAAATGATAACTAGCTTAAAACTAAGTGCATGGAAAAGGATACATTTCACATACAAAATAGCTAAGTTAGCAATTGGTTTGATTTTTATTTGATGTTCAAGTCATAAAGTGTTGGTGTATTCAAATTTTTTGCAAAGATAGGTGAAGTGAAGGATGAAATTGTATGAAGGATGGATGAAGTGTTTGACCCAATTTGTTGACCTAGGGTGAACCTTTATTTTCCAAGACCAAGGTAGTGAGAAAAATGCTACACCTCTAAAGTGATGAAACCCTAAGAACTCAATGATTTTGGTAAAATAGGACTCAAATGATTTTGGAAATAGAACCCAATGATTTTGACAATAAAACTCAATGACTTTGGATAATGAAACCCAATGATTTTGTCAATTTTTTTCTTCTCTCAATTTTCTTTTTTTTTGGAGTCAAAGTTTGAACATACATCAATGTGGGGTGTTCATTTGATTTAATCTTGGATTAATGAGGTTATTTTTACCACAAACACTTGTCTTGGTTATATTTTCAAACTAAATGTTTATATCAAAAACATCATAACTTTCACAATGTCCATTTTGTGAGAATCATGAGGTCAAAGCCATAATTGCCTATGTTTTCTTTGGGAAAATATGAGCTTGATATTGATGTCAAGAGATTTAGAAATCGCTAAGGATAAATCCTTAGGACAAGCGGTAATATCAAGGCTAACTCAAGAAGTCCATATTTGAGCCAAAGTGTTTAAAATTTTAAGGATGATAGTGAATGTTTTTTTTGGATTGTTTTGAAACCAAGAAAAGTGTTAAACTGACTCACAGTCATTTACAATCCTAGGATAGAAATGGCCATATTTTTTGAGTCCCCACTAGGATTTCTCCAAATACTAGACAATGTGAATAGTTAGAGATTTGGTGACACTAGCTCCCCTCCATGACACACACTTCTTGAGACCACCAAATCTCAAAATCCTTAAAATATGGAGATTAAAAGGAATTTTTTTGTTTTTACAATTGAATAGTACAAATGTGGGGTGGCTTCAAAATGACCATTCTTGCACCAACAAATATTTTAGGATTTTGGCTTGCTAAACAAATGGGTTGTAGCAATGGTAATCGGGGACATGGCACCTTGCAAGCATCTAGCAAGCCACTAAAGGCTTTGATCAATCCTACTAGGGGCTCTTATAATTTTTACAGTAGTACCCCATTCTGAAAGACACTGTATGGCTAAGGTCTACATACCATGAGGACTCGACAATTTAGTCTTATCCATTCATATACTAGATCGATTGAATAATTAGTTGGAGTCGCCTTCGAATTGGTCTTAGGCAGGCCCCTCTAAAGATAATAAAAGTGAGGGAGTACACTTGTAGTTTGACTGCCCAGGTCACATAAAGCGCAAGGAGGGAACAAACACAATGTCTCTTTCTCACACTAGCATGATTGTTTAATTTTAAACCCAATTGAAAGATGTAGGTGATTTTTAATACAACCACTGTCACTAGAATGCTTTTGATTCTCAAGATCGCCATGAAGCATGAGAGAAATTCATACGCATTCCAATGACACAAATTGTAAAAAAAATACAAGAAAATGAAAGCACAAGTTCATTTTAAGCCTCAAAGAAATGATGAGTTGTTTTTAGAGCACCAATTGAAATGTTAAGTTGCCTTGTTCAATTTTAAACCCAAAGTAAAATGATGATTTGAGGGTTCAGTTTTAACCAACTTTGAAAATGAATTTTAAGCCCAATTGAAAGCTAGTTGGTCCTAAGATTGTAAGTTTTAAAACCCAATGGAAATTTAGTGGTCCTAAAACATAAACCAAAGCATCATATGGTGGGTTATAATTTCCCCACAAGTGTCAAAACACTATGACAATAACTACAACTAAGTACACTATAGAAAAATGGCCCCTTGTCATTTTCATGGTCTTTTAGGCCTCTCCTCTCAATGTTTTCTCTATTTTTCTTTGATTCATTGATGTAATGTGGCTTGAATATACACATTTAAGTCCTTAAAATGAAAATAATGACATCTTGTGAAGTTGTTGTGAAGTGTTGTAAAATATTTCTACACTTTTCTAGACTCTATTCATTACAATTCACCTGAAAATCACCTTTTCATCACTCATCAAGTCCTATTTTGAAGTGTTTTAAAGTCTTGTAACAAGATTCACATTTTTCTAGGCATAATTTTACCATTTACACCTTCCTTATGCTTTATTTAACCCCTTTATGCCCTTAGAAGGCTTAATTAAGTGTATTTTTGAATGTAAACCTAAGAAACAACATTAAATGTGACTTAATTCCCAACACCCACTTTCAAGTTCAACGTGGGACCCATTCGCCATGGGTGGTGAATGAGTCCCTCTTGGCTCCAATTTCAAAATATTTCAAATTTTCTTTCAATTTTTTATTCAAAATCACATGATGTTAGCTTGTGATGAGGTATTATTGGGTTATTAGGGAAAAAGAGTGTATAAATAAGATTTTTTCTTCTCATTTCAACCTCGATTCAATTTCAATAACCATTCTTTATTATTCATCCACCAATCTTCCATCTCAAGCCGAGCAACTTAGGGTTTTACCATTTCAAGTTGAACCAAGATATCAATTTTTAGACCTTCAAGAGTAGATTCTTCATGTTTTGTTGCAGACTTTCAAGATCAAACATCATGGCAAGGTAATCAACTCCATTATTGTATGTTTCATTACATTCTTTCTCTATTTTGGTTTAATTACTTAAAAGGGGTTTGACCAAGGCAAACCCCCATGACCTAACACTCAAAATTTTTCTCTCTTGTCTTGTGTTTTTGTAGTTTAAGATTCTTAGAAGCTTGGAAATAATTGAAGATCAACTTGCAAGGTTCTTCAGTCCTCTCTTCATCATCCTAGTCAAAATATCAACAAAAAGTGACTTTCAGATCCGAATCTGGCAGTTTCAAAAGCGGACACCTGTAGAAAGCCAAAGTGCAGATCAAAAGCTTCAGAATCCAAATTTGAATATTCATAAATTAAAAATTGGACTCATTCACCATGGGTGGTGAATGAGTCCCATTCCAAGGCCAGTTTTGTGTTTTCTGCATTTTTAGATACCCTTTTGTAAGAAATAGGTTTCGGCTTAGTTTTGCAGAACTAGGACTGATTCGCCCATAATGGAAAATGAGTCCCTCCAGGCCTAAAAATAAGCATCATCAACATTTCAAATGTCATTTCTAGTCTTCATCCACATTACAGGTGCACACTTTCAATTTGGTTCATTTTTGTTTAATTTTGCATTCATTTCCAAGTATTCTTAAATTACATAATGTGTTTTCAAACATTGTATTAATATTAGGTTTTGCATTCATAATCTCTCAATTTCATAGTTTAGTTGCATTCATTTCATTCCATTTAGTATTAATCACATCATACATTACATAATTTGAAAGAACTAGCTAGATTATTTAGCCCTTTTTTTCTCCTTTTAGGTGAAAAACCCTAGAAGTGCTAGAAAGTCCTAGAGTTTCAAAAATCTACAATTCATTTTGGTGAACCTACTTTTTGAATGCTTCGTTGACTGATTTGGAGTCCATCATCATATATCTAGCATGCATTATGGTTTGCATGATTCATTTGCATGCTAGTCGTTAAATTTTGCATTCATAAAAAAGTTCATTTAGGTTGCATTGTTAGCATCTAAATCCATTTAAATTTTTTGAAATTCTGCATTTTTCATTTAGGTCTACATCATAGCACTCAAAAACCATAAAAATCCATCAAAAATTTCTGAAACTTCTGAAAAAAGTTCATACTAGGACTCATTTGCCACCCTGGGCGAATTAGATCCTTTTGACCTCTGAAATTGCATTTTACAAAACTAAAAAATTTGTTTTTAAGCTTTTGTTTGGTACCTTAACCTACCTATATTAGTTAGTTACATTTCTATAGCATGCATTTCATTAAATATAGCCTAAATTAGCTCATTTCATGTATGGATTCAATCTCAACTTTGCATTTACATCTTGTTACATATCATAGTCAGTCAATTGTCATCTTTAAAATCTAAAAAAATATATTCCTCTTTTACATCTTTGCTTTAGCATTGTTACATTTCAAGTTTGTAAGATAATCATTCCATCATGTTTTCATTACAAAGTTCCATAGTTATCATCTTGCATGTTCTCTTTTTAGATCTTATTGCATGTTGTAAGAAAATTTTGTTAAAAGCACACTACTATGAGGTCCTTTCCCCTCTCTTTTTGTCCATCACAGATCCCTCTCCTAGTGCCCTTTTTGCGGATGAGGTTAGTTTAGTGAAAGAAACCTTGGATAATCATCATACTTACATTTTTTCTTCTCCTATTATCTCTCACACTTGTGAAGTAGATATGTTAGTGCTAGGAGAACCAATTGCTGAGAGTTTTGATAATTTGAGTGGTTTCTCTACTCTTACCTCTCCTATTAGACATAACATTACTAAAGAAGAGAATTTCGCATTAAGTAATCATGACGATCACACCACACAACACAAAGATGAAATCGTACACATTTCTAGGCATTACATTACCTAGTCTCCATACCCATTATAATCAATCTTTTTTTTCTTCTAATATCCCTCCTCGATGCAAAGAGGATAGGTTGGTGTTAGAAGATAAACCTATTCAAGATTCTGAGAACATTTCCCCTACCTTCCCTAATGTCCCTATTCTATGGGATGATCTCTCCGGCAACATTGACACTCATAATGGTCCTTCTCTTGATACCTCTCCCACTTGTGATGAAGCTACATTACAAATTTCAACCTTAGATGAACATATTACAAGCTCTCCTAGTAGGGTAGATAATATGGAACAAGAGAATGAGACCTTAGAAAAAACCAACAGTCAAATAGAAGCCTCCCCTAATCTCCCCACTATCAATTATCAAACACATTCAACCATTAATAACTCCCTTAGTTGTGATGAAGTTATTTTGGATGAACTAGACCTTAATTGTCACAAACATATGGTTTGTTGTTCTCCTATAAAATTTCCTTCTAGGTTGGATATTATGACCCAAGACAAAGATAATATGCCCTCCAAAGACAATGAAGACTCTCACTTGGTATGGGATGTTAACATTATTCAACCACAACTCATCCTTTATCCCCCTTCACATAAACCTTCACCTAAACCTGAATTTACTCTCCACCCACCTTCACACAAATAAAAAACTCAAAATAAACTTGAACTTATCCTCTACCCACCTCAGAATAATGTATTACAACAGCTGAGTTATAATATTGTTTCTCATACATATAACACTCAAAATAATCTGCAACCGTCATAACTATCCCCATCCTCTTTACCTTTACCCAATCTTCCTAGTGATCCTCATTACCTACCACACAATAAGGATTATGATCTTGTTGAAAAATTAAAGAATACTCCTTCCAAGATTTCCCTTTGGGATTTACTTCAAAAATCACCAAATTACCACACTATTCTTCAAACATCCTTACAACAAATTGTAGTTCCTCTTGGTACAACTCCAAATGATGTAGCAGCTTTAATCCATTAAATGAATCAAACTAATCTAGACATTACTTTCCATCGACATGAGCTCCCTCCTTTAGAGTTACAAAAACAAAATGAAGTTTTCATGATCATTGCTCGATACAATCAGATAGGGATAAAGAGAACCCTTATTGATAATGGTTTTTCCCTTAATGTCTGTAGTGTGAATCTCCTTGATAGATTACGTGTTGACAAGTCACAAATCAAACCTGATTTTGTATCTATTAGAGGATTTGATAACACAACAAAGTAACCACTTGGTGTAATCACTTTTCCTATTATAGTTGGGGTGGCTACTTTGTAAACTCCTATTCATGCCATGCTTTCTGATCTTTCGTATAATCTTATTTTAGGAAGACCATGGATTCATGAGATGAATGTAGTTCCCTCAACCCTTCATCGTATAATGAAATATGTCCATAACAATAACATTTATCAATTTGAAATAGATCTCAAGCCTAAAATTTGCTTGCACCTTGAAAAAGGAGCTACAAGTCCTCTAAAAAACATTGATTCCAACATCCAACATAGATCCTCTTGAAATTGAACAAAACAATAAGGAATCAGTGTCTAAATTTTTTGGTGACAATTGGGGATCCTTAGAATTCACACCATCATTTATGGGTGAATACATATATTCACACAAAGGAAAGATGAGAAAAAAGAACAACCAACAATAATGTTAACACAACATTCAGACGACCTTTCGAAATAATATGCTTCAACCACTTTAGAAAAAGAAGAAAACTACATAGTCAACTTTGACAGTGCCTATCAACAGCTACCACTCAATCCAAAAGCAATGAAACAACTTTATGGACAAGGTTATGACCTCATGAAATAACTTGTCTACAATGGAAAAGGATGTGGTTCTCGAGAACAAGGTATCTACAACCCTATAGACCCTATCACACAACAAAAAACTCATGGTCTAGGTTGTTGTCATTTGATGGATATCAAAAAGCCTTCACTTAGCATCAACAATCTCACAAAACATACTCCTAAATCATCCTTAACAATCGTCCATCCTAAACTCCTTGACACTAGTGGTCTTGACCATTCTCCTTTGAAAATAATCAAACAAACCAATACACCTTCACTTAATGTCAATGTCATCTCACAAAATGTTCATGATTTGAATTCGTTAGATTTTATACCCTCCTATAATGGAGAGAAAAAAATCTCACAATCTACACATTCTTGCGTAGATATGACTAATACTAAGCAAGGGGTATCTTTGTCACAAACCACAAGACCACCTTATCCCATTGATCAAGACAACATCTTATTGAGACTCCTCCAAGATCACTTGATCACCCTCCCTCCAGGAACTCAAAAAAAATTTTATTCCAAGACTTGATTATGCACATATCGTAGAGTTCATGGACACTCCACTAATGAATGTAAGGCTTTGAGTCACAAAATCCAACATTTTCAAGAGTTTGGTATGCTCCCCTATATGGGGGTACCTAATTCCTCTAATTGATATTGATTTTCACTCTAGCATGCATTTCATTAATCATTTTGGCTCACCTTTGTCCTGCACTAAGTGGGGGCAAGGGGTTTGATAGTCTTTTCCTCATATGTCACTTGTGGTTGTCTCCTTTGGCTAGTCATTAACATTTCATGAAAACATAAGAGCAAGCTTGGGATGTGGATGACATGCCTTAAGTTGGCTCACATATGGCATATTTCCCTTTTTCATGACGTAGCTTCTCGAAAACATATGACTTGGCATAGGGCTTTCTGAGTAAGCTCTCATATCCTCTTCTACTTTAAAGCAATTGCTCACCATACTGGGGTTCACAACCGCTTTAAAGTGGACATCACCACTCACATTTCATTGTGTGATTTCTCTCTTCTTGTGATGCATCCTTTTATTGGTGGAGTCATTGGGCTTGATTCCCTCCAAGAGCATGATACTTCTTTTGCACTTATCCTCTCTTGGAAACGTTAAACACAATGTCCTCTAAGATGAGACCTTGCATGAACTAAGCAAAATCCCCTTGAACATTTTTGCATTAACAATGTCTATAAGTGTCAAGCATACAAAGTTTTGCTTACTTCATAGAGCTTGAAACAGCATCACCTTCTTTGTGGTGCCTTACTAAGGTTATCAGGAAGTATAACTTTGATATGGTTGAGTGGGAAGCCCATTCAGAGGCACGACTTTCCCCATAGCCACCTATGTGTTTGAGTGCATACTAACTAGCGTATGTTTCTCACCTTTGGGATTTCTCACCCCATGAACAATCAAAACTTTTGTGGCCCTAGAGTGTGTATGTTGTGGACTTCTCACCCCCTAGATGACCTGAAGTTTTGTGGCCCTAGATTGAGTACATCTTTTTCACCCCATTTTTATTCTCTTCTAGTTCTTTCCATTGCATTATTTTGTATCTTGATGGTTTGACTTAGGATCTTCGATCTTGGGGGATTGGCCACCTCCTTTGATCTTTGTCATTCTTTTTCATCTACATCTGTACACTCAGATCTCTCTTGAATGTCTACTTTAGTGTGATTTTGAAGCAAGTTCATCCCCTCACTAAAGTGGGAGCTTATTGCACCATAAAAAATGGCCCCTTGTCATTTTCATGGTCTTTTACGCCTTTCCTCTCAATGTTTGCTCTATTTTGCTTTGATTCGTTGATTATAATGTGGCTTGAATATATACATTTAAGTCCTTAAAATGTAAATAATGACATCTTGTGAAGGTGTTGTAAAGTGTTGTAAAACATTTCTACACTTTTCTAGACTCTATTCATTACAATTCACCTAAAAATCACATTTTCATCACTCATCAAGTCCTATTTTGAAGTGTTTTAAAGTCTTGTAACAAGATTTCACATTTTTCTAGGCATAATTTCACCATTTACACCTTCCTTATGCTTTATTTGACCCCTTTATGCCCTTATAAGGCTTAATTAATTATATTTTTGAATGTAAACTAGACAAACAACATTAAATGTGACTTAATTCCCGGCACCCACTTTCAAGTCCAAGGTGGGACCCATTCGCCATGGGTGGTGAATGAGTCCCTCTTGGCTCCAATTTCAAAATATTTAAAATTTTATTTTGGGTTTTTATTCAAAATCAATTGATGTCGGCCTATGATAAGGTATTATTGGGTTATTAGGGATCAAGAGTGTGTAAATAAGTGTTTTTCTTCTCATTTCAACCCCGATTCAATTTCAACAACCATTCTTCATTATTCATCCACCAATCTTCCATCTCAAGCCAAGCAACTTAGGGTTTTATCATTTCAAGTCACCAAGATATCAATTTTCAGACCTTCAAGAGAAGATTCTTCATGTTTTGTTGCAAAATTTCAAGATCAAACATCATGGCAAGGTAATCAACTCCATTATTGCATGTTTCATTACATTCTTTCTCTATTTTGGTTTAATTACCTAAAAGGGGTTTGACCAAGGTAAACCCCCATGCCCTAACACTCAATATTTTTCTCTTGTCTTATGTGTTTGCAGATTTAAGACTCTTGGAGGCTTGGAAATCATTGAAGATCAAGTTGCAAGGTTCTTCAAGTCCTCTCTTCATCATCCTAGTCAAAATATCAACAAAAAGTGACTTTCAAATCTGAATACAACAATTCCAGAAGTGGACACCTGTAGAAGGTCAAAGTGCAGATTGGAAGCTCTAGAATCCACCTTTGACTATTCAAAAATTCAAAAGTGGAATTATTCAGCATGGGTGGTGAATAAGTCCCATTCCAAGGTTAGTTTTGTGTTTTCTGTAATTTTAGATACCCTTTTGTCAGAAACAAGTTCTAGCTCAATTTTGCAGAACTGGGACTTATTCGCCCAGAATGGAAAATGAGTCCCTCCAAGCCTAAAAATAATAATCAACAACATTTCAAATGTCATTTCCAATCTTCATCGACATTCTAGGTGCACACTTTCAATTTGCTTCATGTCTGTTTAATTTTGCATTCATTTCCAAGTATTCTTGCATTACACAATGTGTTTTTAAAAATTGCATTAATCTTAGGTTTTGCATTCGTAATCTCTCAATTTCATAGTTTAGTTTCATTCATTTCATTCCATTTAGTCTTAATCACATCATACATTACATAATTTGAATTAACTAGCTAGATATTTTGGCCCTTCTTTCCCCTTTTAGGTGAAAAACCCTAGAAGTGTTAGGAAGGATTAGGGTGGCAAAAATCTACAGTTCACTAAGAAAAACCAAAAATTAAAATTTCCAAATTTTGTTCAATTTTTTTCTATATTGTAGTAAATTGCATTTTCGGAGGTGTTCGGAGCAGAATTTGGGGTTGAAACTTGTGTTTTTCCCTAAAAATTGACCATCAAAGGCATTGGATTTTTAGGGACTGAATTAGTCCTCTTGGAGAGCTTTCCAATGGTGCAAATGGATTTGAATTTCAACCACCAAGTAGAAAGTTATGACCCCAACAAGTTGGGGTAAATTTTTTCCTAGTTTTTCTCCAAATTTGCAAAACTAGTTAGTCTAAAAAGCAAAAATGAGAAGTCAGTGACATGTTAGCATTCAGATAAACTAAAAAAATTAAAGCACATGTTGAAAAAAAATAGTCATTAAACATCTTACCAGAGTTGGGTGTCACTGCACTCAATAGTGCCACCGTTTGAATTGTGGGCATCGCTCTGGTGAAAATGGATGTTGCTCTGCAACAAGACCAGTGAGCACGATTGCGTCACTATTTTGATGGGCATCACTGCTAATGATAGCGTTGCGATTTGGAATTTAAAAGCGTCAAATTGGTGGGTTTGAGCGTCATTGTTTAAATTTTTTGATATCTCCAAATTAAATACACGTCACCATAATTAAATTAGCATTGATAGATTAAATACGTGTTAGTGTTTCAAATTGACAGGGCATCACTATATAGAAACACTATTTAAATAGTGTCACTTTTTGTAATTGCAACGTTGCTACAACCTACAAAACAACATAAAATAAAATTAGAGTTAAAAAATTAGTTACATTATTGGTTTACCCTCCTTCTAGTGCCAGAATGTGATGTGAGAATACCGGTATTAGCCAAATTATGCTTGATCCATGAAGAATCGAAGCATAACAAAGCCACCAATACTCGAATCTCAACAAGATCATTCAAACAAAATTGAAAGTAAAAATTTTATCAAAACCTAACATACTAAATTATGAAATCTTTCAAAACATATACTCTAATCCATCTAAAACTTATCCCATTGTGGAATTGGTGTTGTGTTGATATGGAACGATGACCCTTTCCTAATCTTGTGATCAATGAGCTTGTTTTACTGAATTCTATGGAAGAGAATTGATGAAACCATTGTGATTGATGTACGAAAACCTAGTTTATGCTAAAAATGAACATGATGCAAGCTAAGTTACCATGATTTTATGCTACAAATGCTAAAATTATGCTAAAAGATGAAAACCCTAATTCATTTACAAACTAAGATGGATGAATGGAAGTCATTAATGGATGCTCTAAGCTATTATGCAATGAAAATGAACTAAAATATGCTAACAAGTGAGTAAAATATGAGTGTGTATGTGAGTGAATTCAACATCATAAGTTTGCAATTGAAAGATGGATCCATTTTTCTCCAAATAGTGACATATTTATAGGAGAGAAAATGAGGAATGAATGGTTGAGATCAAAAAGCTTAATCAACTATTCAAGATGAAGGGGATAAGAGGCATGGATCATGGATTCTAATCAATGGATGAGAATGCATGATGAGAGTTAATCAAGGGCCCACACTTGCCTCAAACAAACACACTTTTGACCTGCTCACATAGGTAAGAGGTAACTTGCTAAAGAGGTTAATGGTTAACTTTCATTTCAAGCTAAGTGATTTGATTGGAGGAGAGGGAATATTCCTTTGGGTGAGGAAAAGGATAATTTATAACTTAAAACAAAGTTTTAATTATGCAAAAAAGGAGGATAATGAATATTCCAAGGGAATATTCCCTTTGCTTAGAAGAAAATTAATTTAATTGCTAATTAAAAAAGATTTAATTTATGCAATTTAAGGAATTAGTAGAATTAAGAGACATTTATTAAATTGGATGATTTAATAAATGAGGGAAAGATGAAATGATATTTAATTAAATAACTTAGGGTTATTTAATTAAATAAGATGACTTAGGAGATTAAATTAAATATTTTGATTTATTTGATTTAATTAGATGAAGTGTTAGTGCAAAAAAGAGATGAATTAACCCAATTTAATTAATTAGGCAAAATAGATGAAAATGATGCAGTTAATTAATTAGATAGGCTAATTAAATTAATTAAGCAAAAAGAGGATGGATACAGGGGAAATGATGTTAATAAATCTATTTCGAATGCATGATATCGATTAGGACATTTTTTATTGTCGACAAAATCAACTCATAATTTGTTGATTTAGATATAGAAACCTTAATTTGGGACTCATTCACCCACCTAGGCGATTTAGTCCTTGTACAGGTCTTTTTTTCATTTTTTTGGGTATTTTGTGCTCTTTGTTTTTCACTATCCAAAACTATAAAAAACCCTAAGTTGGACTCATACACCCATCTAGGTGAATCAGTCCTTGGAGGTCTACAAAAACCAACTTTTTGAGCTTTCTAGTGATTTTTTGTACTTCCTAGGATTGCTAGTAACCTACTGTATTAGTTTGGAAAGTTTCAAGAATTTTCATTTCATGTATCTAGGTCAAATCATCCATTTAGTGTATTTATTTTTAAAACAACATTCCAAAACTCATTTTAGTAGTCAAAATCTTCAGATATGTATGACATTTTTTTACATTTTTGAAGCATTGCATAAATTAGATAGCTTACTTTTTCATGTTAGCATGTTTTCTTTCAAGAGATGTGGCTTTGAAATGGTTAAGAATGGATTGTATAAGTACAACATCCCATTTTATGAGTTCAATGTAGAGCATAGAGATGAGGTCAGTAAGAAACATGTTAGCCATCCTTCCACTATATTTCCTAGTTATGAAAACATCTTAGAACAAGAGAAACAAACCATTGATACAATCCTTAATATCACCTTGGCTATCACTCACTCAAACCCTACTATCTCTCCCATTTGTGAGGATGATATGATACAAGAAGATAGAAGCATAGATAATCATGAATATTGTAGTTTTTCTTCTCCCGATACCTCTCCTCTTAGTGACAAAGGTATCTTGGTGAAAGAGGATACAATCATTGAAACTCATGAAAGTCTTGTTTTTCCTTCTCCTCCCCCTTGGGAAGATATTATGACATAAGAAGATTCAAGATCATTGCCACTACTTTACTTAGTCTGCATTCATCTCCCAACACCTCCCCTACTTGTGGGAATGCTTTAGTGAAAGAGGATACAATTGTAAATGATCATGAAAATCACATTTGTGAGGAGGATATGTTAGTGTTAAGAGATCCAATGATTGATAGTTATAACATTATTTCTATCCTTCCTAATGTTCCTAACATTTGGAAAGATCTATTTGAACAAAAGGAACCAATCATTGGTAAGCTTGAAACTCATAGTTATTCTTCTCTTGATGCCTTCCTTTTTTTTGTGTTGAAGTCACTATATAAAATCTAACCATGGAATGTAATGAAATTTTTGTTTGCTCCTCTCCTCAAAGCTCTCCTACTAGGGTAGATGAAATCATGGACAATCACAATAATCAAATTTTACCCTCTCCTAATATCTCCCAGGTATTTGTGATGAAATTTTTTTTGTGTTAGAAGGTCAAATTGATGAGAGTTGTGAGAGTCCTATTTTCCTCTCTTCCCCTAGGAAAAACATTATTGAAAAAGAGAATTCCATCATTGATAAGAAATAAAATCCAACCATTGATGATTCCCCTTGACCAAAGAGAAATGATGTGGGGGAAAAGCCATTATTCTCCCTAGGTCATTCAAGAATGTCCTAGGGTCCCAAAGTGGATTGACTATCAACCCCAAAGGTGAGACAATTCTCAACAAGGAAGACCTAGCAGGGGTTCTTTAAGCTTTCAGGGGTTCACCACCGAGAAAAAGCTTGGAAAAGACAATTTAACATTCAACTCATAAAACCTTGTAATACAAGCCAACTAATGAGTACAAATGATGAAATTAAGCAACAAGTTAGGATGTGTGTACCTAGGAAGTCTGGAAATGTGATGAGGATTTTGGAAATGCTAAAATGTTGTCAAAATGTGTTAGGCAGGACTAAGACACCCTTACTATTGTCTTAATCTTGATGTTGTTTTTCAAAGTAGATGTGAATTTTTTGGATTCTGAAAATGGATTTGAAAGAATCTCTAAAAAATACCTTTGGGACAACTAAGACACCCTAGGTGGTGACTTAGTCCCATTTTGAATTTCTAAAATCTCTAAATGTGATCCTGAGGTCCAATTTTTGCACTTCCTTCTTCTCAAATCTCAGGTCCTTAAACTTCCGGATCTAACCTATATGTGAGTTTCTATGAAGAGGATAAATTTACAATGCAACTTTGCAACTTTGCACTTCAAATGATTTCAATTCTTCAACCTACACCTATAATCACAAACATGCAAGTGAGAAAAAACTTGTCGATTGTTCTAGTAAATGGGGGTTTTCCTTGGTCAAACCACTTATTGGTAATTAAACCTTGAAATGAAATGAAATGAAATAAAGGATAGAAATTATGAATGAAAAAAGTGCTATGTTACAACTCACCAAACCCAAGTTATGAAATCTACAAACTTGTGTGAAGTTGCTAGCTTGGATGTAGATATTGAATCAAATGAATGCTTGATGGATTTTGACTTGAATGGCTTGCTTGAATCAAAACCCTACATCACAAATGTTAGCTCAAAAACACACATGATTCAAGATCTTTGATATGATGCTTGAATCTTGATGATGGCTCCAAATGCTTGATGAATTGCTCTTGAATGCTCTTAGGAACTCAATTATGCTATGATGAATGCTCTCACAAAAGTATTGTATCTTTGGATGATAAAATGAGTTAAAGAACCTTGTATTTATACTTATCCATGTTCAATATCTTGAAATTACACCACAACAAGCTGGCATATTAAATCATTAATTAAAGGAGGCTAAATCCTGCCAAGATTTGAAAATAAATCTCAAAAATAACCAAAGGGGGACTAAGACACCCTAGGTGGCATCTTAGTCCCGAAGCATGAAACTTGAGGCATAAACTCCAAAAAGGGGCCCAATTAAGGTGCCTTTGAAATCAGGGTCTCAATACCTATGGGGGACAAGGATTCCCTAGGTGGCATCTTAGTCCCTACCCAAAAATCAAGAACACTCAGACATAATCATTAAATTATCATTTATTTATTTATGTTTTTCGAGATTATCTAGAAAAATATATAGTTCATAAGGCTTGTGGATGCAAAATAAGACCAATTAAGACATAAATAAGGATAAAAAAAGCAAGGAAATCCCAACATGTGTGAAAATGGAAGGGTATACATTTTTCTACACTACATTTAGCCCCCACTTTAGTGAGAGGATGGACTTGCTTTAGACTCACACTAAAGTAGCCAACCACACAATCAAGAGGGGTTCAAATGTACAAATGCTAGTAAGATAGGATGACAATAACCAAGAGGGTGGTCGAGCCCCCAGGATCAAGATCTTATGACAAACCAACATAAGCACAAAGGAACACACTTGTGGATGATATATGAAGCCATAAACAGATCGAAAACATACACCATCAAAGATAAAAAGAAAAAGGAGAAAAGAAAAATACAATAGATCAAGCTTTGACTGGGCATCCAATGCATTGTGGATTGGTTCTAGGATGTTTGTCTAAAAAGGTTTACAAGTGGAACACGTTGTCCACTATGCAAAAAAAACACATGCACACAAGGGCTAGTGAAGTTAGTTGTCCACTAGGTGATCCCCAAGAAGTCCATATCAACGTCATACCCCCATGATTATGATAAGGACAAAAAGAAAATGCACACTAACAAGGGCTAGTGAAGCTAGTTGTTCACTAAGTGAGCCCCAATGAACCATAGCAAAGCCATACCTTCATGACTTTAATAAGGCACAAAAGAGAAAATGCACACTCACAAGGGCTAGTGAAGCTACTAGCTGACTAGGTGAGCCCCAAGGGGCCATATCAAAGCCATACCTCGATGACTTTAATAAGGAAAAAAACACAACACAACAAGAAAGGGGGATGTTCAAACAGATTTTTCTTAGTTCATGATGTTGGAAAAATGAAGAAGAACATCTCATTTTGTTGTTTTGTGTTGTCATTGATGTCACCATGTTGTGATTACAAGTCTAAGTCAATGCTTGATCCGATATTTTGGTCTAGTATCTGAATCAATATTCAAGTTGCACCCTTCAGTATTCTAGTATGCAATTCTCTGTAGTTGATTGTTGCTTCTTGTAGTTTTGGGAAACAATTTATGATTGTTGGAAGAATATATATGTTCATAATCTCTTGTGCTCTGGTGATTGTATAGCGTATTGGCATTATTCTATTGATTGTTTTTTTTCAATTAAGTCTATTTATGGCCGACTTCTAGGATAAGTCGTGATATGGTGAATTAATTTTTCATATGCGGATATATGTGCTACCTATCTTAGGTCCATGCCAACATGATGTACCGTGTTGAAAATTTGGATCGCCTTTTTGGAAAGATTTTATGAATGCTTGTAGATGACAAGTTGGTAATTTTTAATAAACAAGGAAATGTATCTAATTAGGCCAACCTAATTGATGGTTGCAGAAGGTTGAATATTAAAATGTGTAAACAATGAGGTAGTTGTGAATGTGAAGTTGAAGAATAGAGAAAATGATGAAGTGTGTTAAGTCTATCTATTGAGCATCACCAGAACTATTTCAACACTTGTTAAGTGCACTATTTTCAGTTCATTTTGGTTGTGAAGCCTAATTCTATTTTGTAAATCTTTTTGTAGGAAGTGAGCCTCCTTGTAAATAGTGAGCTTTTGTATTCAAACAATGAGTCCTTTTAGGGCAGTGAGCCTTACACATTCAGTTTTGGAACTAATTTATATTGTGATTTAATCTTCACCATGGTGTTCCCCTCATTGGGTTTTCCACATAAAATTTGGTGTTCGGTGTGTTGATTTTACTTTCTATTTTCTATAATTCATGCTCATGCTTAATAATAGAATTGTGTAGTTGTGAAATTGATAAGTGTTGAAGTTTTGAGTTTAAATTTGGTGACAACTAATTCACCCCCCCTCTTAGTTGTCCTGCACCTCTTAACAATTGGTATCAGATCCTAGTTCCTCTAGATAAGCCTAACAACTTGAGGGAGATGTTGAAGATGGAAGAAATGAATGGTAAAGAAGAGCTTTGGGCTGCTCTTGAGGATCTTGACAAAGTTGAAAGAGAAAACAGAGATCTAAAAGAGAATCTTGAAGATGCAAATGAATGTGTCTGAAAATTAAAAGACCAGTTGAAAAAATTCAAAGAAAGGAATAGGGAAGTAATTGATCAGTTGAAGCAGGCTAGTGAAGAAATTACCAGTTTGAAAGTGCAAGTAGAGGAGAAGAAAAGAATTGAAGAATGTATGAAAAAATTGGTACAAAGAAAGTCTGATGAGTGTACCAAGATTGAAAAAGAAGTACTGAATCTGAAAGTGGATCTAGAGAAAGCTAAACTCTGTGAGAACAATTTCAAATCTAGCTCAAACAAGCTTGATGAATTGATTTCAGGACATAAACCAAGCAAAGACAAAGGTGGCTTGGGAATCGAAGGAGGGGAAAACTCAAAGGACAGCCATAAGACTCACAATTAAGGAAAGAAGAAAGGAAATTCAAGGAAATTTGCTAGGAGACCACCTGTAAGACAACCTAATGCATAAAGGTATTCATCCTTTAATGGCACTTGTTTTTCATGCAACAAATTTGGTCACAAGGCAACAAAATGTAGGAGTAGGATGAATCAATTTCCTAGTTCCTTATCTACTCAATGTTTTGCTTGCAAAAGAATTAGACATAGGGCAAGTGAATGCAAAACCTTGATGATGAATTGGTTTAATGGAGGAAGAGTGAATCAATCCTTTAATGGCTACTATTATACTTGTAACAAGTATGAAAATAAAGCTAATCAATGTAGAACAAGATTTAGTAGAAGTCAATCTAATCATAGTGTAACGCCAGATAAAAGCTTTGCACTATAGACAACAAAGAAGATTAGAAGCACACATGCATACAATACTAAATCTAAAATGCAAATTCATTCGTTAAGAAACAAAGAACATGGGAAAGTAAAAACGTAATTAAAACTAGAACAATCTCACCAATTTTCAAACGTATTTCCATGATTCATCTCGATTGCCCTTCTCCATTTTGCTTGTGTAGTATAATTGCCCTCAGATTTTCAAGAGTTTGTGCAAGTATAGCCTAAGATAGTGATTAGCAAAATATCGAAGATTCAAGACAAAGTGCTCTCAGAAGTTATAAAATTCGCGAGAGAGATTGGAATGAAGAATGACAAATCAATTTATAGAAAATTGATTATTCGAATGACAGGCCAAGATTGAAAAATGAACGGATGGTTGAGATCGACAGATTAGACATGCATTCGATAACCGACAAGAATTACATGAGTGATTCAAATTAGAAATAGAATTAAAGATTAAATAAATGATTTAATCTTCAGTTCGGCATTCGAAAACATAAGAAATATCTTTGCATGACAAAGATAAAAATTGATTATAACGACTCTCTATTCGAATGCACACACAACATTTAATTAATTAAATAAGAGTATTTAATTAATATGCATGTGCACACAATTGAGTTAGAACTGGATGATTTGAATGATCTGACGAAGAGATTACTTGAGACAGCCACTCAGACATCAAATGAAGAGTTAAATGAACGATTAAAATAGATGTTGAGTCGAGTAAAAGTGAATACTTAGATAACTCACATAATTATCTAAAATATAGAGGTATGCGTTAAAATAGAATTAATGAATTAAATAATTCATTTAATTCAAGACTCGATATTTGAAGAATAATTAAATAAATAATATTTATTTAATTAAATGATGAAGGGATTTTAAATGAATAATTAAATAAATAATGAATTTATTTAATTATAGTTGAAATATGATAAAGAATAAATTAAATAATAATTTATTTAATTTGACAAGACGGATAAGGTTAATTAGTAACATAATTAAATAAAAAGCATTTATTTAATTAATCAGATAGAATAAAGAAAAGTGTGAATTAATTAAATAATTAAGATTATTTAATTAATAGAAGAATTAATGCTAAGGTGAATTAATTAAATAATTAGGATTATTTAATCAATAGAAGAATAGGAATTATGAAGAATATTGAAGTCGCAGGCCTAAACCAAATTTTGGTGTCTACATTTTCCCCTCTTTGATACAATGTCACTTAGGCATTGTGTCAAAGAAAATTGATAAGAAATATGGCCTAGTCATGCCCAGGAATTATGAAGAATATTGAAGTCGCAGGCCTAAACCAAATTTTGGTGTCTACATTTTCCCCTCTTTGATACAATGTCACTTAGGCATTGTGTTAAAGAAAATTGATAAGAAATATGGCCCAGTCATGCCCCAATGTAAAACAGGTGAAGGTATGCCCCCTCGGGAGGACAAGCGAGTTCAAAGAACATGAGTGTGCTCTCGAAATTGATGAGAGAACTAGAAGATGAAAGAAAAAAGGATAGAGGAAAATAGATAAGGGTGGTGAAGATGTAGAAAAGAAAAAAATGTTAGTGCGAAAAGAAACATTGATAAAGAACAAAAGACAGGAGATAGATGTTAGTATTAGCAATCTTCGATGTTTCGCTGTATCACAAAAGGTACTGCACTTTATCATCATTGGGCGAGACTAATACAAATGGAGAAAAACACCATGATATGACATAAATCAAGGTGTGCAAGGTCATCCACTTGCTAATAATAGACAGTCGTAGACAAGGAGTGTCGTTAACGCATACTAAGGACACAAGTTGCCCCAGTCTTTTTGTCAAGACAAACCACAAACAGCAAACAAAGTAAAAGCCGGGTCATGAGATGTCATTGCTCCTCTAAATCCTTCATGGGACATCCTTGAGGAAACTAGTAACATGACTCAAAATCAAATTGAAAAGACAGTCGACAAACAACAGTTAAAGAAAATAGAATTCTGATACATCGTTGCTTCTCTAAATCCATCATGGGACATCCTTGAGAAAGCTAGTAACATGAATCCCAGTCATCAATTCAAGATAAATGATAAGATAAATAAGTCTGAAAGTCAAAAAGCCAATGAAAATATTTGCCAAAACATGATTTGTTTGTTTGATTTTTTTGATTGATAAAAGGATTGATTGATAGAGCCTAATGTCAGGAGATACACATACTAGATAAGACTGTGAGTCTGGTTTTGATGTTATGACTATCTGTATAAGGCATGACAAAGCCTGGTTTCAGAAAGACATGTATCGTATAAGACATGAAGTCAGATGCCGTTGATGTGATAACCTATATAAGGCTATGTTTGATTGGTTTGACCTTATCAATTATGCAAGAAGGACTCATCCTGAATAAGACATAGGTTGATTGTTTGACCTTGTCGATTATGCAGGAAGGACTCATCCTGAATAAGACATAGGTTGACTATTTTGATAACGTCTGTTTCCAAGGACACATCCTGTAGCAGACTGTAGTTTATTTGCTTTGATTGTTTTGTTTGGCAAGTCATTTGATTTGACTTAGAGACATTGCTGACTTGTTCACTAGATCGAGGCATGACTTGAGGCGATGTGTGGACAAATAACTGTGTGTGACGACAAACCCTAAAGGACTGACCTAATGCGGCCTCGGGGGCTCATTGTGTGATGGCCTTGCCTATGTTGTACACGCAGAGACCTCATAGTTTGACTTGACTTGACCGACAAGACTAACTACAAATAGAAGACGTGTGTGAAAGTGAATGCGATGAACCCTAATGGACTGACCTAGTGTGGCCTCGGGGGCTCATTGATTGATGGCCTTTCCTATGTTATATACACAAAGACCTCGTAGTTTGACACAACCAATGACCTTGTCATATAGACACATGGATTGACACATGATTTTATACAAACAAACTTAAACGGACTGACCTAATGCCTCAGGGGCACATCGGTAGATGGCCTTGCCTACGTCCAGTCACAAAGGCAACGTAGTTCGACAAACGACAAAGACTGACAAGTGCGACTGACTCTGACTCTATTTTTGGATTGTCAGAATGTTTTGACTTTTTTGTCTTTTTGAATTTTTTGATGTTTTTGTGTTTTCTCAGGTCATTTTGTGATGTTTATGGATGTGTCCATGGTTTTACGTCTTCAACATAGCCAATGTAAGAACCAATATGACACATGGCAAGTGTTTGCCCCTAGTCGAGTATAAGACCAATTGACTATGAATAGGGTAAAATGGGGAATATGAAATTTGCTTGATGTCAATCATTCCAAGTTATGGGAAAGACTACCACTTATTAGGAATGATATATACACGCGATGGACATGAAAGATAAGGGATATGTACAGGGATAGGTAGTATGTTCAGGGATAAGGACTATGTACAGGGATAGGTAGTATGTACAGGGATAAGGACTATGTACAGGGATAGGTAGTATGTACAAGGATAAGGACTATGTACAAGGTAGATAGTATGTATAGGGATAAGGACTATGTACAAGGTAGATTAGAATAATAGTAGACAAAGGAGCAGAGTTGAGTACACATGGCACCTGTTTGCCAAGTTTTCACCGTGGTACCTATCCAAAGCACCACCGAAGTGGTTTTCAATATTGGACGAATGATTTGTCTTTACTATTTTCTAGATTATCTAATTTTTTTGGTGTTACCAAGACTCCTGTTTGCCAGGTTTTCACCTTGATAACGATTTTTTTGTGATTTTTTGATTTTTTTTATTTTTTTTTAGTATTTTTGCTAATTAAGACAAAGGCTCCCAGAAGCTATGCGTAGAACTTCTTCAGATGCATACTATTGATTGGTGAGGACAATGATTCCCCTTCAAGAGTAGAGAGTTGGTACGCTCCTGATCCAAAAGCTTCTGTGACAATATAAGGTCCTAACCAATTAGGTTCAAACTTTCCTAGTTTGTCTCTTCCTGCTTGATTCTTTGGGTTCTCCATTAAAACTAGGTCACCAATGTCAAAGTTTATGTTCAAGACCAACCTATTATAGCTATGACGAAGGCAATTCTGGTATGCTTGAAGATGGTCTAGTGCCTTCTATCTTCGCTCATCTAGAAATTCTAGCTCATGGAGTCTCGACACTCAGTACTCTTCATCATCAATGTGGCCTTTCAGGGATACCCTTAGGGAAGGAATCTCGACCTCAATAGGCAAAATGGCTTCAAACCCAAAGACAAGTGAATATGGGGTAGCACCAGTGGGAGTACAGATACTTGTACGATAAGCCCATAAGGCAGGGTTAAGCTATAAATTCCAGTCACGACCAGCATCATTGACAGTCTTCTTGAGAATTCTAATGATGGTCTTGTTAGATGCCTCCGCTTGGCTGTTACCTTGTGGGTAGTATGGAGTGGAAAAGTGATGTTGGATATGAAATTCATCACACAAGTGATGAACTTCTTGGTTCTTAAATGGGAAGCCATTATCAGTGATTATGGACTAAGGGACACCATATCGACAGATGATATAGTTCAGGATAAATCTAGAAATATGTGTGTCGGTAATGTATGTCATAGGAATGGCTTCAATCCACTCCGTAAAGTACTCAGTGGCAGTGATAATGAACTTGTGTCCATTAGATGATGTGGGGTGGATCTTACCTATGAGGTCGAGTCCCCATTGGGCAAAGGGCCATGGTGACGTGATAGGATGAATCTCTTGTGCGGGGGCATGTATCAAATCTCCATGAACTGGACATTGGCGACATTTTGTTACAAAGACATATGAGTCTTTTTCCATAGTAGGCCAATAATAACCTAGTCTCATAATCTTTTTGGCTAAGGTAGGACCGCTAGAATGGGAACCACAGATACCCTCATGCACCCCACGCAAGGTTGCCTGTGCTTCAGTAGAATCAAGACATCTCAGTAGGGTATTATCTAAGGCCCGTCTATATAGGGTGTCTTCGACGATGGTGTATTTGGCTAACTTGCGGAGGAATGTTCTACGTTGGTTATTTGATAGGCCAGTGGGTATAACTTCGGCATGAAGGTAATCATAGATTTTTTTGTACCATGGGGAATCGGGACCAACGATGTCACACACCATTTTAGAATCTAGGATATCGTAGGCTGGGACCAAAAGCTATTCCACCAAGAACTCAAACTTAGGCACGTTGTTAGGAATGTCAAGAAGTGATGCAATTGTAGCCATAACATCTGCTCCCCTATTTAAAACCTGAGGTATTTGATGAAATTCGACTTTGTCAAAGTACTCTTTAAAGCTATCAGCCATGCGCTTGTATGGAGTAAGCTTCTCATCCTTAGTCTCATAATCATCATTTACTTGTCTGATTACTACTTGAGAATTGCCATATACCTGTAGGTTCTTGATTTTCCACTTGACTGCCATGCGTAAACCTATCACTAAAGCTTCATATTCTGCCATGTTGTTAGTGCATGGAAATGCAATCCTGAATGACTTAGGGATGGAATCACCCTGTGGTGTGATAAACAATATACCATCCCCTGAACCATGATTTGTATGTGAGCCATCAAAGTACAGTTTCCATGTTATGTTTGTGTCAAATGTGAATATGAACTCATCAGGAAAGTCTACAACTAATGGGTGATCTACCTGTATGGGTGCGTCAGCTAACTGATCAGCAATGACCTGTCCTTTAATAGCTTTTCTTTCTACATACTGGATATCATACTCACTAAGTATCATAACCCATTTGGCCAGTCGCCCTGTTAATGCTGCCTTGCTAAGAAGATATTTTAGAGGGTCTATTTTAGCAATCAGCATTGTTTGATGGTTTAGCATGTAGTGCCTCATTTTTGGGTAGCAAATACTACTGCAAGACAGGCACGTTCAATGTTACTATAGTTGAGCTCATAACCAACCAAAGTCTGACTGATATAATAGACTGCACTTTCATGACCTTCATTGTCATTCTGTGCAAGCAATGCTCCGAGTGATGAATGGGTTGCTGTAATATAAAGAATCAATGGTCTTCCTTCAATAGGTGGCATTAAGACAGGTGGTGTGAGTAAATATTCTTTAATTAGTTGAAAAGTCTCTTCACACCTAGTTGTCCATGCAAAGGGCACTCCTTTCTTAAGTAGATGTTGAAAAGGATGTGTCTTGTCTGCTAGCTGCACTATAAATCTTCTGATAGATTGCAACCTTCCCTGTAATGTCCTTAGTTGACTGAGATTGTTGGGTGGTGGCATGTCCATGATTGCTTTCACCTTAGCAGGATCTACTTCAATGCCTCATCTAGAAATTATATAACCTAACAGCTTTCCTGACTTGACTCCAAACACACATTTCTTTGGATTGAGTCTCGCATTATACTTCTCCAGCCTCTGAAATATCTTGTCTAAAACCTGTAAATGTTCTGCCCTTGTTTTGGATTTTACAATAAGGTCATCGACATAATCCTCCATACAAATGTGTACTAGATCATGAAAGATAGTAGTCATGGCACGCTGATAGGTTGCTCCTGCATTCTTGAGTCCGAAGGGCATAACATTCTAGCAATACGTTCCCCCAAGGACAAGTGAAAGTTTTCTTAGGTTGATCTTCAGTAGCAATTCTGATTTGGTTATACCCCGAAAATCCATCCATAAGGGACAACATCTCATATCCTGCTGTCATGTCAACTATCATGTCTATATTAGGCAAAGGGAAATCATCCTTAGGACAAGCTTTGTTGATATCTCTAAAATCAGTGCAGATGCGGATGCCCCCAGTTGGTTTAGTGACTGGTACAAGATTGGAAATCCAATCTGCATAGTCGATAGATCTGATGAAACCAACGTCTAAGAGTTTCTTGAGTTCTTCCTTGACTAACAAAGCAATCTGTGGGTGCATTTTTCTCAGCTTTTGTTTTGTTTGGTTTGGCACCTGGTTGTAAAGGCAAGTGATGTAGAACAAGTTCAGGATCTAACCCGGGCATGTCAGCATATGACCAAGCAAAATTTATCTGTCTCTGTTCAAAGAAGTCGTGGAACTCTAATTTCTCTTGTGTTGTCAATGACGCTGCCAAATAAATCAGTCGAGGATTCTCTTTTGTGCCTATGTTGACTTCTACTGATTCTTCAATGAGCATGGGTGACTTTTCCTATGCAACGGGAAGAATGTTCAAACGTCCATCCTTAGGTGCCTTAGAAAGGTTTTCACCTTTGGATGCGTCCTTTCTTTTTACTTTTTCATTGTCTAGAGGTGCCTTTCGGTTTTCACCTAGGGACTCATCTTTTTTATTTTGTTTACTCTTTTTGTCATTTTTGCGACTGGAGGGTTGAACAGATTCCCCAAAATATGCTTTATTATCCAAGTCAATGGTAAAACCAGCTTTATGATCTCTATTAGGTATGCCTTCTCGTAATCCAAGGAACTCAGCAATTGCTTCGTCGTTCTCAAAAATGTCTAAGATGGGTGTGTCTTGTTGATCCCAATCTATGAATTGGGGATAAACTAAGGGCATGTCATCGTTGGAGTTATCAAAGTCTAATGGGGTCAAGGTAAAGATTGAATTATTCATGTGATTACAAAAATCTTGTACCAGGTTTGTTTTGCTCTTGGGTTTGGGTCGAGGTAGATGAATAGGTGGGCCTAATGCCAAGGTTTGACTATCAGAAATAGGTGGCTCAGGTTGCCAAGAGGTAGGATCAAGTGATTCCCAATAGTAATGTTTAAACCATTCCTCTTTTGTCATTTTCTTTGGTGGATAGGAATTTAAGGGATTTGGTGAGGAACTTAACATCAAGTCAAGTTCTCCAAATAATTTGTCAAGGTGCATGGAAGAAGTAGAGGATAGCGATTCCCACTCATAATCATTAGAATCGGGGGAGTCACAATGATGTTGGTCTATTGGTTCGTGAGATATCTTAATATCTTTTGAAGCACATACTTCCTCAAGGGTAATGGAGTACTAGGAACGCCAATCTGAATCAGTTGAAACCCTAGCCCTACTCCTTTTGGCCACTGAGAAACAAATATTGGTTCAATTCTGCCATCTTGGTTTAAGCCTAAACCACTTTCTCCATCATATCCTTTGCTTTGCATGATTCTGAAACCCTTTCCATATAGACTTGTAGGGATATGAGCAAGTAAAAGGGATTCCTGATTATCTTCCTTATATAGCCAGGAAGTGACATCTTCTGCATCTATAACCTCTTTGCTTAATTCACCCCATTTAGTGAAAATTGTTGTGGGAGGAACATGTATAGTGATCATAGACTGTACCCTAGCTGTAAGAGGTAAACCATATGACTTAGGAGGAACCAAATGGCTAACACAATAAGAAGTCTTCATGTTATATTCTCCACAACCCTTGTCTTGGATCTCAACCCTAGGAGTGGCAGGGAGTGAGGGTGAAGTAGTTGCTCAAGTGAGTGTGGATGGATCAACATAGGAAGATGAATTGGACGATGAGGCCGCTTGGTTCACTGGCACTTGGCGTTGGGGGATCTCCTTTAGATTGGTGCAATACTAGAAAGGATCTGGATCACCATCTATAGTTATTTCGATGCCATTGTAAGGGAATTTAAGACACTGATGATACATGGAAGGGGACGCCTTCATGGCATGAATCCATGGTCTACCTAGCAAAAGGTTATAAGGGAGGGTGAGATCCAACACCTGGAACTTTGTCTCCATTACCGCAGGACCAATTCTGATAGGAAGTGTTACCACCCCCTTTGAGTTTCATTCTTCATCATCATAAGCCTTAATGACAATACTCTTAGTGGTGTCTACGCATACTTCTGAGATACCTAATGCCTTAATTAGTTTTAAAGTGCATATATTTAACCCTGCTCCTCTGTCTACCAAAACTCGTCTAACTTTGGTGTCATCAATAAGGACTTCTAGATGTAAAGGGTCATTGTGGTTCATCTTGTTCGTGGCATAGTCTTGTTCAAAAAATGTGGCATGATGATTATTGGTCAAGTAGCCCACCATTTCCTAGAAATGATTGACATCAAGGTCATTAGGGACCATGGTGTTCTGTAAAGCCTTATCAAGGATAGAACGATGCTTAGGGGAAATGCGCAACAATTCCAAGATTGAGATTTGGGCTGAGGTCTTCCCCAATTGGTCAAGTAGGTTATATTGTAACTTGGAAGGTTGGGGTGTTTGCTGTGATGGAGGGCTTGGGATAGTAAACTTAGTATGACGAGTATTGACTGCACACTCAGGATTAGCATTGATAGTAATGGTATTGATGTTTTGATCAGCGGTGCGGAGGAAATGAATGATTTTTCCGCTATCATAATCATGATTGATACTCGCATAATTGGCTGACATATTGGTCTTAGTACTCAAACTGGGGACAGTTCCTTTCCCATGGTCATGTAGTGGGTCTGAAAAGACTTGATGATCAGTGTTGGATGTCGTTTGTTTTTGTCCACTAACCTCAATAATTCTCCTGTCAACAAGATCCTGTATGATATTCTTCAGTTGTCGACAGTTTTGTAGGTTATGTCCCTTAGTCCTATGATAATCACAAAAGGCATTGTCATCCCACCAAGCTGGTTTAAATTGTCCTGGATCGTATTGTCTTGGTTCCTGCAGCTGTATGAGGTTGTGTTGTAACAGTTGTTTGAACACCGACTCAATGGGTTCCCCTAAGGGAGTGAACTCACGTTTTTGAAATATCCTTGGTTGTGGACATTGAGTATTTGAGACCGTGTTAGGAGGTTTATTAACAGCATTAAGCGTGTTGGCAAAAGTATGAGGTCCTTGTAATGTGAGGAGGGGTCTTGCTTGTAATGTTTTAGCATCAACCACCCCATCATTGGTGACATTTTTGTTGCGAGACCAGAATCTGTTTCTGTCAGTGGGGGTGTTTTGTACGATTGGGTTTCTATTGGATGTTGTCATTTTGATTTCACCCTTTTCAATGAGATCCTTCTCTATTATCACCCCTTTTTCCACTAGTTCTGAAAAAGATATGCAACAATGTACCCTTAAGTTACTTCTGAGTTTTGGATGAAGGTTTTCTTGAAACATTGTAACCTTTTGTTTTTTGAGTATTTCAACAGGACACCTACTAGAAATAGTTCTCCATCTCTAGAAGAAAGCAATGAGTGTTTCACCTTCATCTTGCGTTGTGTGGAACAAGGTTGCTATATTTATCTTGTGGTCAATGTTGAAGGAGAATTGCTCCACAAATTTCTCAACTAGTTCACCCCAAGATCTAATGCCAGAATCTAGACCTGAAAACCACTCTAGTGCAATTCCTACAAGACTTCTTGGAAATAGCCTCATAAGATACGTGGGGTCATAAGTGACATCTATGCATATGGTAGAAAATTCCCTGATATGTTCTACTGGATTGTGTTTGCCATTGTACATAGGAAGATTCAGTATGACATATCCGTGAGGGAAAGGTGTCATGTACAATGATCTATCGAAGGGGAATGGGCATATGTCCTTTGTTGAAAATGATTTCTTAGTTGAGACCGACATGTTATCCATTTGTGTTTGCAATGCGTGCATTTGTGTTTGTAGGACGTCAACTTGGGTCAAAGATGTGCTAGGAGGATTATGTGGATCCATGTATGTATTCTGAAATCCAAAGTCTCATGATGGGTTTTGATTGAATGTTGGCATCTGAGGTGGATTTGGATTTGGAATGTTGGTAAATGTATTATGGTCTGGTATCTGCATAAATTGGTGTTGACCTGGGTTCTGTGTAAATGGATTCCGAGCACCACTCTGTGAAAAGGGATTCTGATTCGGAATCAATGTGAATTGGTTTTGACTTGGAATCTGTGTGGACAGATTCTGACTACCAATCTGTGAAAAAGGGTTTTGATTCAGAATCGACATAAATTGGTTTTGACTTGGAATCTGCATGGATGGATTCTGACTACCAATCTGTGAAAAAGGGTTCTGATTCAGAATCGATGTAAGTGGACTCTGACTGCTAGTCTAGAAGAGTGGATTTTGATTACCATATTGGAAGGAGGAAATGCCCCCTATTTGTGTAATCCTTGGTATAGTACTAGTGATTTGAGCACTAGGTATGGCCATCGACTGTGGTAAGGTACCCATGATACTAGCAGTAGGTATGGTTGTTGATTGTGCACTTGTGACACCAACATATGAGGTATGGGCTAAGGTTTTAGGTCTTTTACTCCCAATAAGAGGACCAATGGGAGTGGATGATGATGCCCCTGTAGTGAAATTAAATCCCGATGTCATGCTAGATGTATCAAATGGGGATGTATGGACTATTGTACCCTGTGTAGACATGCTAGATGGCATAGTTGTGTTGACCTGAGGTATAGTAGTACTAGCAGTCGTGGTATTTGTCCCTTGTGTAGGTTGAGTTTGTAAGGTGCTAATGTCAAATCCTGGAGGTAAGGTAGCACATTCAACTAGCAATTTTCCTAAAAACCATTGACGATCATTTGCTAGGTACTCATCTACAAAAGAGGCAAACTCAGGATCCTATGCGGCAGCCTCTATGTCTTCTACTGCAATATGTCCTTGAGTGTTTCTAGTGGTAAATTTGTCTAATAGAGTCTTATGAGGTCTTGAAGAAAATGGATTGATGAACTCGTTTGGGTTCGACATGTTTTATCTCTCTCTTCTCTTAGACCTAGTTTCAACCATGTAAGACAAGCTCAATATGCAGGATATGCAAGACTATATCTACAAACTGTATGACTCTAGTCTATGTTTTTGGGATTTTCGTATGCAAAATAATGAATTTCCTAGGATGACACTAGTCTAGACTCTAAAGATGCAAAGTCTAAGCAAGACCCTAAAGTGATCAATTCTATAAACCTTAAGATGAAGGGATCAACTACCTAAAGTCAAACCAAGGTGTCAATTTAGTGAATTCAAGGAACCAATGTAGGACGAGGATCAAAGACAAGTTGAGTTTCCTAACTAGACTGATGAGCTAGGATGACTCTCTGTAGGACAAAGTATAAGATGATAGGACTAGGTTCAATGACAAATTTTGTTGACACTATGACCTTTCTAGAGTGTAGATGGTAAATCAATCCTAAAGTTTGTAAAAGTGACCTTTCTAGAAGTCTAATGCAAGGTGATATGTACCCTAAGATGAAGCTAAACTCTAACTAAAGACAACTATGGTAACGACTAAATGAACCTAAAGAATGCAAAATTGAGCAAATCATTTCAGGTTTATGTTTCAAAGACTGTTTGTGTGAAGATAACTAAAACTGGTATAACCGTGTTGATTGGACAGTGACTGTGAATTCTGGTTTTCTAATAATCTTACAGATGCATCGCAGGATCTCACACATGTGGTTCAAGTTTAACAGTTGCGGTCTAAACTGACAGATGCGACTCAAAATTTAGCAGATGTGACTCTAACTAACAAGTGTGACTTAGAACATAACGCATGCGGTTTTTCAAAGCAAATGCAAGCCAAACTAATAGTTGCGACTCAATCTTAATAGATGTGACTGACAATGACATATGTGATTCTAAAATTAACAGATGCGACTGACAATGATAGATGCGACTCTAAAATTAAAAGATGCGACTCAAAATTTAACAAATGCGACTCTAAAAATCATATGCGAGTTTCTGGTGAACAGTTGCGACTCTCTATGAATTTTTAGTGACATGAAATTTAAACTGACTCCGTTTTCCGTGATCAAATTCAGACAATCAAAGAAAATCGTAAGACAAAGTGTTTTTAGTTTCAATTTTGGACTCCAAGAATGTTTAAAGTGATAACAGACAAGCACATCCTAATAGGCCAAAGGACTAGGGTTTGTATACTTGGTATAGCCCACCTATTATACCCCGGATTGGTGATGAACACCTTTCCTTCTTGAGAGCGGATAGCTTAGGAATTTGGTGGCATTGGCTCCCCTCCACAGCTCATTAATGTCTTTCGAGCACACCAATTCTAAATTCTTTGGGCAATGACCTCCCAAGAACTGCTATCTCTACTCAAGGGGATCAGTAGTGAGTATCTTTGGGCATGATACTGTACCCTGCACTAATACCAAGCAACGGCCACAAATAGGTTGGTCTCTAAAACAAAAGTTATTTAATTCGGGCATTCCGTTCGTGAGGTGTGATCCATACGGCACGAGTCCCCTTTCAGATCCATCTTGTCGGAACCACACTCGTGATTCTTGGGGTTTCCCCAAGAACCCACTTTTATATACCGGCTGGAAGTCCCTCGGGTTCAGGGTGCTACCGGTCTGAGTCATCCTGGGGTGAGTACTTTTTCCCACCAGAACAGGCCCAAGTTCTAGAGTTGGTAACCGTTTCTCTTACACCCAGGATCGTACGGATGCACAAGGGGAGAGGATACTTCGATATACCAAGTCGTAAGGGTAACCAGACTTGTGCTTTCGCACCAAACACAGTAGACACTTGTTAATTTTAACCAAATGAAAGATTTGCTACGCTACCAATCAATCTATTTCAAAATTAACTAGGGTCTTCAACAAGCGTCCTGCAGAAAAACTCGTTAGTAGTTTTCAATATTGTCTTCGTCAATCATCCTGCAAAAGCTTGTTAACTCCAAAAGGCCACACACTGAAAATAAGATATTAGTAACACACAAATCAATTGAAAATTTCAGATTGCCGAAAGCAGAAATAAAATTTTACTAGTCAATTGCGTCGCTTTGTTACCAGTCAAATGCGTCGTTTCTTTTTCAGTTGCGGCTCAGGAAATCTCAGATGCGTCATTTCCTCTATCAGATACGGTTGAGAAAGTCAATTGCGGTTCAGGAATTGTCAGATGTGTCATTTCCTCTGTTAGATGCGGTTCAGAAAGTCAATTGTGGTTCAGGAATTATCAGATGTGTCATTCCGTATGAAAAATCTGCAAAAACCAAAATTAAAAGATCTACGGATTCGCGAAGATGGTGTCTTCACATTGGGTTCACCAAATGTAACGCCAGATAAAAGCTTTGCACGATAGACAACAAAGAAGATTAGAAGCACACATGCATACAATACTAAATCTAAAATGCAAATTCATTCGTTAAGCAACAAAGAACATGGGAAAGCAAAAACATAATTAAAACTAGAACAATCTCACCAATTTTCAAATGTATTTCCATGATTCATCTCGATTTCCCTTCTCCATTTTTCTCTTGTGGTATAATTACCCTCAGATTTTCAAGAGTTCGTGCAAGTATAGCCTAAGATAGTGATTAGCAAAATATCAAAGATTCAAGACAAAGTGCTCTCAGAAGTTATAAAATTCGCGAGAGAGATTGGAATGAAGAATGACAAATCAATTTATAGAAAATTGATTATTCGAATGACAGGCCAAGATTGAAAGATGAATGAACGGTTGAGATCGACAGATTAGACATGCATTCTAATAACTGACAGTAATGACATGAGTGATTCAAATTAGAAATAGAATTAAAGATTAAATAAATGATTTAATCTTCAGTTCGACATTCGAAAACATAAGAAATATCTTTGCATGACAAAGATAAAAATTGATTATAATGATTCTCTGTTCAAATGCACGCACAACATTTAATTAATTAAATAAGAGTATTTAATTAATATGCATGTGCACACAATTGAGTTAGAACTGGACGATTTGAATGATCTGACGAAGAGATTACTTAGACAGCCACTCAGACATCAAATGAAGAGTTAACTGAACGATTAAAATAGATGTTGAGTCAAGTAAAAGTGAATACTTAGATAACTCACATAATTATCTAAAATATAGAGGAATGTGTTAAAATAGAATTAATGAATTAAATAATTCATTTAATTCAAGACTCGATATTTGAAGAATAATTAAATAAATAATATTTATTTAATTAAATGATGAAGGGATTTTAAATGAATAATTAAATAAATAATGAATTTATTTAATTATAGTTGAAATATGATAAAGAATAAATTAAATAAGAATTTATTTAATTTGACAAGACAGATAAGGTTAATTAGTAACATAATTAAATAAAAAGCGTTTATTTAATTAATCAGATAGAATAAAGAAAAGTGTGAATTAATTAAATAATTAAGATTATTTAATTAATAGAAGAATTAATGCTAAGGTGAATTAATTAAATAATTAAGATTATTTAATCAATAGAAGAATAGGAATTATGAAGAATATTGAAGTCGCAGGCCTAAACCAAATTTTGGTGTCTACACATAGAAATGTTGTTTGCTATAATTGCAAAAAACCAAGACATATCTAAAGAGTTTGCAGAAACAAAAAGGGTAAGGAGACCAATCCAGTAGAAAAGAATGAACCTATGAAGAAGGATGACAAAGATGAGATTAAGCAATAAATGAATAAGATTTGGAGGAAGAAATAAGAGACTAAGATGATAGATGTTTTTGTTCCCTCATCTGGTACAGACAATTCCTCTGGGAACTAGACCTAGCAAGGTCTTAGGGGGAGCTTTAACAAAAAATCACTTGAACCCCCTTGATGTTTAGTGTGTCAATCTTTGGCATGAAGATATGTTGTGAGAAATGATAAGCTAGAGGAATGATCTTTTGGAGAGAAAATTAGGGTTTTTCTAAGTAGAGAAGAAAAAATTTAGTAGCTTTTGAAATCTACCGCATTTAATACAAGTTAGGGCAGATCGTTGTTTGATAAAGAAAAATGTGTAAGGAATTTTAATCACTCATGCATTTGAAGAAGACAAAGAGCTTTTTGGAGCGTTCTTGAAGTGATTTCGAGTTAGAACCGTGCAAACCCTAGTTTTGGTTCATCATGAAGAAAGAGGTATTTTTCTTTTTTGTGTAGTTGTGGTTTGTGTTATTTGAGTTGTTTGAATTCAAAATTGGGTAGAATGGCAACCCCTATGGTCTTTAAAGTGTCAGAGAGACCCAAACCATCCTATAGGAAATATTCCTTGAAGTTTTTTGAAGATGACCTTATGGGTGCCTTCTCATTGATCCCTCATGGGGTCATTCCGACCAAGGACACAAGAATGTATATTCGAGTAAGGACTGAGGAATTCAGTCACACAAAATTGATCAACATTTGGAAGAATGAGCTTATTGGTGATAGTTTCTTGATAAAACCTGAATACTCAAACCTGGTTGTGAAGAAGTTAGAAAGATGGAACAAATTTCCCAACTTCTATTTTGTGGTTGATAAATTTGTGAAGCCATTCCTAAGCAGAATACATGGAAAATTCTTGTGCACTGACTAACCTCACTTGATAACTAAGGAGGCCATTATGGATGTTACTGGCCTCTGGGATAAAGCACCAGTACCTATATTCAAAATTGTGAAGAATAAAGTGGTTAGGGAACTTACAGGAGCCATATGTGACAAGAAAGCTTTAACAAAAAATTCCATCACGAATTTGGTTGTGAAGTATGCAACTATCATGATTGGTCATAAAATATACTTCACCAACAGAGAGAACTCTATTTCGGCCACAACCACTTATACTAGTTTTGATATGGTAATCAGTGGTGTAGACTATGACTTATGTGAGCTTCTCTAGCAATAGTTGCTTGAGAATTTGAAGTCGATAAAAGAAAGGAAGTATGCTTTCAAATTCAGTTCATTGATTATATGTCTATTGTTCTATTTCATGAAGAAACTACCTAGAAAGAATGATCAAGTGTTTTGGGACACATCCAAACTGGTGGAACACCAAATATTTGATTATATGCATAATTTTGGTGATCTGAAAGCTCAAAAAAATTCTCTAACAACATTCTTTGTTGTATTTAAGAGCAGCATGAATGAGAGAGATAGGATACTGAGGAAAATTGTTGAGAAATACAAAGATGACATCATATTCCATGTTTCCTCTAATGAATGCATTATTGAAGCAGTAGAACCCTAGACCATATGGATTTAGCCATTGGGATATGAAATTACAGAAGATGAAGCTGAGGGTTATGTACAAATGTTGCTAAAAAGTCCAAAGGATCCCAATGAACCCAAAATTGATACTTATGTTGAAAAGTATATGGAGATCCACATGGAGCACCAGAAGCCCATAATCGGACATAGAGTGGAAAAGAAGCTTAAATAAGCTAGATTCACCGATGAGCAGATTGTGCTTGGAAGGGCTAAGGGAGAAGAGTTGGAGGAAAAATCATCTGGCCTGAGGAGATCTGATAGGACTCCTACTAAATCCTTTGTAGCTCCTACAGTAAATGTTGAACCTAGTACTGTTGATAAATGAATAGGCCCGGTTTCCTCTAGACCTACTACTAGATCTAGGAAGAGGAAATAAATTCCTTTGGTGGCCCCTAGAAAAATAGGAAAGAAAGATAAAGATACAAGGGAGAAAAATTTTAGCATCATAGATTATCAGGATGAAGAAGAAGAGGATCTTGCTACAAAGTTAGTGAGGAAAAGAAGAGGAAGTTTATCCTCTGGTGAAGGTGCTTCTAAGGAATTTGTTGGTTCTAAGAGAGTGCATGTTGTATCATCTTTTGATGAAGAGGAAGAGCATAAATTTGGTGTTCTTGTGCACACGAAACCAAAGTCGAAGAAGACAAAGGTGTCCAATGAAGCCTCTGCGGACTAGAGAGAAGAATAAGACATTCTGGTAAGTTTTGGTCCCTATTTTAAATTAGATACAACTCTCAATTTTTTGTTACATTTTGAAAGTATGATGAAGCCTACAAAAAAATATTATGATGATGTTGAAGAAGAGGATAAGAAAACATTGATTTTAGTTGTCATTCAATATGTAATCATCTTGGAAGTCAAATGGGATAATTTGAAGAAAGATGTACCTGAGAATGTGTGGGAAGCTCTAATGAAAAGGAGATCAGAGGTTGTTGGACTTGAAGGAAAAATAAGATACAGTGTCTTTGATAAGATTGGGTATTCCCTAACCTCGAATGATCTGGAGTCTTTGAAAGGGACTTGTGTAGATATGTTTTGAATGAAGAAAAGAGTAAATATTTTAATGACAAGGAATAAAAAGATAATAAAGAAGATAAGGAAGGAAACAACAAAGGTGATGTAGGATATAGCAGAAAAATATGGCATGCTTAAGTTTGATGAAGGTGTTGCTACTTAAAATGTTGATGATGATATTCCTCTTGATACAGGTGATGCAGATATTTCTGAAGACTTTGATGTTGAAAATGAGGCCTATGGTTAAATTAATCCTCTAGAAATTGAGAAGCATAATGAAGGTGAAGTTGAGCCTAAAAAACATGATGATACTCCTCCAGAGCACACTGAAGGTGAAAAAGACAATGATGGAAAAGGTAATACTGAAGAAGGAAAAGGCAGTGAAGAAGAAGAAAAAGATAATCCATAAGAAGAAAAAGATAAGAAATGGAAAATATGGAAATGATGAAGAAGACAATAGGGATAAAGATAAAGATGGAAATGAAAAGGAAGAAAATAAAGAAGAAGAAGAAGAAGAAGAGGAAGTGGGAGAAGAAAAGAAGGAAGAAGAGAAGGAAAAGGGAGAGGAAGGAAAGAAAAATGAGGAATCTTTCGAGAAAAATGAAGAAAGTCAAAAACATTTTGTAAAATCTCTTAAGCATCCTAGAGAATTTTCCTCTGGTAATAATGTTCTGAAAGGCTTTTTGTCCAAGAAAATCAGATTCCAACCAATAATTCCTCAAGAGCTTCTACAATTTCCTATGATTCAAGGGTTTGTAGATGTGGAGAAGATGTCTTTGGTTCATAAAGTGGTCTTAGGAGATGCATTGCAGGCATTCAAAAGGAAGGAGATTCTTGGAACACATCAGAAAGGAACAAAAATCATTGAAGATGCTCTTAAGGCATTGTAGGAGGTCACTCCTGGTGCATCTATTGATGCATCCCTCACTCCTATTGAAAATTTGAGATTGTTGTTGGATTCTTTCAAAGGAGTATACCTCTAGGCTTGGAGAAAATACAAAACAATAAGTTGAGGAGAAACTAGTAGAGAAAAGGCTATTGGCATTGCATGACAAGTGTGCTTTAGCACAGTCAAATGTTGAAAAGAACCTAAAAACTGTGAAGATCTATGAGTTAGAAGTAAATGTTGTTCTTGCTTATTGCTTGAAGTGGTTGGATGCCATATAGAACATTAAGGTTTTTATGGACTCCATTGAGTCTCAATTGGTTGTTTTCTTCGATACTTATAGTATATCCAAAGACAAAGATAGATCAACCTGGAATGCCATTACTACACATAAAGATAAATTATTTTTTTATAGAAGTAGAATGAAGAGACTATCAGAAAATTTTATTAGTTAAGTGACATTATAAGAGTGGAATACACTTTGGTTTCCAAGGCCTTGGCAGGAACAAAAAAGCTTGAGAAGTTACACTTGACTCCTGATACTTCGGATGGTGCAGAAGAAACTTTGGTAGAGTTGGAATACCTGAACAAGATGTTGATTGCTACAAAGGATAGTTGGGAGAATGGTAAATCAGTATGGGAAGATATTCTTAAGGATCTTCAAAGCTCACCATCCTTTGGTTAATACATGCTTCTTTTTTTTCTTAATGTTCATATTTGGGTATGTGCAGGATCAATATGAGCCAAAAAGTGGCATTATGATGGGTATGTGTAAGGTATGTGGCTGACGACTTTTTTTACCCAAAATTGATGAAATGAAAATGGTTTTTAAAGAATATTCTTAGCTTTCCACCAATATAAATTATTCTTTGCTTTGAATTTAATAAATAATTATTATTCATTTTCTATTTGAATTACAACTAAAGTCTTGATTGATAGGTTGATTGAAAAACATCTATATTTTTCAAATAGTATCACATTTTTTGAATCTGAAACATGTTTCACATTCTATGCTTCACATGCTATAATATTAAAAAAAAAACAAGAATTTCATGAAGTTTTGACCAAGTTAAGGTTGTCAAACATACGAGTTATTATATTTTTAAAAAGTTGTAATAAAAAAATCATAATTAATTATTTACTTGGAAAAAAATTACAAAAAATATGCATCACATTGGGACATGAATCCTTTACTTATATATAAAATATTATAAAAAAATATTATCATTTTATTGTGGTTAGGGTGGTTAGACAAACACCTACTTCTTATTTTTTCCCTAAAATTTAAGTACTACTGCATTGAAATTGGAAATTTTCACCAAATAGATTTTTTTAAAAAAATAAACCTAATATTTTAGAAACTACATTCAATTTTCTACAAATTCTATTCTTACATATTTTTGAAATAATATAGATAACTTATTCAAATTTTTATGTCAAGATGCCTCACTTAAGGGCCTGTTTTTTCCATGATGTTCCTACACATACCCATTTCAATTTTTGGACATATTTTGTCCTTGATGTCAAAGGGGGAGTGAAAAAAGGTGAATTATTGGTGTTAGGGGGAGAAGCATTGTAAATGAGGATTGGAATTTTTTGCAATTTTTTGGCACATGTTGCCATCAATGACAAAGGGGGTGATTGTTGGAAAAATGAATAAGAACATCTCATTTTTTTGTTTTGTTTTATCATTGATGTCACCATGTTGTGATTGCAAGTCTAAGTCAGTGCTTGATCTGGTATTTTGGTTCAATATCTGAATTAGTATTCAAGTTGCACCCTCTGATATTCTAGTCCACAATTCTCTACAGTTGATTGTTGTTGCTTACAGTTTTGGGAAAGAGTTTATGATTTTTGAAAGTATATATGTTCAGAATCTCTTGTGCTCTGGTGCTCATACAACATATCAACATTATTCTGTTGATTACATTTTGCAATTAATTCTATTTTTGGCCAACTTCTTGGATAAGTCATGATATGGTGAATTAATTTTTCTTATGCAGATATATGTGTGGTCTATCTTAGGTCCATACCAACATGACATTGTGTGTATGAAATTTGGATCGCCTTTTGGAAAGATTTTGTGAATGCTTGTAGCCGACAAGTTGGTAATTTTTGATAAACAAAGAAATGCATCCAATTAGGCTGACCTAATTGATGCTTACAGATGAATTGAGTATATATATTGGATAGGGTTGAAGATTAAAGTGTGTAATTGATGAGGCAGTTGTGAATGCAAAGTTGAAGAAGAGAAAAATGATGAAGTGTGTTAAGTCTTTCTATTGAGCATCACTGGAACTGTATCAAAACTTATTAGGTGCACTCTTTTCAGTTCATTTTGGCCGTGAAGCCCAATTTTGTTTTGTAAATATTTTTGTAGGTAGTGAGCCTCCTTGTAAGCAGTGAACTTTTGTATCAGGATAGTGAGTCCTTTTAGGGGAGTGAGCCCTTGGATGTGAGCCTTATAGATTTGGTTTTGGAACTACTTTATATTGTGAGTTAATCCCCACCGTGGTTTTCCCTCATTGGGTTTTCCACATAAAATCTAGTGTTTAGTGTGTTGATTTTATTTTTTGTTTTCTACAATTCATGCTCATGCGTAATAACATAACTGTGTAGTTGTGAAATTGATAAGTGTTGAAGTTTTGAGTTTAAATTTGGTGACAAATAATTCATCCCCCCTCTCAATTTTCCTGCACCCGTTAACACATGAAAGGTCTTAATCTTAGGGGACATATTTCCTAATGTCTCCAAGAGAGGACCAATCAAAGGATAAAATATTTGCAACTTAGGGAATGTAGTGCATCACATCACCACTAAGTGGAATCTAATATGCTAAGATAGATCAAGCTCTTGAAGGAAATTATTCCCAATGGCACGACAAAGAGAAAAAAGCATCACATGAAGTAAGGAAAATCACATCAAGGAACATGTAAAAATGCCAATAAAATAATACCAAAATAATGCCAATGTATGCCCCCACTTTAAAGAAATTGCTAACACCATGTTGTGAATAATTACTTTAAAGTAGAAAATGATAAATGCTAACAATAAAGAGGACATGAGATCTTTTTTGGAAATCCCTATGCCAAGTCATATATTTATGATAGGCTACTTCATGAATAAGTATGTCACAAGTGAGCCAACTTAAGGAATGTCATCCACATCCCAAGCTTTCTCTTATATGTACATGAAAGGAAATCAACTAGCCAAAAGAGACAATGATAAGTGACATACAAGGAAAATGATATCCAATCCCTTTCCCCCACTTAGTGTAGGACAAGGTTCAGCCCAAAATGGATGATGATATCTTGCTCCTTGGAAAAGGGAGATTATTTGCAATGCTTGTAAAACATGCAATAGTGAGTATACTATGATCCTACAACTATTACATGGAAAGGAGCAGAAACTAAGATTATTTATTATGGTGAGTAAACAAAGTTTCAACTTGATACATATTTAATGAGATATCTATCAGTTTTGGATGCATCAAAGTTAAAGTTGTCTTGGAAGAATCTTTTGAAATAGCGTTGACATTGAATGAAGGCTTGTTTATTTCTTTCAAGGGATAATAACCAATACCTTTAGTCATTTCTTACATGTTAGGGTCTATGGGGATATGGATACCTTGTTCTCTAGCACCACATCCTTTTTCACTATAACCAAGTTGTTTTGGAATTGTACAACCTCTTCCATAGAGCTTTTTCACTCTTTTCGGATTAGATGGTTGTTCATATTTAGATTTTGTCATATGTGTTATTGTTTCTTCTAAAGTGGTTGAAGTGAATGTTTTTGAAATTATCTCTTTTTATCTTCCCTTTTTAGATTTTTTTTTTATGATCATGTATTCCCCCATGGATGTAGAAATGAAATCAAAGGTTTTTGAAGCCTCTTTCGATACCTTTGTGGCTTGTTCCATTTTCTTTTCTCTTTCTTTATTTTGTACGGGTTTGACATGGGTGGTTGGTGTCAAGGGATATCTGATGTGCATAATGTCAAAGGGATTATCCTTACTTTCATGATCTCCTAGTGAAGTGGAGTCTAAGTTCACTTCATCATATTCATCTAAGGAAACTATATTACTATTGTTCAAAACAAGTGTGTCAATGTTGTCATTTTTTTGCACCATGATATTCTCCCTAGAAGGAGAGTTTTTAGGAGAACTACAAACTAGATGTTCTTGACATTCAATGTTTGGTTCTTCTGAAATAACTTCACCACAAGTAGGGGACTCATCAATGGTTGGGTTTTCTTGTTTATGAATGATGTTATTATCTAGTTTTGTAATGTTTTCCCAAGGGGGAGAGAGACACATAATATTCTCATGAATTTCATCGATTGTATATTCTAACATCAAAGTATATTTTTTAGAAATAATAGAGATAATAGGAAAAGAACAAGTGTGATTTTCATGATTTTTCATGATTTCATTCTTATTTTCTAGGGTCTCATTCTTTTGTGCTCTACTATCTTCCCTAGTAGGAGAGCTTGTAAAATGTTCATCACATTTTTTGGTTATATTTTTTAAAGCAACTTCATCACAAAAAGGGGAGGCATCAAGAGAAGGATAACTATGAGTTTCATGGTTACCATTGATTGGACTTATTTGTTCAAATAGGTCTTCGGGCCAAATGGTAGGGGCATTAGGAAAGGGAAGCACATTATTCGCATGAGTCTCAATAACGATATCTTCTAACACCAAACTATCTTCTTCGTGTCTAGAAGAGATATTAGGAGAAGGAAAGGTTTGATTATCATGTTTATCTACAATTATATCCCCATGTCCTATAATTTCTTCACAAGTAGGAGAGGTGGGATGTTCATGGCTCTGAACTATTGGATCTCTTAATATCAACATATCCTTCACAAATTTTTGCTAGAAATGGGGTTGTTGATTACTTCAGGATTATGAAGTGGGTCTTTCATGAGATAAAGGGCCTCAGCTTAAAAAATAGGGCTCTCACTAGTAAGTTGGAAGAAATGAAAGCTAAAGGCGCTACCCAAAATACTGTTGAGGTTGTGTGTACTGGGGAAAATATGAGGTTGATGGCCAAGAGCCTTCAACGTAATGTTGAGCTCACAAACAAGATGAAGAAGGATAGTGAGGTTAGGGTTAAGTTCTTGGAGGGAGAAATTAGCAAAATTAGGGAGACTATGAAAACTATCATGGAGCATAACCACATAATTGCTAAACATAGCACTGCTATCATGAGCACTATGGTTAAGAAAATGAAAAATCTCCAACAAGGATCTCTGGTTGTGGATTTGGATGTTGATAAGGAGAAAAGGAAGATTGAGGATGCTAGCATCTCGAAGAGGATAAGAGCTCACCTGAAGAGAAAGGAAGATTCTACACCCTAGGAGATTCAGGCTCTGAAAAAGGGCACCCAGGATATGTGCAACCTTGAAGCTAAGGTTGTTGATACTTTAAAGTCCTTAGGTTAGTTTTGGTTTTTTTTGGTGCTGGTTTTTTTTTTGGCTAGCCTGTGCTAGCTCTAGGCTGGTGGTTGTGATCTTCTCTTGGCTTTTTCTATTGTGTAACCTTCCTATTTTTTGGGTATTGTAATGCTTTATCATTCTTCTGCTTGTAAAATTTTTGGTTTTGGGTCCCTGTAAAACCCATTTTTTCCTTTATCAAAAACATATCCTTCACAAAAATATGTTTCTCATGATCATTCATGATTGTATCCTTATTCACTAAACAATTCTAATAGGGAAGGGAGGAGTTGGGAGATGAATGGATACTAGGTAAAGTAGTGGCCATGATGTTAGCTTCATGTGTCATAATATATTTCCAAAGGGGAGGAGAACAAACAAGACTTTCATGATCTTCAATTATTGTATCTTCTTTCACCAAGATACCTTTGTCACCAATGAGAGAGATATCAGGAGAAGAACAATTATGAATATCATGATTGTCGATGCTTGCATCCTTTTGTGTCAAATATTTAGTGGATGATCTACATGAGATTAATTCATCAAGGGATTCATCTAACATGTCAAATTCATCTCTACTAAGGGGTTTGAATGATATTCTTTCTCTAAAGTTAACATTTTTTTGTTTGCTTCTTTTGATGTGGGTATGTACAGGATCATCATGGAAAAAACGGGCCCTTAAGTGGTGATAAAATTTAGAAAAATTAGAGTTAGGCAACTTGACGTAAAAATTTAAATACGTTATCTATATTATTTCAAAAATATGTAAAAATAGAATCTGTAACAAATTGAATGTAGTTTCTAAACTACTAGGTTTATTTTTAAAAAAAAACTATTTGGTGAAAATTTGAAATTTCAATGCAGTAGCACTTAAATTTTAGGGAAAAAATAAGAAGTAGGCATCTGTCTGACCACCCTAACCACGATAAAATGATAATATTTTGTTATAATATTTTATATATAAGTAGAGGACTCATGTCCCGACATGATGCATATTTTTTTATAAATTTTTTCCAAGTAAATAATTAATTATGAATATTTTATTACATATTTTAAAAATATAAAATCTCATGTCGACCACCGACTTAGTCAAAACTTCAAGAAATTATATATTTTTAATCCTATAGTATGCAAAGCATAGAATGTGCTATATTTGGATTCAAAAATGTGATATTGTTTGAAAGCTATAGATGTTTTTCAATGAGTCTATCAATCCGGACTTTAGTCATAATTCAAATAGAAAACAAATAATAATTATTTATTAAATTAAAAGTAAAGCATAATTTATATTGGTGGAAAGCTAAGAATCTCCTTTAAAACAATTTTTGTTTCATCAATTTTGGGTTAAAAAAGTCATCACCACATACCTTACACATACCCATCATATTGCCACTTTTTGGCCCATCATGATCCTGCACATACCCATGCTTTTTTTTTTTCATTTTTCTAATGAATGTAAAATGAAGCCTACAACTAACAAAATGAAAGTGTAATAATCTATCTTTATCAATCAATGTGAACATGAACTATGGAAATGCATAAAACAACAAATTGAGAGACTGGAACAGCAAAGTAACTACAACAAATAGAAGCACAAAAATTCACTGTTTAACGCTAAAAACTACAACCTCATAGTCCACAGGGACTAAGACACTAGCAAGGGAATCTTGGTCCTATTGATGAAATTTGGAGGTTCCAGAAGCTAGAATAGATAGTAAACTACTAAGACATAGTTATGATCCAAAAACCCACAAAGAGACTAAGATGCCAGTAAAGGTATTTTAGTCCCAGTAAAGGTTTTTTTTCAAAAAAAATAGCAAAATTTGAGTTGATAACAATGTTCCCAAGTTGCCTACCCAAGGACCTGATGTTTAGAAATAGAAAAGTGTACAAATGAATGCAAGAAAAAGTAACTAATGACAAGCAATTGGATGCAAAGTTGAATGCAATTGTTTCAATTTTGAATGCAATAAAAATGCTACTAAATGCAATTAGGATGATTAACAATGCACTTTTCAGTTTTTCAATGAGATAAAATGATGCAAGGGAGAAAAAATGCAACCTATATGCACTTTCACTAATGCAGATATGAGAAACCATAGATGCACTTTCACTAATGTAGGATGCAATGCAATAATGAATGCAACCTAGATCTAGGATTTTAATGAACTCCAAATCAAAAAATGAATGCTCAAAAATGTTGGGTTCACCAAAATGAACCAAAGAGAAATGATGTGGCAGAAATGCCACTATTCTCCTTAGGTCATTCAAGAATGCCCTAGGGTCCCAAAGTGGATCGACTATCAACCCCAAAGGCAAGTCAATTCTCAACAAGAAAGACCTAGGAGGGGATTCTTTAAGCTTTGAGGGGTTCACAACTAAGCAAAAGCTTAGAAAAGATAATTTAACATTCAACTCACAAAACCTTGTAATTCAAGCCAAATGATGAGTGCAAATGATGAAATTAAGCAACAACAAGTTATGATGTGTGTACCTAGGAAGCCTGGAAATGTGATGAGGATTTTGGAAATGCAAAAATGTTGTCAAAATGTGCTAGGGAGGACTAACACACCCTTACTGTTGTCTTAGTCCTGCTGCTATTTTTCGAGGCATATGAAAATCTTTAGATGTCAAAACCAAATCTAAAAAAATCTCCAAAAAATACCCTTCGGAGGACTAAGACACCCTAGGTGGTGACTTAGTCCCATTCTGAATTTCTAAAATCTTTGAATCTAATCCTAAGGTCCAATGTCCATACTTCCTTCTTCTCAGATCTTAGGTCCTAAAACTTCTAGATCTAGCCTGTAGGTGAGTTTCTATGAAGATGACAACTTTACAATGCAACTTGGCACTTTAAATGACCTTCAAGGACCTTCAACCTAAAGCTGCAATCACAAACATGCAAGAGAGGAAAAACTTGCTGATAGTTAGTAAATGGGGATTTTTCTTGGTCAAACCCCTTGTTGGTAATTAAACCTTGAAATGAAATGAAATAAAGGAGATAAATGATGAATGAACAAAGTGTTATGTTACAACTCACCAAACCCTTGTTATGAAATATACAAACTTGTGTGAAGTGGCTAGCTTGGATGTAGATCTTGAATCAAATGAATGCTTGATGGATTTTGACTTGAATGGCTTGCTTGAATCAAAACCCTACATCACAAATGCTAGCTCAAAAACACAAGTAGTGCAAGAAGATTTTTGATATGATGCTTGAATCTTGATGATGGCTCCAAATGCTTGATGAATTGCTCTTGAATTCTCTTGTTAACTCAATTATTCTATGATGAATGCTAGCACAAAAGTATTGTATTCTTGAATGATAAAATGAGTGAAAGAACCTTTTATTTATAGTTATCTATGCTTAATATCCAAAAACTACACCACAACAAGCTGACATATGAAATCATTAGTTAACGAAGGCTAAATCCTGCCAAGATTTGAAATTAAATCTTGAAAATAACCTAAGGGGGACGAAGATGCCCTAGGTGGCGTCTTAGTCCTGAGGCATGAAACTCGAGGCACAGAATCCAACAAGGAGCCCATTTAAGGTCCCTTTGAAATCAGGGTCCCAAGACCTTTGGGGGACAAAGGTGCCCTAGGTGGCGTCTTAGTCCTGACCCAAAAATTAGGGACACTCAGACAGAATCATTAAATTATCATTTATTTATTGATGTTTGTCAGGATTAGCTAGAAAAAGATATAATTCATAAGGCTCATGGATGCAAAGTAGGACCAATTAAGACATAAATAAGGGAAAAAAAAGCAAGGTGGGCCCAACAAGTGTGAAAATGTAAGGTTATACATTTTCCTACACTACACCCCTACTTGTGATGAAGTTACTTTAGAAGAACCAACCATTTATTGTGATGAAAATCTAGTTTGTTGCTCTCCTAAAAAAATATCCTACTAGGGAAGCTATCATGATGGAAGAAAATGATAACATTGACACATGTCTTTAAAAAATAGTGATTTGGCTTCCTTAGATGAATATGATGAAGTGACATTAGACTCCCCTTCACTAAGATATCATGAAAATAAGGACAAGACTTTTGAGGTTACACACATTAGACATCCCTTAAAGTACTCTCCTAAGCCTAAAATTATCCTTTACCCACACTAAAAACCAACCAGAAAATCAAACCAAACCCATCCTCGTCCTCAAACCACCTAAGAATATTGTTTCACAACACTTGAATTATAATACTTGTTGGCCTCCTACAATTATTTAATAACTAATCCCTTACAACCATGATTTAGAGATTGAACATCTAACCTGAATAGCTATTTCAATCATCATGAAGGTGCATTTAAATTTTCAACCCAGGGACATGAACTTGAAATGGGTCAACATAGTATGTGCACTAGGAACTCAAAGTATCCATTTCATTCTATAGCTAAGAAACACACAATGTTGAAAGTAATTTTCTTAGAAGGGAATACCATAAATACCAATCATCAATCAACAACTACATAAAACTAAAATGCATAACATGAATGAAAATTTGAGCAACAAATAGGTCACTACTTTGGTTGTAAGAATAGTCACATAATGGAATTCTAGTGGCTACAGGAACAGTTGGTGCCAGATTTCTAACTAATTACTGAATACTAAGTAACAATAAACTAATACTAAACTAAGAAGATAGATTACTCACCAAGTGGGCCCCCTTGGATAAGTATCCTCTAAAACTAATGAGAACTCAGATTCTTGAACTCATAACTTATTTTATTCACTATAAATCATGAGTACAAAAGAGTAATGTATCTGTATTACTAAAAATTGGAGAGTGCAAGTACAATATCAAATCGTGAAACCTCTTGAGGAGGGAGTATCAGATCTTTATTTCTACTATCAGCTAAACAAGGTAGTCATCTCCATGTGATCTATTTAGGATCTAGGACTTATTGCTTACAGAATGCTTAACGTAAAAGATCGATTATTACAACATTTAATTTAAATGATTACAAATTAAATGCTCAAATGAACTAATGAACATAAAATAATTAAATAAATGCCAAGATAAACTGAGAAAGAAAAGAGAGAAGAATAGAGAGACGAAACCAAAGTTGATAACGAAGTTCGTCCCTAAGGACTACGTCTCCGGGTCCCTCTCCAATGGAGGACCGATCCGATTAGCTCCAAATTCAATTACAATGGCTTCAAGATTGTCTCCTTCAAGCATTCAGCAGCATGACAGTACTCTGATATGCAAAAACGTCTTCAATCTCTCGGGCATTCTCTCGCTATCTCCACCTGGACTTGTCAAAACAAGGCCTATACCCCTCCTTTTATACAAAAAGTTTGCCTAATATGGCTTAACCACTCAATTAATTACATATCTTCCCTGATCAGCTCGTATCAGGTCTATTTTATCCTTTTCAATCTTTTGGTTAAGAGTTTTAAGTGGGTTTTTGTTTGTTTAGGCTTAATTAGCCATTTGGTTATGGATTCGGTTTAAAACACACAACAAAACTAACCGAACTCTTAACATATTTCGCAGGCTATTCGTGGTCTAGTGGTGGATAATCATTTTGGTTGTTAGCCGGTCGGGGGTTCAAATCCTCCGCCGGCCGCTTTTAAAACTAACCACGCAGTTTTCAAACAATAAAAACAAACCCAATCTAAATATAGATGAGCGTGTGCCCGCGGGTGCAACGGTGGTTGAGGCTTTCGGGCTAACGGAAGGTGGTCAGTTCGAGCCTCAACCAAAAATATTTTTAGTTGAAACAAACTCAACAACTCGCTAGCCAAAGACTGTACACGTGTTGGACTGTCATTCGCTGGTTTCCGCCAATGTGTCTGCTAACTAGGCGCTGACCTGACTGCCACGTGTCAGTATATTATTCGCCAGAAAATGACAATGTGTCCGCTGACAAAGCCATCCACTAGGACAACCGTACTGCTGACTGGGTGACACGTGTCAAAATCGGATTGGTCAAAATCTGCCGACGTAGCTCAACCGTACGCTGAGTGTGTCGCCAACTGGACTGCCACGTGGGATGATGACGTCATCATTTGTCCTTTCAAGTTGACTGAAGTTTGACTGCCTCTAGCTCGAGCATACGACATCGGATTTCGACGAAACGAACGTTGTCGGAATTGTCTCGATGAGCTCTTCGCGATGACGCTGGTTTCGTCGATTTCCGAAATGATTGTTTTTCGCCTTCTGGACACCCCTGAAGCCAGTTTGACTGGAAGTTTGACTGGCCGTAACTTGCACAAACGGAGTCCTTTTCGACCCGTTCAAGTTGCGTTGGAATCAGGACATCATTCTCTTTCTGATGGAGCTGAAATCTAGAGCATTGGGAACACTTTAATTTTCACTGAAAAATTGTCCCCCGGATCACCATGACTGGTAGGATGCCATTTAGGGAAAACAAAGAAAGTGGAGCGATGGTGGTTACGTGTGCATGGAATCTGGTTAGACATGCAGGTCCAAATGTAGATCTAACATAGCAATAACACTTGTGCATGCTCAATCAATAAAGTCCACTACAAGGTGGTTACATTCGATTGCATGAGGAATCTTCTGCCGTCGACCTCCTTTGACTTTGAGTGTTTCCTTTGTTGGACGTTATTGTGCATGCCTAGCTGGCAGTGTCTTCCTCAACTTATCATATTAAATCTGCATGACAATGTCAGTACACACAATAATTGCACATCTATAACCACCTTAAGGAACATTCATTAACCACATGCAAAATCAATATAGATAATCCACATAATATACAAAATGTCATTAAAACTTGTAGAGATAGGATTTAAGCCCAATGTTTATGGTTTGAGGGAAACATTATGAAAATATTAGCAATTAACATCAAATTCCATGAAAAATTCTAGCAAATAAACTATAGATTCTACCCAAAATTGGACCAAAAACTAGGCTCATCACTCCCCCCAACCTAACATTTTGCTAGTCCTCTAGCAAGGGAAGGGTTGTTCTTCTACTTGGTCAAGGCCTTGAAATTTGCAACTGATAGTTGTCCAACATCAGTGGTTGTTGTGCGTGAATCAAGATCTCAATAGAATCCTCCTAATCTATCAAATATGTTTCATCTTTGTTTTCCTAAAATAATGTCATACTGGTAGAATATGAAGTTTGGCATGGGCCACATGAGCATGGGTGGTTGGAAAGTTAGGGGAAGCCATCATCACCCTTGTGTTCTCCCAATATGAATATACCTATCAATCCTTTTTAGTGTTGCAGCATAATTTTGGATGGAATGAGGCTTAGTTTTCTTTAGCTTATTAGTTAGGCTATTCCATCTTTGTGATAGAAATCTTCTCATAGTTTCCTCCTTTGTTGCTATCTTTACCTCATACTTACTGTAAACTACCTCAATCCAAGGCATAATCCTATTGCCATAACTAGGTCTGAGAAGCATTATGTACCATTCTCTGTAAATATCCCTTGCGTTGCTTGACTCAACCCTAATAGGTAGAGAGATGTTAGACTCCAATTGCTTATAATCCCCATGTTGTTGTCCCCAAATAATATCATTTTGTACCCAAGACATAATTTCCCTTAATTGGACATCCCCAACATACAATGGGTTCCAATCTTGGTCTTGAGTTACAACATAATTATGCAAATAAAACTCACACATTAAATTCTTCATTTCAGGTGAGGCAATCCTATAAGCATTGAAAAATTCAATAGGGGTGTCAATAGAAGGATTCAGTCCTAAGGAAATCCTTGACAGCTTAAAAGAGAGATATTTCTCTTTCAAGAGTAGAGTATAGACCCTTGGAGGGGTTCTACATTCCAAAATATGTGGTGCCAAGGTTGCCATATCATCCACCCTCTGCTTCAGGGTGGCAACTTCTACATCCTTATCTTCAATCTCCTCATCCCTCTTTTGAATTTCCTTCTTCAATTTTTGTTTTTCCTTTTTCTATTCTTCCTCCCTCCTTTATATTTATTTCCATAAATTCAAATTTTCCATATGTACTATAAAATCAGGAGGATTATGAATTCCTACTAGTGTTTTTGTTGATGGTGGCTCTTCATATGACACTATTTGCATGGACTCAAGCTATCCAGTTATCTCTGGCTACAGGGGTACTATTTCTTCTTCCACTTCTTGTTGTAGGAGCCCTCATTCTTATTTTTGTTGTGGTTGCAAGAACTCTTGCTCTGGTTCTGGTTGTTGCTGGAGGACTTTTTTTTGTAGGACTTCTTGTTGTAAGACTTCTTGCTCATGTTGTAGGAAATCCTGATTTTCCTCAAACTCTTATGCAATGTTAGCAAGATTGGCCAGTGTTATATTTATTTTTCTCCTAAATATGTCTTCTTCGACATTCTCCTATTCGATTAGAGTTTTAGGGTCCTCATGTGATACCTCACCAAGCATAGGGCTTTCTTGTGGAGGCGTACCAATCGTAGGCCCAACTGGTCTTAATTTCCTAAGATGTCTATCACATTTTTCTTTGGTTGCAGGATGAATAGTATCAACCTTCCTCTTCTTAGAACTTGGCACCTTTTTTTATGTAGGCTATGTTTTAGCCTTCCCTTTTCTCATTTCTACTTCTCTCTTCTATGCCCTAGTTTTCATTAGGGTTTCAATTGGAATGTTATCATCAAAATATGATGAAGAGCTTTATGTTTCTGAGTGCTCTATTCTAGAAGAACTAATTTCTATGGTTTCTTTAGTTGCAAGAGGATTCACACTAGAGCTAGCACTAGAGGTTGAAGAGCCAAGAGGGGCTTTAGCCATGCTCAATCTCCTGCTAGACCGATGGGGTTGAGGTAAATCCCTAGGTTGCAAGTGCTTAGGTCTAATTTGATCAACATTTATAAAATCTTCTGAGGTCATTCTAGATACATCATGCAAAGACTTTTCAACTATCAATTTAATTAGACAATGGTGGGAAACATAATTATCTCTAACTTTTTGGGTCTCAACCGCCATGATTGAGAGAAGATTGTATAGCACATTAGGCACATTTATCCTCCTTACATGCCTCATGTGATTCAAAATCTTGAAGTGCACGAAATGAAAATTTGAGTGGCGACCCTCACAGGTGATGTATTTGATAACATAAAACACTATCTACTCCCATGGCTCAAGAAGAGACATTCTCTTTGCATCCTATTTATCTATGCTCAATGGGGGGTCATTCGGCTCTATAAATTCAGCCCTAGTTGATCTGGCATCTCTAGAAGTAGGGTAATTTTCACCATCAGCCAATAACCTTATGACCTCTACAATTCTTTCCTCAGTTGCCACAACTTCCAATCCTTTTATTGTGACTTTTCGTTCAAAAAATGTCTGGGAAAATTCAAGGGCAATGCTTTCATCAAAATCATCTAGCGTCAAGAAGTAATCTAACCATCCATAGTTTCTAAATTTGGCTAGGCATTGTGCATCCTGCAATAAAACATCATGCACCATTGGTTCATTTTGAATTAACCCACCTCCCATTGTCTACAATCAAACAAATTCTCTACAATTTTTTTCCTACAATTCCTATCTGAAAATCAAGTTCACTTTCTTGCAATACCTGCTAAATTTCTAGTGCCAGTATCAACTAAATTTCCTTTTCTTTTTTTTCACCTTTTTTGTTTGCAACTCAAGATTATAACAGGGTCAATAATGGCAACAAAATGAGTGATAAAGGATAATTATGATGGGAAGAAATGGCGGCTGCAGTTGAAGTCACTTCACACATGCAAGCCGTCCTCTCACTCAGATTTCAAATTGGCTCATTTTAGATTTTTTGACATAGTCTAGAATAAATTGACACATAGTCAATATAGTTGCATCTTTTCTTTCCCCACCAACCTAAATTTGGACATGTGTCTGCACATGAAAGATGGGAGTGTTGATTTGACAAGGAAAAATGACATTTTATGTGAACGTCTATACAAATATATAGTGATTAAATGAATGCCCTTAAAAGATTATTAAAAGATAGAAATTAATGCACACATACCTGAATGTGTGGGGGATTTGTTGCAAAGATTATGGAGAAAGTACCAATCGCCTTTTAGGGAATAAATTGAGAAATTAATGAAAATGAAGTGGAATGAGGTGAGGTGGAATGAAGTGATGGAAGAGAGAGAAAGGTGGTTATTGATTGGTGGATGGGTGGATGGACGAAGAAATGGACTTCCACGTAAGTGAAAGTCTTTATTATGAGAAGTGTGCACCTTAATTAGCCATAAGGAGGGACACTAGGTCCACTTCCTTCAGCTGCAAGAAGCTCGGGTGTTGAATGTTGGGTGAATTGTTGCAGGAACTCTTCTTTGGAAGTTGGCTTGTGATATAATATGAGATGATGACCATTGACAAGTAATTTGAACTTGACAGGGTCAATGGTAGTAAGCTGAACAACTCCAATAGGAAAGACCTTAGCAACTTCATATGGTCCTAGCCACCTTGTCTGTAATTTTCCTACATTGTCTTGGTATCTTGAGTCATAGAGCAGGGCCCAATCTCATGGTTGTAATTTCTTGTCCTTGATAAATTTTTCATGCCACTTGATTCTCTGATTCTGCAATACTTCTGTATGCTACAAAACTACTCTTCTTATCTCATCCAAAGCATTTAGTTGCATGATTCTTTCTCTTTATGCCTCATAAATATCCATCCCCAAATCTACTACAATTTGTAGAGTTTTATATTCAAATTCAACGGGCATCATAGTTGTCTTTCCATATAGCAACTCAAATGGAGTGAAGCTTGTAGTTGTTTTCTAGGTTGTCCTATAGGCCCAAATAGCTTCTGGTAATCTATTTTCCCAATCCTTTCTATGAATAGCTACTATTTTGGTCAAAATGGCTTCAATTTCTCTATTGGTCACCTCAACTTGGCCATTAGCCTGGGGGTGATAAGGAGTAGACTTCTTGTGCCTTATGTTGTACTCATCAACTAGTGCTACAACAAGGGTTGGTGTGAATTGAGCTCCTTGATCAGTCACTATTTCTCTTGGGACTCCATATCTTGTGAAAATCTCCTCATAAAGAAATTTTGCAACCTTGTTATCTCTTGCATGCTTCATGGCCTTAACTTCCACCCACTTTGTCACATAATCAGTGCATACCAATATATAAGACTTGCAATTTGATGGAGGGTCAATGGGTCCCACAAAATCCAAACCCCACTTGTCAAAGGGAGTGATTAGTACCTAAGGTAATAGTGGCATCTCATCTAATTTGGTTGGTCTACCCATTCTTTGGCATCTATCACCTTTCCTTGTATACCTTCCTGCACCCTTGTGGAGTGCTGGCCAGTAATATCCTATGTTCAAAACCTTCATTACTATCCTCCTGGTTGCAAAGTGTCCTCCACATGGCTCATTGTGACATGCATGCAAAATGTCATATGTCCCATCTTCTCTCACACATCTCCTCATGACACGGTCTGGTTGAGTATAAAACAAACATCCAACAATCCAAGAGAAAGGAAAATATTTTTCAATGAGTGCCCTTTTCTCTTTTGGAGAGAAGTGAGAATGAAATCTACCTGTGACCAAATAATTGGCTATGCCAGCATACCATGGTGTTTGTACACTGAGGGAGAATAGATGTTCATCATGAAAGAGTCATCTATGGGTTGAGTGTCTTCTGATGTAATCGGCCTTGAAAGAAAATTTGCTACAACATTGGCCTTAGCTTATCCACAATGGTTATATCAAACTCTTGCATCAACAATAACCATCTTCAATCTACACGTGATCAAAGGTTCATTCATGAGATATCTAATGGTTGCATGATTAGTGTACACAAATATTTGGTAGCCTATTATGCAATGTCTGAAATTTTTTAGTGCATCGATTATTGTCAGCATTTCTTTCTCTGTCACTATATAATTGAATTCAACTCCTTGTAGATTTTTGTTGACAAAGTAAATGGAATTTTCAATAGCTCCTTTTTGTCCTAAGATTGCTCCTATGGCATAATCTGATGCATCAGTATGGATGTAGAAAGGAATCTCCCAATTAGGACCTTTGAGTACAAGAGCATGAGTCAAAGCCACCTTCAAGTCAGAAAATTCCTTGTCATAAGCTTTGGTCCATTGAAATTCAACAACTTTTAGTGAGAAGAGTATACAATGGTGCTGCTACCTTGCTGAAATCCTTGATGAAACACCTATAATATCCTACATGACCTAAGAAACTCCTAATATCCTTTTGTTTTGTAGGTGCGGGCAGATTGGTGATTACCTCAATCTTTGCAAGATCTACTTGAATTCCCTTGTGGGAGATTTAGTGGCCAAGAACTACACCTTCCCGCATAATCATGAAGCACTTTTCACTATTTAAGGATAAGTTTTGGTCTTCACATATCTATAGGACTCTCTTGATATTTTCCAACACTTGATTAAAATCAACACCATAAGTGGTAAATTCATACATATAAATTTCCATGAAATCATGAGAAATGTCTGAGAATATGCTAATGACTACCCTCTGAAAAGTTGCAGGTGCATTGCATAAGCCAAATGGAAGCACCGAATAGGCATAGGTCCCCCATGGATAGGTAAATGTGGTCTTCTCCTGGTCCTCTGGTGCAATTTGGATTTGGTTGTAGCCATTGAATCCATTTAGAAAAGAAAAGTATTTCTTTCTTGCAAGTGTGTCCAAAACTTGATCAATGAAGGGTAAGGGAAAGTGGTCCTTCTTGGTGGTAGCATTAAGTTCCCTATAATCAACGCAAACTCGCCATTTCTCTCCTTTCTTGGGAAAAATCACTAATCGAGACACCCACTGACTATCTAAAATGGGTAGATAAATCTTGCATCTAGTAATTTTTGTAGTTCTCCTTTCAAAATTTCTCTTAGTAGGGTGATCCCACAATAATGGTTTACAATTTTTGGCTAGACTGGACACTGAAATAATTTTTTTAACTAAATCTTCACTTTCGGGCACCCATAGAGGCTAAACCATGAGGAATTTGAAGATAATGCAAACAAGAGTTTCGTGACATTTTTTTTGTAGATTCTAAATATATATTTTTTAAAAATTTTGGAATCAAATTGCACTTATTTTTCCATCTCCCTCGAAAACTAGTTTTTTTTAGAAAACAACATTTTTAAAAAGTGACATTCACCGTATAACACATAAATTTTTTTCCATGAATGATAATATTCTAATTCTTTCGAATTTAGATTTGTGACTCTAATAGCTAGTGCTTCCATTTGGTTAGATAGTTTTTTATTGAATATTTTTTCTTTAATCAAGTTTCGAAGTCAAACCAATTACAATTTAGACATAGCGTGACTGCATAACACATAACTTTTTTTGTATGTATCAAAATTCTTTTTTTTTTGTTGGATCAAGGACTCCAATATCTAGTGCACTCATATTTTTTAATTTATTTTTATAATCTTCTATTTTTCCACATGTGTAGAATAAAGAGCTTTATTTTGGTGAAAAACCTACATTCACAAGAAATAAAAAAATAAATATAATAATCAAATTAAATTTAATTATAATTATAATATTTTGGAAGCTTATAATAAGGACTACATACTTACCAAAAAAAATTAAATGAATTCATTTAATCCCCCAAAAGGTAAATCAAAAGTGGTTTTTTATCAGCATTTTGATAGGTGTAAAGGAAACTCCATTATAGGTATGGTTTAAAACTAGTGGGGTTCTATCTAAGGGGGCTTGCTCTAAGGTGTTTTGATCAAACCATATTCAATTGGAATCCTTTAAATGGAACTTTTCAAGGCTTAAATCATTATAGTTTCTAAAAATATGTGATTTCAACAAAAATCAGGATCTCCCAGAAAGTGTAAACCACTATTGTGGTAGGACCTAGTGCAAGGTTAATTCTTCTTTGTGGTTGTCTTACTGGGGTGCAATCATCTATGATGTAAATTCTATGTGTGCAAAGTTTAGGGTCCAATCCATTCATATCATGATAATCCCACACAAATGCATGTTGATGGGTCCTTAATAGGTTTACCAATAATAATTGTTGTTCTTCATTCAATTTACTATTAACATTTAGATATTTTCCTTCTGACACCTGGACTTGTGTAGTTAACTCTATCATGGATGCTTCATTAACACATGGCACCTTTAGTTCATATGGAAAAAATGTATGGGACATACCTATTGCTGCAGGAAGTCTATCTGCAAGAACAATGGTTGCAAGAAGAGTGGTTGCAAGAAGAACGTCTACAAGAATAGTGGTTGTAGGAAGAGTAGGCAAATGTGTCTTGATTGGAGTAGAAAAATGAGAAGATGATGCTTCCTCCACTTCACAATGTTTTTGAATGATTTTAGCCAATACTTCATCCTCATCTTGGAGCTGCATGAAAGAGCTTCTACCTAGCATCATAAGCTGTGCTACATAATTAACTTCCTCGACTTCTTCACCAACATGTGGCATACAAGATTATCATCATCACGAGATGATTGAGCAAGCAGATAAAGAACAAAAATTTTATTGCTCCTCCCATCTAAAATGGTCATGTCACCTGACCGACATCTAATGTATGCATTTCTAGTTGCAAACCGAGGCCTTCCAAGAATAATGGGATACCCGCCTAGTGTAGCTTTAGGAGAAAGAATCATAAAGTTTGTTGGGTGCTCCCAAGAGTCTAAAACTACCACAAGATACTGCACTACACCATTAGGATTAACAATAGAGCTATTAGGAAGTTGCGGGACAGTAGGAATAGATCTCATGCTTGCAATGTTTAGTTGCTACAAGATGTATTTGTTCATTACATTTATTGTTTCCCCTAAATCAATTAAAGCATTCTTTACTTGGACCTCGTTTATAACAACTGCTACCACAATACTACTTGGGTCATTATACTTGGGGATAGTTACTTTTCCCAGCATGATGTTAGCTAGTTGTCCCACCACATGAACTATAGTTGGGTCCTTCTTTTTCCTACCTGGCTTCTTGAGACATGATTCCTTGATTGCTTTTCCATAGAGGTATCTGGACACATATTCTTCAGTTGATCCAAGATATCAAAATTTGTATCCTCTTTTTCTTCCTTCTTTGCAACTTCCAATCTCTAAGGAAATGGTGGTTCTTTTTCAGTCTGCTTGACTTGGGATGGTTCAGGATTTTTAGGTACACTTGGTTAAATGGGATCACTCAGAGGTTCCTCTTCCTCTTCCACAGGAAGTTCAGTGATAATGGGCTTGGAAGGGGTTGGTAGAGTAGTTCCTGAACACAAGTGGATATCACTTACACTCACAACATATGCAAGGAATTGATTTGAATTAGCAGAGTATGTAGGTTATTGTTGTGGTTTGTTATTTGGATTGGGTGTGGGATGAGTAGGTAGTTGAGTAGGTTTAGGCGCATTTGAACTTGGATTAGCAGGTGGAGGCATTATAGCAGGATGTTGGGGCTAAGAAGGTGGTTGCATGTAATTGGTTGTCTGGTTAGGCCATTGTTGTCCTCCTCTCCATTGATTTGTTTGCTACCAATTTCCTAGAGGTGGCTGCCAATTCCCTTGAAATTGCTACCAATTCCCCAGAGGTTGCTCCCACTAGGGTGGAGGGCTCTAATGACTAGGCCAAGCATTTGGAGGGTTACTCCAAGGTTGTGGTGGATATCCTCCATAACTGGGTGGATATGGGGGTTTCCATTGGTTACCATATGAATAGGAATTAAAATATGGCCCAACATAAGATAGTGGATCTAGTGGCATACCTTGTCTTGGAGCCCAAGGCTTCCTTTGTGCAACATAGTAGACTTGGTCTTCTTCAATCTGGATTGGCTTGAACTCAGGTGGAATCTTCTTGCTTTCAAGATTAGCTACCATCTTGCATCTACAGTCCATCTTCTTTTGTCTATAGTGGGGGAAATACTCTGTCAACATTGCCTCTACCTCCTCTTGCTTCTTCTTGGCTTGAAGTGTATCTAGTTAAGTAGCTAGATTATTTATAATGTCTTGCTTGAAGTCTGCTAGCAAATGAGTAATCACCATTCTTGAAACTCCACTGGTAGTTGACTTACCCATGGAATATTGGTAAGCTCTTCATTTCTTTGAAGCTACCCTAGAGTAGTTCTAGCATATTTTCTTGATATCTTCCCAAGGAACTTGGGAGATATCTCCTCCCATTAGGTCCAAGGCATCAGTGCAACTATCATTGATTCCTCTCAGCAAAAAAAACTTTTGGGAGTCTTCATTAAGTGTATGGTGTTGATATTTTTGTAGGAAAAACAAAAACCTTGCAATGTAATCTTCTAGGCTCCCATCTTCCTTTTGCTGCATCCTCAAAATGTCACCTCCTCTCATGTCACTACCCTTGCAATATTCCTTGTATTTCTCAAGAAATTTTGTCTTCATGTCTTTCCAAGTTTCCATAGTATCTCTACCTAGGCTTATGAACCATCTTAATGTATCATCTTTTAGAGTGGTAGGAAATAGTTTAAGCTTATGGGCATCAGTAGTATAATCATAACTCCTACAGAGTATGTCAAACTCAAATAAAAAGGTATTAGGATCTTCTATGACAACTCCATAAAACTTGAGGAGTGTTGAGGGAGGAATATTCTTGATGTTGTCAACTTCATTCTGATGGGGAATGGGGAAAGGAAACGTTGGTTGGTTAGGTCTATTCCTATTTGCATCACTCATTCCTGCTTGATGTAGTTCCAAAGCAAAGGGGTTCACAAGCTGATTTTGATCTTCATAGGAGACTTCAGAGCTAGTCAGATCAGGATATGCATCAGTAAAGGGGTGTGGATCTTCTTCTTCTTCTTCACTTGGTAGGTTCTGATATTCAACTAGCTAGAATTGATTAGGATTGTTAGGAAGAAATCTCACATAAGGATCCCTTCTCCTTCCTCTATGCATGTGGTAATAGTCACTATTAGTTAGCTCACACAAAGAATTGGAAAAGAATAAGAGAGGTCATTACTTCCTAAAGGAGGATATACTAAGAAAAACTTCCATAAACATTATAGCAAAAAAAAATACCAATGATTCCAAAAGAATCCCTAGTTTGACACCATCCCCAACAACGGCGCCAAAAATGTTGGCCTCCTACAATGATTTAATAACTAAGCCCTTAAAACCATGATTCAGAGATTGGACATCTAACCTGAATAGCTATTTCAATCATCATGAAGATGTATTTAACTTGTCAACCTAGGAACGTGAACTTGAAATGGGTCAACACAGTATGTGCACTATGAACTCAAAGTAGTCATTTCATTCTACAGCTAAGAAACACACAATGCTGAAAGTAAATTGCATAGAAGGGAATACCATAAATACCAATCATCAATCAACTACATCAAAATAAAATGAATAATAGGAAAGAAAATTTGAGCAAAAAATAGGGCACTACTTTGTCTGCTTTTGCTACAGGAATAGTCACAGAATGGGATTCTAATGGCTGTTGTAGGAACAGTCGGTGCCAGATTTCTAACTAATTACTAAATAGTAAGTAACACTAAACTAATACTAAACTAAGAAGATGTATTACTCACCAAGTGGTCCCCCTTAGATAAGTATCCTCTAAAACTAATGAGAACTCAGATGCTTGAACTTAGAACTTATTTTATTCACTGTAAATCATGAGTACAAAAGAGTAATGTATCTATATTATTGAAAACTAGAGAGTGAAAGTACAATATCAAATTGTGCAACCTCTTGAGGAGGGAGCATCAGATCTTTATTTATACTATTAGCTAAACAAAGTCAATTCCATGATTGAGAGGATGCCATTTAGGGAAAATAGAGAAAGTGGAGCGATGGCGGTTACATGTGCATGGAATTTGGTCAGACATGCAAGTCCAAATGCAGATCTAGCATAGAAGTAATGCCCACACATGCTCAATCATTTAATTCCACTACAAGGTGGTTACATTTGGTTGCATGAGGAATCTTCTGTCGTTGACCTCCTTTCACTTTGAGTGATTCCTTTGTTGGACATTATGGTGCATCCCCAGCTAGCGGTGTCTTCCTCAACTTAGCATATTAAATTTGTATGGCAATGTTAGTACGCACAATAACTGCACATCTATAACCACCTTAAGGAACATTCATTAACCACATGCAAAATCAATATAGATAATCCACATAATATGCCAAATGTCATTAAAACTTGTAGAGATATGATTTAATCCCAATGTCTATGGTTTGAGGGAAACATTATGAAAATATCAACATTTAACATCAAAGTCCCTGACAAATTCCAAAAAATAAACTATAGATTCTACCCAAAATTGGACCAAAAACTAGACTCAGCAATACTGTAGTGTAGGAAAAAGTGTCATTTGCTTGATATGGGAATAATTAATGATAAATTAGACTTAATGTCACCTTGATCTAGTGTTGTGAGGTGTTTTACACATCCACATTAGGTCTTGGGCCCATTTAAAGCTAAATGAAGTTAACTTTGTCCTAATTTAATGTTGTAAAATGTATTTATTTACATCTTCACATTAAATTTGGGAGGCTTGTAAATCAAGTGGACCTAATCTAGTGTGGTAGTGTGTTTTACTCATTCACATGGAATTTAGGGCCCTTCAAAGCTAAATGGACTCAATTTCTCCTTAATTTAGTGTTGCAAAGTGCATTTATTTACACTTTCACATTGGATTTTAGGCCCTCTTACTTTTGGGTATGTGTAGGATCATGATGGGCCAGAAAGTGGCAATATGATGGGTATGTGGCTGACGGATTTTCTTTTACCCAAAATTGATGAAATAAAAAGGGTTTTTAAAGGAGATTCTTATCTTTCCACCAATATAAATTATGCTTTAATACTTTGAATTTAATAAGTAATTATTATTCATTTTCTATTCAAATTACAACTAAAGTCCTGATTAATAGGCTGATTGAAAAACATCTATATCTTTCAATTGGTATCACATTTTTTGAATCCAAAGAATGCATCACATTCTATGATTCACATAATATAGGATTAAAAAAAGAAAAAATTAATTTCATGAAGTTTTGACCAAGTTAAGGTGGTTAGACATACGAGTTTTTTGTATTTTTTAAAAGTTGTAATAAAAAATTCATAATTAATTATTTACTTGGAAAAAAATTACAAAAAAATATGCATCACATTGGGACATGAGTCCTCTACTTATATCTAAAATATTATAAAAAATATTATCATTTTATTATGGTTAGGGTGGTTCAGACCACCTACTTATTTTTCCAAATTTAAGTACTCGCATTGAAATTTCAATTTTTCACCAAATAGATTTTTTATTTTTAAAGAAACCTAGTAGTTTAGAAACTACATTCAATTTTCTACAAATTCTATTCTTACATATTTTTGAAATAATATAGATAACTTATTCAAATTTTTACATCAAGTTGCCTAACTCTAATTTTTCTAAATTTTTTGCCACTTAAGGGCCTATTTTTCCATGATGATCCTGCACATACCCATTTATAACCTTAACATCATCATTATTAGGCCCCTATGACCCCATATTGTGCATCCCAAGGCATATTTGATTGAAGTCCTAAAAAAATCAACTTATAAATCTGATTTCTTCACTCCCTGACATCCCAGCTGGAAAAATAGTCCTTGTGGGACCCATTTGCCACCTTGGATGAATGAGTCCCATCCAGGTGGGACTCATTCACCCAGGATGGAGAATGAGTCCCATTTGAACTATTTACAAGGTTTTAGTGGGAAACATTGGGTTTTAAGTTTAAATTTCTTCAATGTTAGCCTTGGGGATCAAATTAATGGTCATGTGAGTGGATTTCCTATATAAGAGATCTTTCAAATACTCATTTCATCCAAGCATCATACATTCATGCCATATGAGTCAAGCGAGCAAGAGCTAAGCACTTCAAGTCTTTGCAAGTCATCAAGATAGCTTTCAAGATCATTTCTAAGGAATTCAAGAGCAAGATTCTTCATCAATTGTTGTAGCAATTCAAGATCTGTCATCATGGCAAGGTTCTAACTGCTTTATTTCATGTTCATACTTCATTATCCTATTTCATCATTTTGGTTTAATTACCTAAAAGGGGTTTGACCAAGGCAAACCCCTATTCCCTAACAATCAACACTTGTGTTCTCTTTCTTTGTGTGATTGCAGATCTAGGTGCTTTGAAGGATTGGAGATGATTGAATAATAAGTTTCAAACTTGTTGGATTCATCTCCCTACTTGCAAGGTCAAAATCTTCACAAAAAGTCACCTACAACCCCAAAAATTAGGGTTTTAGATCTGGACACTTGGAGCAACAAAAAGAGTAGAACAAGAAGTGCATATCAGAACTTTGAATTTCCAGAAAAGCCAAACTAGACTCATTCACCAAGAGTGGTGAATGAGTCCCACTATAGGGGTTTTTTAGAGATCTTTGTAGATTTGGATACCCATTTGGCCGAAACTTGCTTTACTACAATTTTCTAAAATTGGGACTGATTCACCCAAAATGGTGAATGAGTCCCACTAGATTTAGAAATTATAATTTTCATGATTTCATAGCTCCATTCCATCTCTAGCAAGTTTCCAACTGCACACTTTCATTTTTACTTGATTTTTTTTTAATTCTTTTTGCATTTTCAAGTCATTTAGTTCAAGTTTGCATATCACACTATGCTTTCCAATTCATTGTCTTTTCCAAGTTTACACTTGGTGGTGAACCCCTCATTAGATAACATTCAATCCATAGAACCTTCCCTTTGCCAGATTTCAATCTCCTTTGCATTGAAATCTCAAGGGTTTGTTCTTGAATGAAAGGTACAAAAATTGGTCTTTCTCCTTTTAGGTCCAAAACCCTAGAAGCAAAAGAAAACACCACCATTTTTCCTCATTTCATTTTGGTGAACCTATATTTAGAATACCTCTTTTTTGATTTGAAGTCCATCATCATCTTAGATTTATCTTGCATTAAATTTTCATTAGGGTTTGCATTAGTTAATTGGCATTCTGGGGTTTCAAAATTTTGCATTAGTGAAAGTGCATATAGGTTGCATTTTTGCATCTCAAATCATTTCAAGTCATCTTAAAATTGCATTTTCAATTAGGATACATATCATACAACATAAAAAGCATCAAAATCCATTGAAAATTCCTAATAGTTTTGGAAAAAAACCATACTGGGACTCATTCGCCACCTTGGGAAAATCAATCCTAGAATAGATCTAAAACAACCTTTTACAACACTAAAAACCTTATTTTTAAGATTTTGTTTGTTGCCATTGGTTATTTGTTTGATTGGGTTGAATTTTTGTTACATGCATTTCACTAAGTCTAGCTTAAATTAGTCCATTTCATGCATTGCTTCATTTCAAATTTTCATTCACAACATTCCATTTTCATATCATTGCATAGTGTAAACATCAGAAAACTATCTTGCTTGAAAAGTGAAAATTTCATAATTTGATTTTAAGTCCTTCCATTGCATTTTAAGTTTGCATAGATAACTTTTCAAAAATGTTAGTTTTGATCTTCTCCAAGTTTGTAAAGAAAAAATTAGTTAATAAACATGTTAGTCATTCATTCAATGCATTCCCTAGTTATGAGAGTCTCTTAGTGCAAGAGAGTGAAATTTTTAATGCTTTCCTTAAACATACACCCCCTCCTATTTCTCCTATTTGTGAGGATGATATGATAGAAGAGAATAAAAAGATAGATAATCATGATGATCATAATTGTTATTCTCCTGATACCTCTCCTTTTAGTGACAAAGGTATCTTGGAAAATGAAGGTACAATCATTGACAATCATGAAGATATTGCATGTCCTTCTCCTCATCCCCTTTGGGAAGATATTATAGCACAAGAGAATGAGATCATAGACACATCTCTCATTATTACTTTACCTAATCTCCAGTCCCCCTTCACTTGTCAGAATAATTTAGTGGAAGAGAATGAGATTGTAAATGATGAGGATGATAGATTGGTCGTAGATGATCAAATATTTAAGTTCTATAACAACCCTCTTTATGATCCTTCCCCTACTTATCCTATTTTGGAAGATATTAGGGAACAAAGGAATCAAATCATAAATGTTCATTAAAATCATACTTTTGCTTCCCCTAATATCTCTCCTAGTTACAAAGAAGATACTTTGATGTTAGAAGATCCAATACATGAAGATCATGAGAACCTTAGTCATCCCTCTTCATCTAGGAAAACCCTTATTGAGAAAAACAATTCAACCATTGATCATTCCCCTACTTGTAATGAAGTCATTTTGGAAGAACCAATCCTTGAATGTCAAGAGAATTTGGTTTGTAGTTCTCCTACAACTCTCCTCCTAGGGGACTATCATGGTGAAATAAAATGACAACAATAGTGATGTATCTCGCTTGGGCAATGGTCAAATGGTGATACTAGATTTCCCTTTATTAGAGATACACCAAACCAAGACCAGTGGGGTTATGAATGCACAAGTGTCCATTAGACCCCCCTTGAATATTGGACCTGGACTACATATCTCGTGGGACATCCTAAGAATCCTCTAGTCCTTTGCCCACCTTCACACAAACCTCAAACTCAAAACAAACCCGAACTTATCCTTTACCCACCTTCACACAAAACTCAAACTCAAAACAAACCTGAACTTATCCTTTACCCACCTAAGAAATTTTTTTTGCATCAACTAAGTCATAATATCATTTCTCATACATATTGTTGGAACTGTAAATTTCTGCAATAATTTCACATGTTTTGCATAACCCTAAGTTTCCATATAGTCCTCATCATATACACATGGGTTTTTTTTCATATCATTCTGCTCACATTTCGTCCATTTTTGTCCCATGTTTCTGTCGGGTCTTGCATATTTCATATCATGGTCTGTATCGGCATGACAATTTCTAGGTCTTCCCGATTCATTTTTTTGGCAAACATATGTGTTGCCTATCGGCAAGACATTTTTGGTGTCACAGTGATTGAGGTTTACATGCAGGCAGCTTTCGGCATGACAGTTTCATTATTTCAGCGACAAGAGGATTCATATCAGCAAGAGTTAAGGGCTTCGATGAAAGGTCATAGTGAACGTGATATGTCTTACCGATTTGCTCATGTGGATCTACTTCAGCCAGAGTCATAGTATTCGACAAAGTGTCTTGGTGAGGTCTTCTTGTCTTGCCGACCGACGGTGGATTAATTTCTTATCGGTGTGAGTTACTGACTTTCGGTGAAAGGTCTTATCGAACTCAAAGGTGTCTCACCGACTAGCAACTAAAAGATACACTTCACTAAGACTTATGTGCTTCGATGTAAAGTCTTACCGAACCCATCGGGTCTTGCCGACGAGGTCTAATGAATGGATTTCGGTGAGAGGTTTGTGTTGTCTTGGCGAGCAGGTGTGAGCTCGGGGTTTTCAGTATGACATAAAATAATCTACAAGATGTCTCCCCGATAGTTGGAAGTTACAACAACATATATGGGATGGACAGACTCGTCGGCAAGAAAAACCATGTGTCACGGTGACTAATATGTATCATGCGGACTTTCGGTGAAACATTGGGCAATCTATATGGCATCTCCCTGACTATTTACTATCTTGGCGAAGGAAAATGTTGGGCACATCTCGGTGAGAAAGATTCTTATGTCTTAGTGATTGGAACAAATATAACAGAAAAGTGATCTCAGGGAAACATAAAGGTATTCGATAAGATTTCTCCCCGATGGTAGAAATTCTGGGTGAAACACAAAGGGCATGGGATGATAGCGATTGAATTTCCTTCGGTATACTTACTAGATTGTCTCAGCGACTGATTCACTGATGATTAATAAGATTTAAATGTTGTGGCTGACATGTAAATGCTTAATTTTAGTTGCAGGCCGACATGAATTTGCCCGAATATTGTGGTAGGCCAACTTGGAATATGAAATGATGTGTCTGTGTATAAATATGTACTCCCGATTGTAAAGAGAAGATCAGATCTTTGATAGAGACAGTAGATTAGAGATGGATACAGTAGAGTAGAATTCTCTTATCAGAGACTATGGTGCATGTTTTCAAATGGAGATTTCAATGAAAGCCAATTAGTGTGGCATGTTATTTCTAGTGTCAATTGTATGTTGAGTTTATTGAAAAGTATTGCTAAGCTATCTCCAAGTTGATTCTTTCTGGTTGTTTAAATTGATGTAACAAGTTTAATTTTAGTTTATCTATGCACATTTGTTGTATCTATGTGATTAATTAACTGGTTCTCTCAAGAAGAGATTAAATCCTTTTGGTTGATCATAGTAATCAGGAAGATTCATCTGGATTATTAAAGTAGAGCTTAGTAGTCACAATCTTGCATGTTTGTATAAGTTATAAATAGAACATATGCCAGCAATTTGAGTTTTAGCCAGAATAAGTTGCCCACTTCTGTTTCATTCGACTCTGCATACCCAATAAGGCACTGGTCTCTACATTTCATCATTTGATTCATTCAATTTCTTTACATCTGTTAATTGAGAATTTTAGGATTTAGATTAGAAGATTGCTTTTGCTATTGCTATCAAGTTTGGTTTCATTTGTTCCTTCCATCTGCCATTGTGGACAAATCTCTGCAAGAAGGAAAATCATAAGTCAAGTCTGCTTCATTCAGATAGGTACACCCGCCTAGGTCTAGCAGCACCTGAAGAGTAGAAGTTTGAAAGCTTTTTGACCTTGTCTGTTACCCTAAAGCATATCAAGAGATTGGTAGCCTCTTGAGGCTTTCCGCCTGCATTTTTGAGAGCTAACAAATTGGTGACTCTATTGGAGACAAAGATCAGAATATTCTGTTGAAGACTATCATATAGAGTCATTGAAGAAGAAGTTGTAATTTGAGAAGATTCAGAAAGAGTGATTTCATTGGGGAAAAGATCAAAAATAATCATTTTGCTACTTTTGGAAAAGTAGGTGGCGACTCTAAAAAAAGGTTTGATGAAGAATGGAATTTGTATATGGAACAAATGAATACACAAATGCAAGCAGGCATTGGACTCCTCAAATCCTGGTAGTACAATTGGAAATTTTCACAATGGAGGCAATGCATATAATGCACAACAGAATATACACTTAGCACAACCACCTCATGGTCAACAGTATATGCCACATTACCAGTATTAGTACCCACCTAGCATCCCCCCTCATCAATACACAACAACGATCAGACAATTTGATTTGGCAGGGATTCAATTATCCCCTTATCCAATGGATGGCAGTTGGAGAGGTCTTGTTCCAAAGTTTATAGGGATTAATGCATTTACTGCTGAGGAGCATTTAAAAAGTTTCAATGTTTTCATCCAAGATTTGGATGTGCCATATGAAGATTTACACATGAGGCTATTCATGATATCACTTATTGAAGACGCTAGGGATTGGTTTAACAACCTACTAGCTATGTCTATTGATTCTCTCCAAGGGTTTCAAGATCAATTCCTCAAGCAATATGGGAATCCAAATGTACCAGATGCTACTCTTCATAAATTAATATGGATTTAGAAAGATCAAAATGACACAATTTATGATTTTAATCGGAGATTCAATAAGTTGCAGAATAAAATACCTCTTGGATCAAAGTTGCTAGATTTTGTAGCATTGAGTGTTTATTTGAATGCATTTGATCCTAAAATGGGGTATGAGCTAAGAAATAAATTCCCAAGAGACTTAGTTGAGGCTCAGAAGATAGCATTGACAATTGAAAACAACAGGAATGTTGCAGGGATAATGAATAAAAGAGACAATCCTAAGGTTCCTCAGCAAAGCAACAATTATCAATACAGGTAGGATAATACTTACAGAAATGAGAGTCCAAGGTTACATGACATGCCTTATAATACAGACTGGAAGGATGAGAAACCTATAATAGCTAGGCCTGGAGGCAAGGAAGCTCCTAATCCATTGAGCAAGAAAGGAACCTATATGGTAAGTAACAATTAATTTTGTGAATTTTGTGATAGGCCACATTCCCCAAATCATTGTGTTGTAGCCCAAAGAATACAAGAGGAGGGAATGCTGATGGGAAACAATAGAGAAGATCACACAGTATATCTAACTTCAAATACCTTTCACCATGTTGTGGGGAGGTACTCGTCTTCGGAGGATGAAGGTTATCAGCATGATGTTTCAAATTGGAAATACAATGTTCATATGGCTGAACAGCAGGTCCTTTCTGGCTCTGGAGAAAATTATATAGAGCCCCATTCTGTTGAGGTGCTTGCTCAATGTAGTATGAGGAGACTCACCAAGGAGGAGATAGAGAGACTAACTGTTGCTGCAGTTAAGGAAGCAAAGTGTAAGTACTAGTTGAGAAATAGGACAGTAAATGAGAAGGAAGGTGTCCTCAGAGGAATTTTTATGATTGATCAGAAAGAAGAAAACAAAGGAGAGACATTAGAGAAGAAGAAAAGGATTAGGGAAGAAGGCTCCTCTTTTAACTTCATTCAAGCATCATCCCAGGAAATAAGGTATGAGAACACTATCAATGTTGAATCCAATAGTTGTATTTTTGATGAGTATATAGAAGTTGATCAGATGATGCATCCAATAGAAGATGAGACATGTGTATGTCAAGATGATTCCTATGATAACTTGCATGATGAAGATGAAGGTACAAGGGATTTCTCTTGCATAACAGATTATGATAGGGAAAGCAGTGCATGTTGTGAGGAATCCAGTGAATTTTCAGATTGTGAAGATGGATTTGTGGATTTTGATCTGCAGCAAGTTGAAAGCTATGAAGATACAGTTGATGAAAAATAGGTTTGTACATTTGATAATAATTTCCAAACTTTTTCAAACCCATTGTATGATGCAGTTTTAAAGGAAGATCAGATGATATTTTGTGGAGGTATGCCCATGGATGAGCTTCAGGTATTTTCAAATCCACTTTATGAAAAAGAGGAGATAATTTCAGACGAGCAAAATGATGGAATAAATGACTGTACTGGTAATGTTTTTTATTTTTCATTCTCTGATGATCTTGGACTTCTTTTTGATGGTGACAAAAGTGAAGAATGCAACTGTACTGATGAAAATGTTGAGACTTGTTCGTTCAGTAGTGAGCAAATTTCAAACTTGATTACTTTTGAATATCAGAGATGTGTGCACAAAGATGATTTTGAAGTTTTGTGTCCAGCTTACAATTATTTTGATAGTAAAAGATCTTTGTGTAAATATTTTTATTACTCCCTATGCATTTCTTGGAATGATGGTGAAACCTTCGGTGTTAATCAAAAGTCTATGTCCATTCAAGAAGAGGTATGTGATTTTGGAATTTCTAACTCATGTGGAAGAGATTTGTATTTGCATGCCAATGATGATAGAATTTCAGCTTTGATTGGCCCATATATGCTTGATATTGGAGATGTGAGTTATAATCAAATATTATCTCCAAATGACGATTTGGAAGAGGTGCAAAAGGTTTCAGATTTGTGTGTTTCAGATAGCATTGATATGATTGAACTTTTTGTTTCTCAAAAGAAGCACTTTGATGATGAATTTTTAATACAGCTAAGTGAGTGTTTTATAGTACACAAAAGTGAGAAAGATAATGAGGAATTTTGCATTGAATATGTGTATATTTTGAATATTGGAGATAACAAAGATTTGTCTGATGATGAAGAATATAAATTGTAGAATGATGTTGGGAATTTGATCCAAGCTGAGCATGGTGATTCTCTAAGAACTTTTAATAACAGTGACAGAGCAGATTGCATGAGTGTTTTCAAGAATAATCTGATGAACTCAAGACAAAACCAGGTATTTGACAGTGGAAAGTATGGTTTGAGTTTCAGATCATAACAACTCAGAACAGGTGAAGTTGAAACACAGAGGATTGAGGGTTGCCAGTGCATGGACACCTCTTGCTTATCCTCTCTATAATTCTTTTCCATGCATAGTAGTTTAGGGTTTTGGTTCACCTCCATCTTGCATTCATTTTGCATTCATTCCATCTGCTACTTTTCCATTCCCATTTTGCTCATTTTGTGTCTATTCTGCTCACCCAAAGATTTGGATCCTTGCAATGATCTTACTATCATTCATCCCCAGACGGAGCCACTGTTGGAACTGTAAATTTCTACAATAATTTCACATGTTTTGCATAACCCTAAGTTTCCATATAGTCCTCATCATATACACATGGGTTTGTTTTCATATCATTCTACTTGCATTTCATCCATTTTTGTCCCATGTTTCCATTGGGTCTTGCATATTTCATATCATGGTCTATATCAGCATGACAATTTCTAGGTCTTCCCGATTCATTTTTTTGGCAAACATCTATGTTGCCTATTGGCAAGACGTTTTTGGTGTCACAGCGATTGAAGTTTACATGCAGGCAACTTTTGGCATGACAGTTTCATTGTTTCGGTGACATGAGGATTCATATCGGCAAGATTTAAGGGCTTTGATGAAAGGTCATAGCGAACGTGATAAGTCTTACCGATTTTCTTATGTGGATCTACTTCGGCCAGAGTCATAGTATTCGGCAAAGTGTCTTGGCGAGGTCTTCTTGTCTTGCTGACTGACGGTGGATAAATTTCTTATCGGTGTGGGTTACTGACTTTCGGTGAAAGGTCTTAGCGAACTCAAAGGTGTCTCACTGACCGGCAACTAAAAGATACACTTTGGTAAAACTTATGTGCTTCGATGTAAAGTCTTGCCAAGCCCGTCAGGTCTTGCCGATGAGGTCTAATGAATGGCTTTCGGCAAGAGGTTTGTGTCATCTTGGTGAACAGGTGTGAGCTCGAGGTTTTTGGTATGACATAAAATAATCTACAAGATGTATCCCCGATAGTTGGAAGTTACAACGACATGTATGGGATGGATGGACTCGTCGACAAGAAAAACCATGTGTCGCGGCGACTAATATGTATCATGTGGACTTTCGGTGAAACATTGGGCAATCTATATGGCTTCTCCCCAACTATTTACTATCTTGGTGAAGGAAAATGTTGGGCATGTCTTGGTGAGAAATATTCTTATGTCTTAGTGATTGGAACAAATATAACAGAAAAGTGATCTCAGGGAAACATAAAGGTATTCGATAAGATTTCTCCCCGACGGTAGAAAGTCTAGGTGAAACACAAAGGGCACGGGATGATAGCGATTGAATTGCCTTCAGCATACCTACTGGATTGTCTTAGCGACTAATTCATTGATGATTAATAAGATTTAAATGCTTGGCTGACATGTAAATGCTTAATTTCAGTTGCAAGCTGACATGAATTTGCCTAAATATTGTGGTAGGATGACTTGGAATATGAAATGATGTGTCTATGTATAAATATGTACTCTTGATTGTAAAGAGAAGATCAGATCTTGGATAGAGACAATAGATTAGAGATGGATACAGTAGAGTAGAATTCTCTTATCAAAGACTATGGTGCATGTTTTCAAATGGCAATTTCAATGAAAGCCAGTTAGTGTGGTAGGTTATTTCTAGTGTCAATTGTATGTTGAGTTTATTGAAAAGTATTGCTAAGCTGTCTCCAAGTTGATTCTTTCTGGTTGTTTAAATTGATGTAACAAGTTTACTTTCAGTTTATCAATGCACATTTGTTGTATCTATGTGATTAATTAACTGGTTCTCTCAAGAAGAGATTAAATCCTTCTGGTTGATCACAGTAATTAGGAAGATTCATCTGGATTATTAAAGTAGAGCTTAGTAGTCACAATCTTGCATGTTTGTATAAGTTATAAACAAAACATATGCCAGCAATTTGAGTTTCAGCCAAAATAAGTTGCCCACTTCTATTTCATTCAACTTTGCATACCAAATAAGGCATTGGTCTCTGCATTTCATCATTTGATTCATTCAGTTTCTTTACATCTGTTAATTGAGCATTTTAGGATTTAGATTAGAAGATTGCTTTTTCTATTGCTATCAATTTTGGTTTCATTTGTTCACTTCCATCTGCCATTGTGGACAAATCTCTGCAAGAAGGAAAATCATAAGTCAAGTTTGCTTCATTCAGATAGGTACACCCACCTAGGTCTGGCAACACCTGAAGAGTAGAAGGTTGAAATCTTTTTTACCTTGTCTGTTACCCTAAAGCGTATCAAGAGATTGGCAGCCTGTTAAGGCTTTCCAACTGTGTTTTTGATAGCTAACACATATAACAATAGAAATAATCTACAACCAAGACAAGCACCTTCAACATCCCTTCCATTGCCTAATCCTATCCTACCTAACCCTATCTTACTAGGTCCTCCTCATGGAAAGGAGTATGATCTTGTTGAACAACTTAAGAATACTCCTTCAAAGATATCCCTATGGGACCTAATTCAAAATTTACCTAATTATCATGCCCTGCTTCAAACATCCTTGCAACAAGTTCCTATCCCTTCTAATGCGCAACCAAATGACATAGCAACCATGATCCAAGGAATAAATGCTAACATTGTTTTCTACCAAAGTGAACTACCCCCTTTGGAAGTGCAAAAACAAAATGATGCTTGCATAATTATAGCTCAGTACAATAGGATAGGGATAAAGTGAACCCTTGTTGACAATGGCTCAACCCTTAATGTGAGTAGCATACACCTCTTGGACAGGCTTCGTGTGGATAAATAAAAAATTTGACCGGTCTCTTTATCTATTAGTGGATTTGACAATGTTGGAAGGAAACTGATCAGTGTGATTACTTTTCCTATTACAACTAGAAAAGCTATGCCTAGACACACCATTTCATGTCATCCCCAATAATCTTTCATACAACCTTCTTTTAGGTAGACTGTGGATTCATGCAATGAACAAGGTCCCTTCTACTCTTCATCATAAAATGAAGTATTTCTACAACAACATAGTGTACATACTTGACGCTGATCATGAGCATTATAGTGTCTTACAACTTGAAAAAAAACAAAGAAAATCCATTAAAAACATTAATGCCAACTACACAAGTTGAATAGGTGCAATAGAAAGAAAAATAAAAACACATTGAAGAAGTCATGAAGCTATTAGAAGATGATTGGGGTTCCTTAGACTTTGAACCAACATTCATGGGAGAATACAAGATCATAAACAAAGATTTAGACAAGGGAAAAGAAAAAGAGGAAATTTCAACACAAAATTCAGATGACCCTTCGAAAGCATCCACCTCAACCACTTTAGAATAAAAAGTGAATTACACAACAAAATTTGATGAACTCAAGCACAAACAACCACCAAATCCAAAAGAGATGAAGAAGCTTTATGGAAAAGGTTATGAACTTATGAGACAACTTGGATATAGTGGAAGAGGATGTGGTGCTAGAGAACAAGGTATCTATGCCCCCATCGAGCCTAACATGCAAGAAACAACTCATGGTCTTGGTTATTGTCCTTTGATAGAAATAAACAAGCCTTCACTCAAAATCAACACTACCACAAAACATCCTTATAAGCCAACTTTTACAATAATGCATCCCGAACTAATAGAACCTAGTGGTCTTTATCCTTTGCAAGAAACAAAACAAAAAAAGACATGTTGAACACTTAATGTCAATGTCATCTCACAAAACACTAATGATTTGAGTTCGGTAGATTTTACACCCTCCTATAACGGAGAGAAAAAAATCTCACAATCTAAAGAATCTTGCATAGGTATGACATCTGGTACTAAGCATGAGATATATTTTTCGCATAATAAAGGAACATATTCTATTGATCAAGAGGGTATCTTGTTGAGACTCCTCCAAGATCACTTGATATCCCTTCCTACAATAACATGAAATAAATTTTATTACAAGACTTCATTTTGTGCATATCATAGAGTTCATGGTCATGCCACTAACATTTATGTAAGGCTTTAAGTAAAAAAAATCAACATCTTCAAGAGTGTGGTACTCTTCCTTGTGTTGAAGCACCTAATTCCTCTAACTAATACTTACTTTCATTCTATTCGGCTCACCCTTGTCCTGCACTAAGTAGGGGAAAGGGGTTAGATAGCCTTGTCCCTGCATGTCACTTGTTGTTGTCTCTTTTGGCTAGTTGACCGCCTTTCATGTACATCTACGAACAAGCTTGGGATGTGGATGACATGCCTTAAGTTGTCTCACATGCAACATACTTATTGATGATGTAGTTTGATTCGGAAACATATGACTTGACATAGGGATTTCCAAATAAGCTCTCATCTCTTCTACTTTAAAGCAATTGCTCATAGCAATGGTGTTAGCAACCGCTTTAAAGTGGGGGCATACATCGACACTCATCATGTTGCACTATGAGATTTTATTTTTCTTTCTTGTGGTGCATTCTTTCCTTGGTGGTTTCATTGGGCTTTATTTCCTCCAAGAGTGTGATATTTATTTGACTTTTCCTCTCTTGGAAACATTTGGCATGATGTTCCCTAAGAAGAGACCTTGAAAAAATTAAGCAAAATCCCTTTGAACATTCCTTACATTATTTTGCATTTACAACATTGGTTATATGGCCACCTTGCATAACACAACTTGCATGCATGTGGAGCCATCTTGTTTGTCCATGAGTTTCAAGCATATGAAGTTTTGCTTGCCTCATGGAGCTTGAAGATCATTTTTGTGTGGCACCTTATCAAAGTTATTAGGATGTATAACTTTGGTATGGTTTGAGCAGGAAGCCCGATCCAAGGCATGAATTTCCCCATATCCACTCACGTGTGTGTGAGTACATACCAGTTGTATGTGTCTCACCTTCTTGGATTAGTCACCTAGCAAACAACCAAGAGTTCTGTTTCCTTAGAGTGAGTATGCATATTTTAGACAAACATCCTAGATCTGATCCACATCATGTTGGAAAAACTGTCGAAGCTTGATCCACCTTTTTATTTTTTGCTTGTTTGTACTTCTCTTCCTTCTAGTTATTTCCATTGCATGATCACATATCTTGTTTTGTTGCAAATCATTCACCTTGTGCCTGTCCTTTTGTGCTTATGTTAGTTTGACTTATGATCTTGGATTCTAGATGCTTGACTGCCTCCTTCATCTTTGTTATCCTATACCATCCACATTGGTACGATTGGACCCCTCTTGAATTTCTACTTTAGTGTGAGTTTGAAGCAAGTTCATCCTCTCAATAAAGTGAGGGCTAAATGTAGTGTTGAAAAAATTGTCCTTTTCTTGATATGGGAATAATTAATGATAAATTGGACTTAATGTCACCTTGATCTAGTGTTGTGAGGTGTTTTACACATCTACATTAGGTCTTGGGCTCATTTTAAGCTAAATTAACTTAACTGTCCTAATTTAATGTTGTAAAATGTATTTATTTACATCTTCACATTAAATTTGGGAGGCTTGTAAATCAAGTGGACCTAATCTAGTGTGGTAATGTGTTTTATGCATTCGCATGGGGTTTAGGGCCTTTCTAAGCTAAATGGACTGAATTTTTCCTTAATTTAGTATTGTAAATTGCATTTATTTACACTTTCACATTGGATTTTGGGCCCTCTTACATTTATTATAACCTTTACATCATCATTGTTAGGCCCCTATGACCCCATATTATGCATCCCAAGGCATATTTTGATTAAATACCTCACAAAGTCAACATATAAATCTGATTTCTTCACTCCCCAACATCCCAGCTGGCAAAATAGCCCCCATGGGACCCATTCGCCACCTTGGGAAAATGAGTCCCATCTAGGTGGGACTCATTCACCTAGGATGGCGAATGAGTCCCTTTTGAGCTATTTTTGAGGTTTGAGTGGGAAAAATTGGGTTTTAAGTTTAAATTTCTTCAATGTCAGCCTTGGGGATCAAATTAACGGTCATGTGAGTGGATTGCCTATATAAGAGAGCTTTCAAATACTCATTTCATCTAGCATCATACATTCATGCCATCAAGTCAAGCAAGTGCAAGAGTGAAGCACTTCAAGTCTTCACAAGGTCATCAAGATAGCTTTCAAGATCATTTCTAAGGCATTCAAGAGCAAGATTCTTCATCAATTATTGTAGTAATTCAAGATACATCATCATGGAAAGGTTCTAATTGATTTATTTCATGTTCATGCTTCATTATCTTGTTTCATCATTTTAGTTTAATTACCTAAAAGGGGTTTTACCAAGGCAAACCCCTATTCCCTAACAATCAACACTTTTGTTCTTTTCCTTTGTGTGATTGTAGATCTAGGTGCTTTGAAGGCTTGGAAATAATTGAAGAATAGGTTTCAAGATTTTTGGACTCATCTCCCTATAGTTTGTAAGGTCAAAATCTTCACAAAAAGTCACTTACAGCCCCAAAAATTAGGGTTTTAGATCCAGACACCTAGAGGAAAAGAAAGACCAAACTAAGAAGTGCAGATTGGAACTTTGAATTTCTAGAAAAGCCAAACTGGACTCATTCACCAAGAGTGGTGAATAAGTCCCACTGTAGGGGTTTTTTAGAGATCTTTGTAGATTTGGACACCCATTTGGTTGAAACTTGCTCTAGTACATTTTTCCAGAATTGGGACTGATTCACCGAAAATGGAAAATGAGTCCCACTAGGTTTAGAAATCAACATTTTTAAGATTTCAAATCTCCATTCCATCTCTAGCAATTTTCTAGGTGCACACTTTCAGTTTTAATTCTTCTTGCATTTTCAAGTCATTTAGTTCAAGTTTGCATCACACTGTGTTTTCCAATTCATTGTCTTTTCCAAGTTTACACTTGGCTTGAACCCATCAATAGACGTCATTCAATCCCTAGCAGCTTCCCTTTTCTAGATTTCAATCTCCTTTGCATTGAAATATCAAGCATTTTTTTTTGAATGGAAGGTAGTAAAATTGGTCTTTCTCCTTTTAGGTCCAAAACGCTAGAAGCAAAAGAAAGCACCACCTTTTTTCCTAATTTTAAATACCATTTCTCATACATATAACACTAGAAACAATCCACAACTAAGACAAAAAACTCCAACATCCCTCCCATTACCTCAACCTATCTTTCCTAGTGCCCCTCGTTTGCCTTTACATAATGGAAAGGAGTATAATCTTGTTGAACAACTAAAGAATACTCCTACTAAGATATCCTTATGGGTTCTTATTGAAGCCTCCCTTCATTATCATAACATGATTCAAAGTGATTTACAACAAGTTCATACCCCTCCTAATGCGCAACCGAATGAAATAGCATACTTTATTCAAGGAATGAATGTTGACATTATTTTCCACCAAAGTGAGCTCCCTCCTTTGGAAGTACAAAATCAAAATGAATCTTTCATGATAATAGCTATTATAATATGATTGGGATAAAGAGGACCCTTGTTGACAATGGATCAGCTCTTAATGTGTGTAGTGTGTTACCTTTTGGATAAGCTTGGTGTAGATAAATCAAGAATTGAACTTGATTCCTTATCAATTTAGGGATTTGACAATGTAGGAAAAAAATCACCTGGTGTGATCACTTTTCTTATTATAGTTGGAAAGGCCACATTACAAACCCCTATCCATGTTATGCCTCATGATCTTGAATACAATCTTCTTTTAGGCAGACCATGGATTCATGAGATGCATGTGGTACCTTTAACGCTTCATCGTATAATTAAGTATGTCTACAACCAAAAAGTGTATACAATCAAAGCTGACACTGAACCAAACAATTGTTTGAACATTGAGAAAGGCAAGGAAAATAATTTGAAACCATTGACACTAACTATAAAAGTGGAACCCATGAAGAGAAATACAAAGAAAATCATATCAATGAAGTCACAAAGATATTGAAATATGATTGGGGTTCCTTATACTTCATACCTACATTCATGGGAAAATACAAGAAATTAACAAAAGAGTTTGAAAAGAAAAAATAAACAATGGTAATGTCAACACAAAATTCAGTTGAACCTTTGAAAGAATCCACCTCAACCACTTTAGAAAGAGAAGAAAATTACACAACAAAACAAAGTTGATTATGAGCAACCTCCGAATCCATAAGAAATGAAAAATATTTATGGAAGAGGTTACGAACTTATGACACAACTTGGTTATAGAGGAAAAGGATGTGGTGCTAGAGAACAAGGTATCAATGTCCCCATACAACCTAACACACAAGAAACCACTAGTGTTCTTGGTTATTGTCCTTTGAAAAAAATGAAAGAATCAAAGAAATCCTCTAGCTTAATATCAATTTCATCACACAAAACACTAATTATTCAAATTTGTTAGATTTTACACCCTCCTATAAAGGAGAGCACAAAATATCACAATATAAAGAGTTTTGTGTAAGAGACCTTGTACTAAGCAAGAGATATCTTTGTCACAAAATAAAGGAATATCTTCTACTTTTGATCAAGAGAGTGTCTTGTCGAGACTCCTCCAAGATCACTCGATATCTCTCCCTCCAAGAAAATGAAAGAAATGGCACAACAAGAGTTTATTTTGTGCATATCATAGAGTTAATGGTCATTCTACTAATGAATGTAAGGCTTTAAGCGATAAAATTCTACATCTTAAGGATTGTGGTGCTCTTCCTTGTGTTGAAGCACCTAGTTCCTCTAATTAAAACTAATTTTCATCAATCATCTCGGCTCATCCTTGTCTTCCACTAAGTGGGGGCAAGGGGTTAGATAACCTTGTCCTCGTATGGAACTTGTCATTGTCTCTTTGGGCTAGTTGACTACCTTCCATGTATATATATAGGAGGAAGCTTGGGATGTGGATGACATGCCTTAAGTTGGCATGTGATGTACTTTTCTTTCTATTTTAAGCATTACATTTTGGGGAGCAACCCTTTATTCATGATGTTGTCTCATTCTGGAACATATGACTTGTCATAGCGATTTTCGAATAAACTCTCATGTATTCTTTTGTACTTTAAAGAAATTTATGATAGTAATGGTGTTAGCAACCACTTTAAAGTGGAAGCATACATCAACACTCATCTTTCACTATGCAATTTTTCTTATTCTTCTAATGCGTCCTTTTCTTGGTGATGTCATTGGGTTTGATTTCCTCTGAGAGCGTGATGTTTCTTTGACTTTTCCTCTCTTGGAGACATTAGGCACAATGTTCCCTAAGGAGAGACCTTACACGAACTAAGAAAAATCCTTTACAAGCATAAATGTTCATAAGTGCTTAACACAACTTGTTAGGCCTTGTGAAGCTCTAAGTTTCATTTCATGGCACCCCATTAAAGTTATTAGAGGGATATCTTTGGTATGGTTAGTATGATGTGAAGCCTAAACTAGGGCATGATTTTCTCATTAAGCCACCCATTGTGAAAAATCACCTAGTGGATAGCCTGAGATTCCACTACCCCAGAGTGAGCGCACATTTTGGACAAATAGTTGAGTCTTGATCCAAATCAAGTTGAAAAAATAGTCGAGGCTTGATCCACCCCTTTTTTATTTTTGTTCCTAATTTTTGTTGTTATTCTTTCTTTTAGTCTTTGACATTTTATGTTTGTGTGCCTTGTTTTTTTGCACATATCATACAACTTGTGTGTGTCACTTTGTGCTTATTTTTGTTTTACGTTGGATCTTGGATCTTGGGGGCTTGACCACCCCCTTGATCTTTCGCATTTTATACCATCCACACCAGTACACTTGGACGCCTCTTGAATGTCTACTTTAGTGTGATTTTGAAGCAAGTTCCTCCTCTCACTAAAGTGGGGCCTAAATATAGTGATGGAAAAAGTATCCCTTTTCCTAACTTAATTTGTGAATTAATAAAATGAGCTAAGTGATGCCTTAATTTATTGTTGTAATATGTTTAAGATATTCACATTAAGTTTTGGGCCCTTTTACTTAAAATTTGGATCATTTATGCCCTAATTGGTCCTATGTTCCATCCACAAGCCTAATTAAATGTTTTTTTCTAATGATAATCCCGACATATAACAAATGAAAAATCATAATTTAATGTTTTTGGCTGTGTTCCAGATTTGGGGATATTGGACTCATATGTCGAATGTGGCGTATGGGTCCTCCCTAGGTCTCGAGACCTAATTTCTAATGACACATTGAACACAACACTTCTTGAAGTATGTGTCCCAGGATTAAGCCTCTAGGACTCATATACCCAACCTAGCATATGAGTCCCACTTTAACCTAGGACCTTTTCTTTTTGATAGGTGAGCACTTTTGACTAGAGCTATGAACTAATGAGGCCACATTCGGGGGACCGCATCCCTGCCATTCAAACTCCTTCTGCCTCCTTCCTCACTTTCTACCACCAATTCCTCCCTATGCCTCCTTGCTACTTCTGCCTCCTTACTCCTCCTCACCTCCTCCTCCTCTTCACCTCTCTCTCTCCTCCTATCCTCCCTTGGCCTCTTCACTTCTCCTCCTCCAATCCTCTTCTCTACTTCCTCTCCTCAGTTGCTTTGTCTGCACCCTTGCTCTACCTCCTCCTCTTTATCTACTCATGCATACACTTGTTCTCTAATTTTATGCCACCATCGACCTCCTTCCCTCATGTCTCCTTTTGTCCTCCTACCACTATTACCACTTTCTACTTACCACTATCTCTCCACCACCTTAACCATGCATCAACATCTGGTCTTTCCTCCATTTTTTCCATTATCCATACACTATCCATACTTCTCCTTTCATTGAATCATCTCTAATCACACCACTATCGATCACCTTGCATCACTTGACTTCATTACTGGAAACGCCAAGCATTCTATTCTTCATCAACCAACAATAAGAAAATGAACATCCCACCAATAACCCGTGGGATTTAAACTCCTGTGATAGTGATGTAACTTCCTTGCAACTACCGTTGCACTATGGGACCATCCCCCAACCTAGGACCTATTTTAAATCAATTTCTTGGTGGGATTTTATTATCCTTAGACTCAAATTCTGAATGTTGGCTTGTAGTTTTGTAATTTCAAGAAATTAGGCATAAACAAGTATAAATACAAGGCTATTTCACTATGTTTCACCTAAGATTTTCAAGCTAGTGATTTCAAGTCCCCAAGCATTATAGAAAGCAATAAATCTAAGAGCATTCAAGAGTTGATTATCAATCATTTTGGAGCATCAATTCAAGATTCAAGAATCATGTCAAGGTATTCATGCATCATTTGTGTTTGTGAGCTAACATGTTGATGTAGAATTTGTGATCCAAGTTCAATCATTCAAGGCCATATCAAGTTTCATGATCAAAATCTACATCGATTGAAGCCAATTTATACAAGTTGTAGATCTACACTCCAAGGATTTAATAAGGTTTGGTGAGTTGTTACATTCATTTGTTCATTCATCATTCTTCATGTTATTTAAATTCATTTCAAAGTTTAATTACTCAAACAGATTCTGATTGAGGCAGACCCCCATCCACTAACAAAACAACATTTTTTTCTCTCTCTTGTGATGTGTGTTTTGCAGATTTAGGTGAATGGGACTCATTCGCCCAACTTGGCATATTAGTCCTTGATAAGCCCTTTTGACAACATTCAACAGTGTCAGATCCGGGTTTAGAAGATTCAAAAAGATCATGAAAAATCCCATAGCAAGACTTGAATATGCCTAACCTGGAGTATTAGTCTCATTACAATTTTTTATCACTGTTTAGTAGATCCTGATCAACTCTTAGAGAATCCTAGGTCTTTCCTTGTAAACCCTAGAGAGGGACTAGATCACCCAACCTAGCATATCAGTCCCAGTACAATCTAAGGCAACAATTTCTAGGGTTTACAGACCTTGTTTTGGCCTCTCCACTTCTCTAGGTACTTTTTTGCTTCATTTTGTTTGTCCATTTAATTTCATGTTTTCAAGTTTCTAGGGTTCTTTGTATAATTGTTTGCATTTCTCCTTTGAAGCTTCATTTAATGGCGAACCCTCATCCAATTTTACAAGGAACCACCTTGTCCATCCCTCAATCGAGTCATTTGGTTGAGGGATCTAAGTTTCCTAATGAATTAAAGTGTGAAATAGGGGTATGTGCAGGATCATGATGGACCCAAAAGTGGCAATATGATGGGTATGTGTAGGGTATGTGGTTGATGACTTTTTTTTACCCAAAATTGATGAAACGAAAATGGTTTTTAAACGAGATTCTTAGCTTTCCACCAATATAAATTATGTTTTAATTTGAATTTAATAAATAATTATTATTCATTTTCTATTTGAATTACGACTAAAATCCTAATTGATAGGCTGATTGAAAAACATATATAGCTTTCAAACGATATCACATTTTTTGAATTCGAAACATGCATCACATTCTATGCTTAACATACTATAGGATTAAAAGAAAAAAAAGTGAATTTCATGAAGTTTTGACCAAGTTAAGGTGGTCAGACACACGAGTTTTTATATTTTTTAAAAGTTGTAATAAAAAAATCATAATTAATTATATACAAGTTGGAAAAAAATTACAAAAAAATATGTATTACATCGGGACATGAGTCCTCTACTTATATTTAAAATATTATAAAAAATAATTATCATTTTATTATGGTTAGGGTGGTCAGACAGACACCTACTTCTTATTTTTCCCTGAAATTTAAGTACTACTGCATTGAAATTTCAAAATTTTACCAAATAGATTTTAAAAAATAAAAATAAACCTAGTAGTTTAGAAACTACATTCAATTTTCTACAGATTCTATTCTTACATATTTTTGAAATAATATAGATAACTTATTCAATTTTTTACGTCAAGTTGCCTAACTCTATTTTTTTTGAATTTTTTGCCACTTAAGGGCCTATTTTTTCCATGATGATCTTGCAGATACCCATAGGTTGTTCCACCTCCCAAAAGGTGGACACCTATTTCCCTTTTGTTCAAGAACATAATTTTTTTCCCTAAGGTAAATGAGAATGATAAGGTGGCCCTAAATGTGATATTAAAAGTCATGTAAGTAAATATAGTACTAGGATGACATAATGTCACTAATTTGGGTCTAAGATCATGATACGGTGTACAAGACTATAATGGTAATTGTATGACATGATATCCCCATTGATAAGATCACCCTAGGGACATGATTAGACATGAAAGAAAAAAAATGATATAATGGAAGGTGTGATTCCCATAATGGAAAAAGATAACTTTCTATCTAAGAATGATAAGGAAATACAATCATAATATAGCATGGGAAAGGAATGGTGATCCCTAGTGTCAGGATAGCTCTAGGCCATGGGACAATTAAAGTGTATGTAACATCATGAGATATAAGTAATGGGCATATGAGCATTGAATCAAACTAGGAAGAGGATAATGACGTGATAAGACCTAAATAAGTATCAAGATAGCATAAGAGTCATAAATATGTGATTAAAATATGGTAAGGAGAATAAGCATGTGATAAGAATCATAAGGAATGGACCATATAATTATCAATAGAAAAGCAAAAGAAACATGAGCAAAATCTCATGGTGGAGAAAAGGAATAATGATGCACAAGGTAAGCATAGATATAGGAAACAATATGAAGGAGAATGATTAATATGGCAAATATAAGGAAGCATAAAAGTGAAGCAAGGAATGCAAAGAAATAGCAATATACATGGAAGATGTAAACATTCATAGGAACAAACATGTTAAATAAGATAGAAGGAAAAATAATCCCAAGTGAGGTAAAGGAAACATCAAAATGATATAAATGGTGAAATGAGTATGTGAAACGTTAAAAACAAGGTATAATAAAAAAAGAGAAAAGTGCAAAGTGATAAACAAAAGATAAAGTGTGAAGTAGAAATATTGGCATGTAAATATATATTCTCTCCTGGACACTCATGAATCATTGAAAAAATCTAGGAGGACTAGATGTCATCATTCTCCAAAAGATCATCATCATCCCAAAATGTGTCATCATAGTTTTCCTCATTTATTCTTGTATTGTGTTCCTTATGAGTTGCTTGTTCTATGACATGTGTTTCTTCTTCATAATTGATAATCCTTTGTACTTTTACAAGCACATAAATAATTGTTAATACATTAGTCATTTCCATCTTAATTCAATTTTTTTCTTCCTTGATGGTGGTTGTGGAAGAATGTTTCACATTTTATACACCACAACACTTTTCTTTGGTGTCCATGTATTGTTGTTTACATCTACTTTTGGCTTTTGTATTACTTTAATAGTTACTTTTGTTTCTTCTTTGGCAATGACTATTTTTTCTTCGTGATGATGATTATAGGATATAGTTCCAATGCATTTTTGAGGCTCCTCATGCTTTGGAGGTTTTTCTTCATGTTTCAACCTCTTTTGAATTTATTCTACATCATACAAATCATGGATGATGTCATCCCTCCCATAAGGAACAATTTTTTGGTGTTTTTCAAATGTATCCAATGTAAAGTGACTAATATTTGACTTGGGGTTATAATCAACTCATTCAAATTTCTACTACTTTTACCTCATGTACAAATTTTACATATTGTTACATTGGTCCATCTATGGTTAACTAAGTAATACACTATATCCATCGAATGATGTTATTATATGACATAATATGGATAACCCTTTGGGTCCACCTCTTAGTTGAAGAATTCATCCCAATATATTACCCAACATTCCATTAGTCATTCTCAATGAAATTCTTGTGTGCATACTATTGATGTTGTGTATAGCTATCAAATAAAAGCTCCTCTATAAATATTTTATATTGACATGAAAAATTTATAAGAAATTGATTATCTCATGACCCTTTAAGATTATGAGATGTCTATAATGGGCCACAATAGTCGTCTTCTTTTATCTCATTCTCAAAAAATGGGATCAGTATAGTAAGAAGAGTAGTAGAAGTGGCATTGATTTTGATTGTTCCTCAATATTATTGTGCCTTAATATTAGTATTGAAGGATTCCCATCATCATTAGAACCATAAATATGGATCATATATTGTCATCTATGATATTTAATACTTCATGTTCTAAACCCATCCATATATATTGTCCTTAAACTTTATACACCATAAAATGCTTGTTCTTTATAATAAGTGCTTTCTTTAAATCTAATAAATAAATAAATACAAAGAAGACTAACCAAATTACTAATTAGTATTCAATAAACTGAGTATGAAATACGTCATTAAAAAAATATTGTAGTTTCTGAACTTTCTAGAAGCATTTTTTTTTAAAGATTGCAATGCTGCTATAATTCCATGCAATGAGTGGAAACTAATAATAGATCTGCATTTATTTTATTTTTATTATAATTACCTACATTGAACAATGTCAAGACATTCAGTGGAGATAAAAAGTAGTCATCTTTGATAATGTAATCATAAGATGAAGTCAAACCGGACCTTAATATTTTGGATCAATTACCCATCTGATCCCACGATGAAAAAAGAAATGATTTCAGTTCAAAGTTGAAATGCTGCCTTAAGGCTCTTATCGGACAAGCCCTCTTCTGTTATGGCCATTTTTCCGCACTGCTGAAGATGGATTGCTGCCCTCGTCAGGTCCTTCCTCTGAACAATTGCCTTGGCAGTGCTTGCAACCTCCTCTCTGCTCACAATTCCATCTTCCCTCTTCCTCAACTCAATCCCTGCCTTGGCATTCTCCACCACAAAGGTGGCATTCACCATCTGGTCTCCAAACAAAGGCCATGCAAGTATAGGAATCCCACAACACAAACCTTCCACCACAGAATTCCACCCACAGTGACTCACAAAAGCACCGGTAGACATGTGGGACAAGATTTTCACCTGTGGGACCCACGAAGAAACGATAATCCCCCGCTGTCCCACACGCTCCTCAACCCCTGGCGGAAAATGTGCCTTCTCTGAGCCAGCACCATCCACGACAGACGTCCTTAAAACCCACAAAAAGCGCTGCTGACTCATTTCCAACCCCCAAGCCAGCTCGATGATTTGTGCCGCTGACATTGCCGAGCGGCTCCCGAAGCTCACATAGACGACCGACTTGGGAGGCTGCGCGTCCAGCCAGCTCAGGCACTGTCTCTCGGCTTCGTCATCCGACGTGGAGGAATTATCCGAGGGCAGAAACAGAGGTCCAATGGCATACACAGGCGGCAGGGCACGTCCGTTACGGAGACTTTGGAGATACTGTTGTTCAAGCTCCTCGAACGTATTTACTAAAATACCCGAGGCCTTTGGAAGCTCCAATCCGTTGGTAAGAAATGACCTGCGGAATATGTGATCTTTAATCTTGAGCGCCTGGGCGATCCGCGAGGTGGGCAGCGGAGGAAAACCTGGGATCTGTAGAACTGCTTTGTCGTCACTGAAATCGAAGCCCTGCGCCTCTGCAAGGGGAGCGTGGAGCATGAGACCCAGGCTAAATGCAGAAGCCGTGAACAGAACATAACTGGGTATATTGAACTTGGCGGCGATGGACAAAGTGGGAGTGAGCATGGGATCCGTTATGATAGCGGAAACGGGAGGAGTCTGTTGCAGCAGATCTGAACTCAGGAGGTTTTCGAAGGCGGACATGGAGGCTTTCATGGCATCCCATTGAGCAAAAAATGGGTCTTCTTTGCCTTTTTTTGCAGCTTCCTGCGATTCGATCTGAAGCTTCACGACATGAATGTCAAGGCCCGAGGCAGCCAGGCTCTGCACGTGTGCGGTTTCCGTCGGAGAAACGTTTTGGCTGGCGGTGATGAAGGTGACGAAGAAGCCGTGGCGAATTGCTAACGTTCGGGCCAGATGAAAGAAAGGCATTAAATGACCCATTCCGGCCGATGGGAACAAGGCCACATGCCGCTTCTCTTTCTCTACAGACGCTGCCATTGTCAAAATCCTTACACGTCTGCTCCCCCGCACTCCCAACAAATATAAGAGATTTAAGTATACCTACCATTCAACGCCATTTAGTCTAAATTCATATTAAAATGGTAATGTCCCTACTTGATATATTAGAGAGTAGTTCGAGTAGTTTGTGTATGGGTGAATGTGGATGTCATGTGCTGCAAATTCTATTTATATGTAACTGGATTAAACAATTAATAGTATGTGCAAAATAATGAAATGAAATAAACTAAGATAAATCTACATTACAGGGCTCTTCAAGTCAATTAATAGGCTCTTCAAGATAAATAAACTAATAATTAAACAATTAATAGGCTCTTCAAATCAATGCCATACAGTTTAATTTTATATTAAAATGGTAATGGCCTCCCAGCTCTTGAAGTCAATATCATACCATCTAATTTCATGTTAAATGGTAATGGCCGCTTTTCTTTCTCTACATGTAGTGTCATTGCCAAAATCTTTGTTGTCTTCCTCTCTGTGATCCCAATAATATAAGATTTACAGGTTCTTTAAGTCATTGTCTTATCTCAATTCATACTAAAATGTAATTTTTTTTTATTTTAGAGTAATTATTTTGAGAAATATTTTTTGATTTGATTGTACAAATATTATTTCATTAATCAATCACATTTTATGATTTATAATTAAGAAGTAAATAATTATATTAAAAAAAATTATAATGATAAATAATAGATCATATGTAAATTGAATAAAAAGAAAGAGGTGGATTGAGAAAGCATGGAGTGGAAAGGAGTAGACAACCACTTTTTAAACTGAAAATTACACCAAGAAAATAAAAATGAAAAAGAGAAAACATATATATATATATATATATATATATATATATATATATAGTCTTTTATTTTTGAATATTTTATTATTTTTTAACTCAATTAATAATCATATTCTTTTATTTTTTCCTTTTCTTTTTCTTTTTCTTGGAGTAATTTTGAGCAAAATAAAGGAACTACATAATCCTTTCCATCTTACTGGTTTTTTTATTACCATCAACCTCACTTCATTCCTCTATTTAACTTGCATGATCTTTCATTCACCATTACATTTCTCTTATCTTTATATCCACATCTTGATGATATATACATATATAATACACATACATACACACACACATACATACATATTATACATATATCATATATGTTTATGTATGTATGTATGTATGTATGTATGTATGTATGTATGTATGTATGTATATGTGACAATTGACATAGGTCTAAGTTCTAAAGGGGAAAGAAACAACATCAAGATGAAAAAGGCTAAGAGGAGAAAAATCTTATGAAAAGAGGATAATTAGAATAATCTTAAATATGTAAATGCTATCTACCCAAAGATGAGAAATAATTCTAGGTAACTATTTATACAATGTGAAATTGATTTCTGGAATAACTATGTGCAAGTTTTTACATCAAAGTTTCAGATCATATTCCATGATCCATCATCAGGATGATAAGTAGAAAGAGAGAGAAGTGAAAATCAAATAGTAGACTTGGGAATAAATAGGAGAGAGAAGGGAGTGAGGGGGAGACACACAACCCCAAAATTGGGGGGAGAAATTCAAACACTAAGGAAAGGAGAGGAGAGAGGGAAAGTCAAAGATGAAAACACCAAGAAAAAGAAGGAAAAAAGAAATGCAACAGATAAAAGAAAAGAATAATACAAAACAATCACAAAATAAAGACACAAGAAAAAAGCAAAATGAACCTAAATATTAAAAACCACTAATGAAACAAATATATAAGGAAAGAAATCAAAAGAAAACCTAAAGAGGAACCAAATAATAAAGAACAAGAACAAGAAATCAAGAGAAAACTTGAAGAGGAACCAAATAATTAAGGACAAGAACAATGAAACAAAAAATTAATTAAAACCACAAATTTTAAACCACGGGAATAAAATACCAAATAAGGGAAAGAAATGTTAAATTGAAACAAAAGATAAATAAAGAGAAGAGAAAAGAGAAACCAAAAAGTGGCAAGGAAATGGAATGAAGAGGACGAAACAAATTTAAACGAGTGAAATAACCCAACAAATAAAAGAGAAGATCAAAGGAAAGATCAAATAAAAATATAAATAAGATCAATAAGATTAAAAACAAAGACAAACAAGAAGGGAACACAAATGAAGAAGATAAGAAAATAACAAACTAATAACGAACAATTATAATGAAACAAAAAATAAAACCAAAAAAGAATAAGAATAAAATACCAAGCACAACTCTGAGAGGAAACAATAAACTAAACCAAACTTAAAATAACAATGAAAGGGGGGAATTGATCAAACAAAAGAGAAAAGACAAAATAATAAATAAAATAAAGGAGAAAAACAAGGAACTAAAACAAATTTACAAAAATCAAGAAGGAAATGAAAAGATCAAAGAAACAAGAAAACAAAGAGCTAAAAAGAAAAGAGAAAAAAGAATCCAAAAGGCACCAAGGAACTAATGAAAGAAGAGAAAGAAACAAAAATAAAAGAGAAAACAGATTATTGCTAGGGTTTGGTGAGTTGCAACATATTATTTTGTTCATTCATCATTCTCCATTCCTATTTCATTCTATTTCAAGGTTTGATTACCAAAATGAGATTTCACCAAGGAAAACCCCTATCCACTAACAAAACAACAATTTTCCCTCTCTTTAGTGTGTGATTTGTAGGTTTAGATTGAAGACACATTGAAGAGAAAGTTTGGAGAAAGTTGTCAAAGTGCCTAAAGTTGTCAAAGTTGTCGCCTTGTATTGGAGATACGTGGAGGACTTCTACAAGTTGCAAATCAGGGTTTCAAATGCAAAAATCAATTGGGAAGCGCAAACCAGACCTTGAAGACTAGATTCAAACTTTGAAGTTTCAGAAAACCCTAACTAGACTGATTCACCACTACTGGTGAATGAGTCCCAATTTAGTTCAAAATTCATTTTTTTATAGATTTGGATACCCATTTGCTAGATACACAGAAACCCAGATTAGGGACCGATTTTCCCAACTTGGCATATGAGTCCCACTTAGCATTAAAGTCAAAATTTCTAGGATTTCATAGCTTTATCAGTCATCTTTAGATTTCTAGGTGCACACATTCCATCTTGCAACATTTTGTTTGGTTTTACATGCATTTTTAGGTCATTTAGTGAAAGATTGAATCATATAAGGGTTTAGCATTACATATTTAATTGCATTTGTCTCTCCAAGCCCTAGCTTGGTGGTGAACCCCTCATTTGTTTACAATCATACCTTAGGACAGTGCTATTGCAGGATCTCTTTCTCCTTTGCATTGAGATATGTAGGGTTATCCTTGACTGAAATAATTGGAAAGTGGTTATGCTCTATGTCCTAAGCCATGCGATAGCATTCTCATTTGCCCCATTTTCCATTGTTTCATTTTGGTGATCTTTCATTTAGAACATCATAATTCTGATTTGGAGTGCATCATAATCCTAGATCTTGCTTGCTTTAACATTGCATTAGGATTTGCATTAGTTAATTGGCATTCTAGGGTTTCTAATTTTGCATTAGTCAAAGTTCATATAGCTTCTTTTTTTGCATCTTATATCATTGAAAATCATAAAAAATATGCATTTGCATTTAGTTTACATATCATACAACATAAAAAGCATAAAAATTAATTAAAAATTTCTTCTTTTTTTTTTAAAACCCTCACTGGGACTATTACGCCCCTCTGGGTGAATCAATCCCAATGTAGATTTTGTACATTTCCAGAATTTAAAGCTCTATTTCTGTGCTATTATTTGTTGTTTATAGCTTTTTGTTTCATTTTACAAATTTTTTGGTATATTCATTTCATTATTCTTATCTTATATTACATCTACATTCATCTTACATTAAGTACCCCTTGGATGAGTATTTGGTGTCCTATTGTTGATACTGTGGTGAGACAAAATTTGAGATTCATGTCATCCCATGATAGCACAATCGTTTTGGATCTTGGGCTGTCTAGCTCTTTCACTCATAGTATTGACACTAGTACACTAGGTATGGACCATACCATTAACAACTCTTTACCTTCAAGTAGTGTGACACATGTAGAAAGAATGGTTACTAGTGTTCTGCAAGAAAAAATAATCCAAATTCATGACGACTTAGCAAACATACAACATCAAGTTCAAAATGACAACATTTCAACTACTACCATCCCTACTATAGATAACATTCATTGCATGCTTGAAAGTGAAGATGGACTTGACCTTGTGAAAAACATAGTTCAAATCTTTGGAAAACACTTCACCTCAACCACTAGTTTTCCTTTACCTACAAGCAATGTCACAAGCCAAGGAGGAACTCAAATTCCTCCTCTCACAACAATTGACTCAATTCCTACCTATACCAACCCTCAAGTCACAACAACAATGCAACTAACTAGTAATTTTATTCCTTCATTGGTGTATAGGAGCGAAAATGCATCCCTTATGCAAATTCCTCTTTTGCATCCCCTTACCTTAGAAAACCAAACACGAAGGTGAAATTCCACATCACCCACCTACCTTCCATCCACTTGGTGCTTGTTGTGTGTGTTAGTGGGGGAATATTCGTCAGGGACGTGAGTGTGGCATGTGGATGTCTGTGTGGCATGTTGTCATCCCTAATAGATTCCCACCTTTGGAGTCTACAGGGATGCTACACTCCTCATTGGGGATGAATTGTAAGGGTATGTGTAGGATCATCATGGAAAAAACATGCCCTTAAGTGGCAAAAACTTTAGAAAACATAGAGTTAGGCAACTTGACATAAAAATTAGAATAAGTTATCTATATTATTTCAAAAATATGTAAGAATAGAATCTATAGCAAATTGAATGTAGTTTCTAAACTACTAGGTTTGTTTAAAAAAAAAACTATTTGGTGAAAATTTGAAATTTCAATGCAGTGGTACTTAAATTTCAGGGAAAAAAGAAGAAGTAGGTGTCTGTCTGACCACCCTAACCACAATAAAATGTTAATATTTTTTTATAATATTTTAGCTATGAGTAGAGGACTCATGCCCCAATGTGATGCATATTTTTTGTAATTTTTTTCCAAGTAAAAACTAATTATGAATTTTTATTACAACTTTTTAAAAAATATAAAACTCGTATGTTTGACCACCTTAACTTGGTCAAAACTTCAGAAATTCAATATTTTATTTTTTTAATCCTATAGTATGTGAAGCATAGAATGTGACACATGTTTTGGATTCAAAAATGTGATACCGTTGAAAGCTATAGATGTTTTCAATTAGCCTATCAATCAGACTTTAGTCATAATTTGAATAGAAAATGAATAATAATTACTTATTAAATTCAAATTAAAGCATAATTTATATCAGTGGAAAGCTGAGAATCTTCTTTAAAAACCCTTTTTGTTTCATCAATTTTGGGTAAAAAAATAGTCGTCAGCCACATACCCATCATATTGCCACTTTTTGGCCCATCATGATCCTGCACATACCCGTAATGCCTTTGTGTGACCAACTGACCCAAAAATGACTCCTCTTCCATTTTGGCATTCAAATGCATCTGGTTCACTATCACTTCATCCTCTACACACTCATTCATTCATTTTTTCTAGCAATATATCACATTCTCAATAATTTTTCACAACTCCATTGGTAATTGTAGCAAGAAAGCTTGTTACTCCATCAATCCCATCCTTGTACGTGTGGTGCTACCATAGAGCTAGGAGTTTGGAGGCTTGAAAGACCTCCCTTCATTACTATTGTAGCTGTGCCGAATTTTCCAAGCTCGTTGCTTACATTCTACCTTCATTGGCCTTAAGAGCCTTTGGGTGGAGGTGGTATCACTTAATTTTCCTATTGTGGTTTCATAGAGTAGCATAGCATCTTTTGTAGTGTTCGATAGTTACCTTTCTTCTTTCTTTTTTCATACTTTCTACTTTGTGGCTTTTTTGGCTATTCATGGAGGTGGAAACACCAAAGTAGGGGTTTAACTAAGGAAAACAACTATAGAGCCCCAACATTTTTCCCCTCTTCCTTTTGTGTAGGTGAACATGTACATGGAGCTTGCTGGAAAACTCAAGTTTTAGTGATTTGATATGCATCACCCTTGTTTTCATCTACTTTCTTTATCATTTACATAGTTGCTATTCATACTTCATAATTATGTTTATTTCATTAAAACTAGTTAGCTAGGTAGTTAGTAGGTTCTTTGGTGTTTTATATTGTACTTTATGTTTTTTGGCTGTAGGGACGCTAATGCACCAGAGAGATGCCAAAATGTCACGTTGTCATCCCAGACCCATTTTTCCATCCTCAAACAAAGAGTTGTTTGAGGTGCAATTTGAACTATAGAAACCGGATTATCTAGCCCCATTTAGACTTTCAGATTTGTAGAGTAAGAGAACCACTTGAGAGTACTCTTCATTCTTGATTCTCATCCCAAACACCCATTAGCTTGAGGTAAGTTAGGGCAGCCCTCCATTCTCAGCTCTCTCTGACCTAGAGCCTTGGTGTGGTTGGTCCCCCTCTCCTACATTCTGGTGAACCCAACATGAATCATTGTCATTCCGTTTAGTGGTTCTAAAAGTTCATTTCCTTGTATCCTAGGAGCATTGTGGGTGTGAGTGTTGTGAGGCGCCTATCCTTGGAACTCGACCTATGACCCCTAGTGGTGTAGTTGGAAGCTTCCATAAGTGTCGTAGAATGAAACCTTAATTGGTTCAATGTCTGATTACGAAACCTTTAGGGGCTTTATGAAAGTGTTGTTTATTGTGTGCGATGGCCTCCTTTGTGCATCTTCCTATCCTTTCCACTTAGCCTACGAGTAATTCTTCTGGTATAACTTTCACCTTGCATGACCTGCCGATGGGTTATAACAAAGAGTCATCTCCTCTTTGCATCCTCACATGAATCAATGGAAACATTGTAAGAATTGTTTTTATTGACCTGACGTGTCAAGGGAATGCCATAATTGAGGAGATTATGTTGATCAATTTCCTACATAAATATGGGTACAACGCACCTAAAAGTATCATCTATACACATAATAGACTTTCCGTACATCCCCTTGGTAGCATCACCTTGTCGGTCCTTGTTGGACCTAAGTCAATAAACTTTCTTTTTGACATAATCCCAGGGTTTGAACTATTTAGGCTGAAACTGGGTATACCCTGGTTGGTCACTATGAATGCAGTTCCCTCGGTCTTGTATAAATGTCAAAAAATTATCCATGAGGGTTCAGTGCACGTAATCCATGACATCGGTGATAAACTATCGGTTACACATGGTACCTATTCTCTAGATCACTTTTGGCCTGCACCCATTGGTCAGCTTCTACCAAGGATGGACAGGTCTTGTATTAGACCTATGAGAAGTACAAGAAAGGTTGCTTAATGCCTAAGGTGAGGTACCCTCCATCTCCTTATTCCATCTCACATAGGTCCTATTTGAAAGCCAAAAGTGATGCCACCATGGCCCAGAGAAGGGTAGAAGAGAAGCGTTCTTGAGGTTCATCTTCCTCCTCTTCCACTGTCCAGCTTGCCACTTCCTCTCACCCTATTGTGGCATCATCAGATTCTACTCCGCATTTGTAGGAGAATCCTATGGTGCCTACTTGGAAAAATCCCAAGATTCATGCATTCAAACTTCACGTTTTTCCCATGGTTCCTTGGCCTATTTGATATGGTAGAGGGAAGGGTCCCCATGGGTAATCCTCTATGTCCTGGCCTCTGCGGCCTCCAACTGCTCCTACTCTTAAAGTAGTGAATGGGAAGAGGCACACCACCGAGGCACTAGAGTCAACTCTCCCCACTGTTATTTTGGCCTCTTCTTAGTTTCTTCCTCCTACTCTTGTCTAGGAGTCTCTCCCTCCATCAGAGACGATTGTGATGGACACTCCTATGGCTGAGCAAGAGCCTTTTTTTCTATCTCACCTTCTAGTATCTAGCTCCCAAAGTCGTAGAAATCACCTTACTCATGAGTGCAAGTGTTGGCAAAATGATTTGGTGGTTGAGCAAGCCACTTTGCAGAGGAAGGAAAGAAAATCAACCACCCTTGTTTCAAGGCATGTTATTATGTCCTCCTCTCTCATCCCCTCTACTTTGGTTCAATCAGATTTGGTTCTACTTCTGGCTCCTATTGTGAGCGTAAACACCCTTGACCCAAAAAAGGTGTAGGTGTTTATTGGTCCTTCAGTTGAACCACCTCTCTTGATGTCCCTTCTAGATATCCTACCATTCTCAAAGCTTGTGGACATGCTGAACACTTTGGTGGTGTCTATCGTGGTCTTCTCCTCCTCCTCGACACCTTCTACCTCATTTGTGGGGGTCTCATACTCTCTAAAAAAGTAGAAGGTGGACAATGGCCCCGCTAGTAATGAGGGTTGAAAGAGGAATCCACCCCATTCAAAGGGTAGTTCTACATTAGCATGTCTCGTCCTTGTGACAGAAGAAGTTTCAACTTCCCTGAGTTTGTTATTTCTCCCGAGTCACTTGGAAAGACTTGCAGTGAATCTTGGGCACCACCTCCCTCATCCATTGAGGTAACACATGACACTCCCATGAAGTTCATGTTTAACTCTTTGGATGAGGTCCTAGCCCTGTCAGCGATCTTCTTGAAATCACTAACCTTTGCTCCACAGAAACTTAGCTGTGGAGACCTTGAAGAGGCTCCTTCCTTAGATATTGTTGCACGAGGGTCAAAGGGTTACCCCCTTGACATTCCACCACTACAGGCTTGTTCTCCTTCCCCGTATAATGACCTAGATTGAAAATAAGACAACCTCTAGTTCAATGAGTGTTAGGGGGCACCTCTTCTTTTCTTTTAGATTAGGTGTGTGTTTTGTTGTGATGTGTTCCCTTGTGCTTACATTATGTGTTCCTAGATGACCCTTGTCACCCTTGTAGGTGCTTGGATACATGAGTGATTATGTGTTGTAAAAACTTCCTCTATTTGTGGCATCATTCTTCCTCTGTTATGTGTATTGATTTTCAGAAAATTGGAGACAATGCAAAGTGTTGGGGGCACATAGGCTTCCCTTCCATGTTGACCCAATTTTTCTTTTACTTTTTTTTCTCGTGCACTCTTCACATGGTCTAATATAGTAGGGGTTTGATGATAGTTCATCTATATACTATTACTATACTTGTATATATTTATGAACAACTCTGACCCCAAAATATTAGATCACCCTTGTGCCCTTTATTTGTGATGTTATTGTCTCTTTTTGAAATTTTGGTTATCTTTCTCTCTTCTTTTCTTGAGTTGTGTTGTTGTGGTATTCATGTTTTGTCCCTTGTGTGTGTGACAGCATCACCATGATGACATCTCGCTATGTCCCATGGGCCAATTTTTCATTCTTACTTTTCTCTCCTTAGGATGCCACGTGCCTTGTGTTAAACACGCACCATCCTAAGGGGGTGCTATCATGTCATCTCTAATTTTTAAAAAATACATTCATAGCCAATGAATCTTTTCTCAAAAATATTTGCAATCTTTTTCAAAAAAATCATGTTCTCAACAAGGACCCCTAGTGGAACGTGTTTCCTTCATCATGGGTTCACAAAGAAATAACTTGAAAATTTTCCTCCGAGAAGGGAGCAAATTTTCCTGTGAGAGAAGCCTCGACCTTCCCCTTACGAGGGGGCATCTTCTTCCTTTCTAATTCCTTGATGAAGTGAACATCTTACAAAAGGATCCCTTGATGTTGAATTGATGTGCGAAAAAAATTCTTGCACTTTCAAATAGTGTGTCCCATGAGTGGACCCTCTCTTCTTTTCAAGGGCTCCTAAGGGATCCCTTTGAAAGCTTTTCAATTTTTTGACTGTCTATGTGACTATCTTTTTGTTTTCCTATGTGGATGCTCTTTGTTTTCTAACATGTTTTAGTTGTGTATTAACATGTTGCTTTGTAGGTGCGCCTTTGAAGCTACTCTCCAATCCGACTCTGCATAGTCCCCTTACATAGGGATTCCTTAATGAGATATTACTTGGGGGACCACCTTCTTTGTAGGTCCAAGGGCTTGTGAAGTTCTTGCATCTTGTGGGATTTTTCCATCGTTGGTCTGTAGGCCTTCGGTGTACTTTATTCAACTTCGTAGTTCCACAAAGCTATGGATTCATTTTGTTCGAACCTCCTCAAGAGAGAGTACCCATGGAGTCTTTTTCCTGCCCTACACTTTTGAGTTCATGAGATTATGGTTTGCTTCCTCAATGGTTCAGGTATACATTTCTAACTCTTCAATCTAATTTACCAAACACTCATTGATATTTGTGCTCTCTAAAGTGGGGGAAAAATGTATAGGAGTGAATTTATACCCCTTTTGTAAATTCCCCTTTTGCATCCCCTTACCTTAGAAAACCAAACCCAAAGGAAAAATTCCACATCACCCACCTACCTTCCATCCACTTGGTGCATGTTGTGTGTGTCGGTGGGGGAATTTTCATCAGGGAAATGAGCATGGCAGACTTTTGTTGCTAATAGATTCCCACCTCTAAATTTCGCAGGGACGTAACACTCCTCATTGGGGACAAATTGTAACACCTCTGTGTGACCAGCCAACTTGAAAATGGCTCCTTCTCTTCCATTTTAGTCTTCAAATACATCCATTTCACTATCACTTCATCCTCTACACACTCATTCATTCAATTTTTCTAGCAATCTATCACATTCTCTCCAACATTTTTCACAACTCCATTGAACATTGCAACAAGCAAGCTAGTTACTCCATCACTTCCATCCTTGTACATGTGGTGCTACCATAGAAGCTATGATTTTGGAGTCTTGTGAGACCTCCCTTCATCACTATTGTGGTTGTTCCGACTTTTCCAAGCTCCCTACTTGCATTCTCCCTTCATTGGCGGGAGGAGGTGGTATGAATTCATTTTCCTTTTCTGGATTGATAGAGTAGCATAGCATATTTTGTAGTGTTTGATAGTTACCTTTCTTCTTTCCTTTATCATACTCTCTACTTCATGGCTTTTTTGGCTATCCATAGAGGTGGAAAAACCAAAGGGAGGCTTTGAGTGAGGCAAACCCTTATACAACCCCAACATTTTTCCACTCTTTCTTATGTGTAGGTGAACATGTGCTTGGAGCTTGCAGGAAAACTGGAGCTTTAGTGAGTTGATATTCATCACCCTTGTTTTCATCTACTTTCTTTAACTCATTTACATCTAGTTTCTTTTCATAATTCATAATTTTGTTTCTTTTGTTAAAACTAGTTAGCTAGGTAGTTAGTAGGCTCTTTGGTGTTTTATACTGTAATTTATGTTTTCTGGTTGTACGAACGCTAGCATGCCAAAGAGACATAATCATGTTGTATTGTCATCCCAAACCCGCATTGTCGTCCTCAAATAGAGAGTTGTCTAAGGTGTAGTTTGAACTCCAAAAACAGCTTGTTTAGCCCCATTTAGACTTTCAAATTTTTAGAGTGATAGAAGACCTTGCGAGTGCTCTTCATTCTCGATTCTCATCCCAAACACTTGTTAGCTTGAGGTGAGTTAAGGAAGCCCTCTGCTCTCAGCTCTCCATGACCTAGAGTCTTGGTATGGTTGTTCCCCCTCTCTTACACTTGGGTATTTCCACTAGCATCCCTAGTACCTTTGTGGCATCACACGTCATATCTCCTACTACCTTACCACCTATAAGCATTCCATTCACTTGTCCCTTAAACACATACACCCCTTCACCTTTTTCACCTCCATCTCATAACACAAGCAATGACCCTCTCATAGATCAACTCTTCCAAACTGTTTCATCCCTTCAAAAATAAATTTTCACCATCAACCAAAATCGAAATGGCCCACCGACATATTATGTCAAAAGTAGCCCATTGTCCTTGGAGATATTGTGAACATCAATTCCACAAGGTGTAGCGGTGCCTAGATTCAAGAAATATGGGGGAAATGGGAGATCCTTATAACCATTTTAATGCTTATACTTGCCTTATGTAGTGACTTTTTCCTTGATGATAAACTCTTGGAAAAGCTTTTCCCTAGGTCCTTGAAAGATACTACCTTGGAATGGTTCTCTTCATTACCGAATAACTCAATTCATTCATTCAATGAACTTTTTGAGGCATTTGTCAACTATTTCCAACTGCATATGACTCCTAAGATGACCTTGGCCGATTTGATGAGATGGAAGAAAAAATAAGAAGAAAATATAACTGGCTTTATCTCACACTATCAATCGCTTTATTCCCAAATTAATGTCAAGGTTCCTGATCCTCACCTTCAAAAGATGAACTCATAGAAATTTTGAAAAGTAAGATACAAGATAAGCTTACCATGATGAAATTCCCCTCCTTTATGCACTTATGCACTGCCCTTTATGATTATCAAAACTCAGATATTAGTCATGATACAAAATCCACCTCTAGCCGAACTAAGAAGTCCAAGTCCACAAACCAAAACAATTCTCAACCTTTTAGAAAATAGAATATTTAAGGTTTCCTTCAATTCAATCCCCTTGAACAAACAACTTAGAATGTCAATAACCAAGTAGTTGTTGTTAAAGTCATGATGCACTTCAACTATGGGGATCCAAAGAGACAATTCACTTCCTTACTCGATAACCTTCACAAAACAATGACACAACTCCTAGAACAAAAGATGATTACCTTGCCTCCTGTTAAACAACCTGATCCTAATAAACCATTACCCACAAGTTATAGACCAAATTCTTACTGCCATTATCACCAAAAAAATGGACATAATATAGAAAATTGCAAGCATCTTAAACATCTTGTGCAAGACCTCATTGATTCTAATCATCTTTTTGTTGGAGGTTTTAGTGATCAAGGAAATAAATCCAATTCCCCTCCTAACCAAAACTTGTAAATTTTTAACAACCATATGCCTAATCATAACATTTCATTTGTCAAAACTAGTGAAACTACAAAGAATGATGTGATGAATGTTGATACAGATGATGATAATAATTGTGAGATAGAATTTTGTCTCCACTAGGGTTTTAGGACCTAGGGAAACAATCTTCTATACTTCACATTCAAGGATGACCCTAGAGATCTCAACCCAATAAAGAATGAAGGAAGAGATCTAATAATAAGGTATCCTAGGAGATGATTTCAGATTATAAGAGGGGTATCACCACCAAGTGTAAACTTGGAAAACACAAAATGTTAGAAAACATAGTGTGATATACAAAAAGACCTAGAAAATGACTTAGAAATGCAAATAAAGCAAAATAGAAAGTTTATACTTGGAAATGTGTTGAAAACTGAAAACAGCTCTAAAATTTTGGAATTACTGATTTTTAGGCTTGGTGGGACTCATTCACCATTATGGGCGAATCAATCCTAGTTCTGGAAAACTATATCGAAACAAGTTTAAGCCAAAAGGGTATTTGAATATGCAAAGATCTCTGAAAAGTGTTTGAGGAGCAGAATCTTGAACTAAAACTTTGCAAGCCTCTAAAGATGGAAAAAATAAGCACTTTCCCACTGATTTCATGCAAATTGGATGGATATTTTTCCCTAGATCTAAGTTTCGTGGGTCTTGACAACTTTTCATGACAACTTTGACAACATTTGCAACTTTATCATTTTGGCACTCTTGAAAGCTTCCAATCCATTTTTCTTCAATCTACAAACCTACACTCACACATTAAATAGGGGAAAACTTGTTGATTTTTAAGGGATAGGGGTTTTCCTTGGTCAAATCTCTTTTAGGTAATAAACCAAAATGATGAAATAAGATAATGAAGCATGACAATTAAGTAATGCAATTAGAACCTTGCCATGATGATGGATTTTGAATTGTTGCAAAAATTGATGAATAATTCTTCCCTTGAATGCTCTTGAATTCTCTTGCGAACTCAACTTGCTATTAAGAATGTTCTCACAAAATTCTTAGGTGAAAATGAGTGAAAGAACCTTATGTTTATACTTAATTATGCAAGAATTCCTAAAATTACAACACTACAAGCCAACATCAGATCTAGTAGAATAAAATCCCATCAAAAATTTCACTTAAATTTGAATTTTGGTCACACAGGACTCATTCGCCACAATTGGTGAATGAGTCCAATCTAGCATAATGTATGGGACCAAAAATCAAAAGTGCTTAGAAAGGTGTAAAAATAGGTTTGGGACCCAAAAATCTAGGTGGGACTCACTTGCCAGAATTGGGGGATCAGTGTCGTTTTGTTGTGAAGTGTCCTAGATCACTAAATCTAGGCCACACAAGCTAGAAACATGTGAATTATGATTGGTTACTAATTGATGTCAGGATTATCCTCAAAAAGATGCAATAAATGAGGCTTGTGGATGCAAAATGGGGCCAATTAAAGCATAAGAAAGCCAAATGGTTAATGAAAAGCCTAGAGAAATGTGAAAGTGTGCTACAAAACTTTACAACACTCCAAATAAGGTAAGATTAAGATTAATTATGATTAAAATTATGTTTAAGTTGATAAAACCCTAGAAAAGTGTGAAAGTGTGTTACAATACTTCACAACACTTTTCCAAGGCACCATTAAATTCCAGTAGTTCATAAAGGCCCAAGACCTAATGTGAATGTGTTATCCACATTACAACACCAAATCAAGGTGACATTAAGTCTAATTTATCATTAATTATTCTCATATCAAGCAAGGTACACATTTTTCTACACTACATTTAGCCCCCACTTTAGTGAGAGGATGGACTTGCTTCAAACTCACACTAAAGTAGACATTCAAGAGGGGTCCAATCTTACCAATGCAGATGGTCTAGGATAACAAAGATGAAGGTGGTGGTCAAGCCCCCAGGATCCAAGATCCTAAGTAAAATTTACATAAGCACAAAAGGAAACGTACAAGGTGAATGATTTGCAGTGAAACATGATATGCGATCATGTAATGACAATAACTAGAAGGAAGAGAAGTACAAATGAGAAAAAATAAAAAAGATGGATCAAGCTTCGACCATTTTTCCAACATGATGTGGATCATATCTAGGTTATTTGTCCAAAAATGCATCTCAATCTAAGGCAATGAAACTCCTGGTTGTTCGTTGGGTGAGTAATCCAAGAAGGTGAGACACATACGGTTGATATGTGCTCACACACACGTGAGTGGATATGGGGAAAGTCGTGCCTCAGATTGGGATTCTTTCTCAAACCATACCAATGTTATACCTCCTATAAATTTGATAAGGCACCACACAAAAATGATCTTTGAGCTCTATGAGGCAAGAAAAACTTCATATGCTTGAAACTCATAGGCATTGTAAATGAAAAATGGTGTAAGGAATGTTCAAAGGGATTTTTCTTAGTTCATGCAAGGTCTCTTCTTAGGGAACATCATGCCTAATGTTTCCAAGAGAGGAAAAGTCAAATAAATATCACACTCTCAGAGGAAATCAAGCCCATTGACACCACCAAGAAAAGGACACATCACAAGAAGAAATAAAATCATGTAATGAAGCATGATGAGTTTTGATGTATTCCCCCACTTTAAAGCGGTTTCTAACACCATTACTGTGAGTAATTACTTTAAATTAGAAGAAGATATGAGAGCTTATTCACAAATCCCTATGCCAATTCATATGTTTCTGATAAGCCGTGTCATGTACAAAAGGTAGTATGTCACATGCAAACCAACTTAAGGCATGTCGTTCACATCCCAATCTTGCTCTTATATGTTCATGAAAGGTGATCAACTAGCCAAAAGAGGCAATGACAAGTGACATATGAGAAAAGGCTAACTAACCCCTTGCCCCCACTTAGTGCAAGACAAGGATGAGCTAAATAGGATGAAGATAAGTATCAGTTAGAGGAATTAGGTGTGTCAACACAAGGAAGAGAACCACACTCCTTAAGATGTTGAATTTTTTTTTTTAAATCCTTACATTCATTAGTAGCATGACCATGAACTCTATGATATGCACAAAATGAATGTTTGTAGTAAAATTTATTTCATGTTCTTGGAGGAAGGGATATCAAGTGATCTTGGAGGAGTCTAGAAAAGATACCCTCTTGATCAATGGTAGAAGATGTTCCTTTATTATGCGACAAAGGTATCTCTTGTTTAGTACTAGATGTTATACCTATGCAAGAATCTTTAGATTGTGATATTTTGTTCTCTCCTTTACAGGAGGGTGTAAAATCTAGCGAACTCAAATCATTAGTGTTTTACATGATGACATTGACATTAAGTTAAGATTTCCTTGTTTCTTGTGTCTCTTTCAAGGAATCTTTTGTAATAATGTTGATGTTAAGTGAAGGCTTATTTATTTATATCAGGGCACAATAACCAAGACCATGAGTTGTTTCTTGCTTGTTAGGCTCTATGGCGACATGAATACCTTGTTCTCTAGCACCACATCCTTTTCCACTATAGCTGAGTTGTTTCATCATTTCATAACCTTTTCCATAAAGATTGTTCATCTCTTTTGGATTTGGTGGTTGTTCATGATTAAGTTCATCAAAGTTTGTTGTGTAATTTTCTTTTTCTTCTAAAGTGGTTGAGGTTAATACTTTTGAAGGGTCTTTTGAGTTTTTTGTTGACATTACCACTTTTTATTTTTCATGCTTCTTTATTATGATCTTCGGTTGTCCATCAAAGCTAGGTGTGAAATCCAAGGAACCTGAATCATCATCTAATAGCTTTGTGACTTCCTTGATATGTTTTTATTTTTATTTTATTTGCATGGGTTCAACTTGTGTAGTTCATTTCAATGTTGGTAAAGGATTTTCTTTTCTTTTCTCAAGTTGTAAGACACTATTCGGCTTAGGATCGACATCAAGTGTGTACACTTTGTTGTTGTAAATATACTTCATTTTATGATGAATAGTAGAAGGCGCACAATTCATTGCATGAATCCATGGTCTACCTAAAAGGATATTACATGAGAGATCATGAGGCATAACATGGATTAGTGTTTCCAATGTGGCCTTTCAAGCTGTAATTGGTAAAGTGACCACACCAAGTGGTTTTTTTCTACATTGTCAAATCCACGGATAGACAAGGAATCAGATTGAATTTTGTATTTGTCCACACGAAGCCTATCCAATAGTTTTACATTGCACACATTAAAGGTTGAGCCATTGTCAACAAGGGTTCACTTTATCCCTATCCTATTGTATTGGTTTATGATCATGAAAGTATCATTTTGTTTTTGCACATCCAAAGGGGGAGCTCACTTTGGTGGAAAACAATGTCAACATTTATTCCTTGAATCATGGCTGCTATGTCATTTGGTTGTTCATGAGAAGGGATAGGAACTTGTTGCAAGGTTGTTTGAAGCATAATGTGATAATTAGGTGAATTTTGAATTAGGTCCATAGGGATATCTTTGCAGGAGTGTTTTTAAGTTGTTCAACAAGATTGTACTCTCCACTTTGTGGAGATAAATGAGGAGGACATGGTAAGATGGGGTTAGGCAATGGGGGGGATGTTGAAGGTGTTTTTCTTGGTTTTGGATTATTCCTAGTGTTGTATGTATGAGCAACTATAGTATGACTCAGCTACTGTGACACATTACTCTTAGGTGGGTAAAGGACAAGTTTAGATTTATTTTGAGTTTGACATGTGTGTGAAGGTGGGTAAAGGATGAGTTCAGGTTTGGTTTGAGTTTGTTGTTTGTGTGATGGTGTGTAAAGAATTAGAGGATTCTTAGGATGTCCCATGGGGTATGTAGGAGGTCCATTAATCAAGGGGGATCTAATGGACACTTGCACATTCATAACCTTGGCGGTCTTGGTTTGATGTATCTCTAATAAAGGGAAATATAGAATCACATGTTGGTCATCACCTAAGGAAGATAAATTACTATTGTTGTCAGTTTCTTACACCATGATATTCTCCCTAGGAGGAGAGATTTTAGGAGAACTACAAACCAAATGTTCTTGACATTCAGAAGTTGGTTCTTCCAAAATGACTTCATCACAAGTAGGGGAATGATCAATGGTTGGATTTTCTTGATTATCAATAGTGGGGATATTAGGAAAAGGACCTATTTGATTTTTTTTTCTCTAAGGTCTCATTATCTTGTGCCATATTATATACCCTAGTAAGAGAGCTTGTATGATGTTCATCACATTCCATGTTTATATTCTTCATCACAAATAAGGGAGGCATCAAGAGAAGGGAAACTATGATTTTCAAATAGATTGTCCCAAATGGTAGGAGTATTAGGGAAGGGAGGAATGAGACTGCCATGACTCTTAATAGGTGAATCTTCTAACACTCAACCTATCCTCTTTGCATCAATGAGGGATATTAGGAGAAGGATAATTTTGATTGTGATATCCATCTATGATATCATCTTTGGCTAAAATAGATTCACAAGAAAGGGATGAATGGAAATTAGGTAAAGTGATGTTTAGGAATGTTTCTATGATCTCATCTTCTTATTTTCTAATATCTTCCAAAGGGGGGTGAGGAGAGGGACAATCAAGACCCTCAATGCTTGTATCTTCTTTCACGAAGATACCTTCATCACTAATAGGAGAGGTATCAGGAGAAGAACAAGTATGACTAGTATGATTGTCTACACTTGCATCCTCTTGTATCATGCCATCCTCACCAATAGGCAATGTAATATTAAGGATTGTTTCAATGGTTTGATCCACTTCTCTAGGATGTTCTCATAACTATGGCAGATAGTAGAAGGATGACTAACATGTTTCTTAATGACCTCATTGCTTTACTCTAAATTGAATGTACTTATGTAGTCCATTTTTAACCATATCAAAGCCACATATCTTGAAAGAAAACATGCTATGAAAAGGTAAATAAAGTGAAATGCAATAACTTAAAGTGAAATGTTTAAATTTAATTTTCAGATTTGAAATAAGGTAATTTATTAACTACAAATATGCAATCATATAAAAATGGAATGTTGTGAATGAAAATTTGAAATGAAGCAATATATGAAATGGACTAATTTAAGCTAGTTTTAGTCAAATGCATGTAATAGAAAGTCAACCCAATGAAATAACTAACCAATGGCATCAAACAAAAGCTTAAAAATAAGGTTTTTAGTGCTATAAAAGGTTGTTTCAGATTTGTTCTGGGACTAATTTTCCCAAGGTGACGAATGAGTCCCAATAGGGATTTTTTCCAAAAAATTTAGGAATTTTCAATGGATTTTGATGCTTTTTATGTTGTATGATATGCATCCTAGGTGCAAATGCAAATTTTAGATGATTTGCAATGATCTAAGATGCAAAATGCAACCTATATGCACTTTCACTAATGCAAAATTTAAAACCCTAGAATTCCAATTAACTAACGCAAAAATCTAATGCAATGTTAATGCAAGCTAAATCTAGGATGTAAATGCACTCCAAATTGGAATTTCAATGTTCTAAATGCAGGTTCACCAAAAAGTGAGATAGAATTTCATATCCACTGGGGTCTTAGGAACTAGGGCAACAATATTCTATACTTCACATTCAAGGATGACCCAAGAGATCTCAACCCAATGAAGAATGAAGGAAGAGATTTGACAATAAGGTATCCTAGGAGATGATTTTAGATTACAAGAGGGGTATCACCACCAAGTGTAAACATGGAAAATGCAAAATGTTGCAAAACATAGTGTGATATGCAAAAATACATAGAAAATGACTTAGAAATGCAAATAAAGCAAAATAGAAAGCTATAAAATAGAAAGTGTGCACCTAGAAACATGTTGAAAACTATAAACAACTTTGAAATTTTGGAATTACTGCTTTTAAGGCCTAGTGGGACTCATTCGCCATTCTGGGTGAATCAATCCTAGTTCTAGAAAACTGTACAAGAACAAGTTTTATCCAAAAGGGTATCTGAATCTGCAAAGATATCTAAAAAAACACCTACATTGGGACTCATTCACCACCACTAGGGGATGAATCTCGTTTTGTCGAAAAGTGTCCCACGAGTAGAATCTTGAACTAAAACCTTGTAAACCTCTAAAGATGGATAAAATAAGAACTTTCCCACTTATTTCATGCAAATTGGATGGATATTTTTCCCTAAATCTGAGTTTCTATGGGTCTTGACAACTTTTCATGACAACTTTGACAACATTTGCAACTTTATCATTTTGGCACTCTTGAAAGCTTCCAATCCATTTTTCTTCAATCTATAAAACCTACAATCACACATTAAAGAGGGGAAAACTTCTTGATTGTTAGTGGGTAGGGGTTTTTCTTGGTCAAACCCCATTTAGGTAATTAAACCAAAATGATGAAATAAGATAATGAAACATGACAATGAAATAATGCAAATAGAACCTAGCCATGATGATGGATTTTGAATTGCTGCAACAATTGATGAATAATTATGCCCATAAATGCTCTTGAATGCTCTTTCGAACTCAACTCACTATTAAGAATGTTATCACAAATTTCTTAGGTGAAAATGAGTGAAAGAACCTTATATTTATACTTAATTATGCAAGAATTCCTGAAATTACAACACTACAAGCTGACATCAGATCTAGGAAAATAAAATCTCATCATAAATTTTATTTAAATTTGAATGAGTCCCATTTGACATAATGTATGGCACCAAAATTAAAAAGTGCTTGGAAAGGTGTAAAAATAGGTTTGGGACCCAAAAATACTGGTGGGACTCATTTGCCACAACTAGGGGATCAGTCTTGTTTTATCATGAAGTGTCCTAGATCACTAAATATGGGCCACACAAGTTAGAAACACCTAAATTATGATTCTTTACTCATTAATCTAGGAATTATCATCAAAAAGATGCAATAAATGAGGCTTGTGGATGTAAAATGGGGATAATTAAAGCATAAGAAAGCCAAATTATTAATGAAAATCCTAGAGAAATGTGAAAGTGTATTAAAATACTTTACAACACTCCAAATATGACAATATTAGGATTAATTATGATTAAAATTATGTTTAAGAACTGATAAAACCCTAGAAAAATGTGAAAGTGTGTTACAACACTTCACAACACTTTTGCAAGGCACCATTAAATTCATATAGTTCAAAAAGACCCAAGACCTAGTGTGAATGTGTTATCCACATTACAACACTAAATCAAGGAGACATTAAGTCCAATTTATCATTAATTATTCTCATATCAAGCAAGGTACACATTTTTCTACACTACATTTAGCCCCCACTTTAATGAGAGATGGACTTGCTTCAAACTCACACTAAAGTAGACATTCAAGAGGATTCCAATCGTACCAATTTGGATGGTCTAGGATAACAAATATGAAGTGATGGGCTCATTGTAATCCTCGTGATTTAATTTATCAATCCAAGGCAATGTACATGGTTGTATGCAAGAGAGAAAGTAGAAAACTTGATTGATAGTCTATTCTACTTGCAGAAATAAATCCTATTTTTATGAAAGGGAATTTGCATGAAAGGGAAATAATATAAGGAACACTTGCATGAATTGATAAGACTAAACTACTTCACAATTTCTAGAAATGAAAAGCTTTCTTGGATTCAAATTTAATCTAGAAATTTGGAATTGCATTGCTGGAAAATGAAACTAGATCTATCTTATTTCCAGTGGCTGAAACAAGCCTTTCTAATCCCCTCCCTTTGATAAAATAATTATATTGTATTTATATAATTCATATTATCTATCTATCCAACAAATCCACTAAGAATGTGGATCCAAGATCCTATTTTTGAGGGATCATTTACAAAACTTTAAGAAAATTGAAGTTGTTGTCCTCCATCACGACACTTTTATCTCAGTCATTTTCTAACACGTACTGATCCTTCCCTGCTACAAATCATTCCAAATTATAAAATGGTTTTTATATCATCAAATCTACTTTCTAGATCATTTTGAAGTTTTGAATTTTGTTGAGAAACAAGGGAGATATTGCTATTTTACTGAGACTTTGTTTTTCACAATTTTGGGATGCCTAATTTTTAGGGAACCTTCAGTTCTCCACGTGAATGAAGGGATTTTTCTTCAATTCATTTGACCAAATAATTGATCCTTAGCATGAATAACATTATATAATCATGCAAAAACATTTGAGTGATGTGGTAACTTGAGTTATATTTGGTGGAAGAAGGAACCATGAAATTTAATAACTCTGAGAGATCTTAAAACTCAACATGAAACAAATACTCATCTCATTAATTTAGGAATGAATGATGCTCCATGATTTTGCATGAATGTAGGAGTGTGCTGGGATTCTTCTCTATCTTCTCGTTATTTCTTCAAATCCTTCTAAAGCTTTCAGAAGTTAACTGCTTCAAGTTTCTAGAGCTCTCTGCTGCAAGTGTCTATGAAGCTCCTTCTTACCATGAGTTATTTAATAACTCATTTATTTGCATTATATCATTTTAAACACTTCATGGAGAAATATTAGAGGAAATTTGGATCACATTTAATTACTAAAAATAAATCAAATATTTTACATTCTACCTTAAACAACTAAAGAACTTTCAATCATTACTCAAATCCACTTTAACACTAATGCATTAGGAAATATATGATTTTCTTTGATAAAATATGAGAAAATTTATGGTGTCACCATTTCCCCCACACCTAAAATGTTGCATGTCCCACTGCAACTCATAATGAGCCTTCAAATTTAATCAATTCATCATTTTTTTAGTAGTTCCTCCGAGTAGCTCCTAAAAGCTCCTAAGAGCTCTTGAAGAGCTCCTAAAAGCTCTTGAAGGCTCCTAAAAGCTCCTAAAGGCTTTTGAAGGCTCTATAATAGTTCCAAAATAGCTCTAGATATGCTCAAATTTCTCCTTAAATCTTAGAAATGCTTTTAGGTACTTTTTCTTCTTTTTTTTGTTTTTGAGTGGATTGAGTAAAATGAAAGGACTTTAAGTTGAATAAGAGTAAAATAATAAAGTAAATACCTAATTTTATCTTAGTTTTCCATGCAACCATCATGTATGAGTTGTATTCCACTTTCTCCATGTTTCATGCAAATATTTTCTTCAAATTTTGAGAGTTGCACTTGATCTTTTACATTGAATACCAACTTAGATTGCTTCATCATTATTTCTTTGCACTAACTAGTCATCCATAATGCCAAAATATCTGCCACAAGTTTTTAGAGTAGTAACTTGCATAGAAAATTACATGACTACAACCTCAGAGAGAGGAAATAGTATGTGCAAAGCACTTATTTGCAAAAATCAAATCTACCCTAACCTATTCTACTTAATGATGTAGAGAGGTTATACATAACTGTTAACTAGTTTTGAAAAATGTCTTCCCTTTCTCAAAGTATGTTTCCATGCATTCAATTTTTTGAGAGAGGAGAATGAAAAGAAGATGAATTTTTTTTTGAAACTCAATGCTTCACCTTCCTTTTTAGTGGAAACCTTCTTCATGATTTCTTATTCTAGCAAATACAAGGTCTGATTGGGGAGATCTTGCAATCCTTCCTTCTGATTTGTTGCATGCATGACTGGAAACAACTCCTTGTTTTTCAAATATCTGATTGGGAAGCCCTCCTTTGACTTCAAAAATCTAATTGGGTAGCCCTTCTTGGATTTTGAAGGTCTCCAAATAAGTCTCTTCCTTGCAATCTTTTGTAATGAAGATAATATATCTTCATTGTATTCTCCACCTCTTGCAAGCAATAATCCATCAATTCTTTCCTTAAAGAAACATAATTTGCTAGGATTTGGAGTGATGGTCCTCCAACTAAGGATATTTTGAAATAGATAGGGGGGTTTCTCTTTAGAGCTAGTATTTTGTGGGGGTTTTGAGAGATGAATCTTTCTTGAGGAACATCTAAATCTAAAAGGTTTCCAAACTAATTTTATCCCTCCCTAATGACACCTATCGCTGGAAATGACACCAAAAATGATGGGGTCGCTATAATCCTCATCATTTAATTTATCAATCCAAGGTAGTGTCCATGGTTGTATGCAAGAGAGAAAGTAGAAAACTTGTTTGATAGTCTATTCTACTTGTAGATATAAATCCTATTTGCATGAAAGATAATTTGCATGAAAGGAAGTTTGCATGAAAGGGAACTAATCTAACGAACACTTGCATGAATTGAAAAGACTAAAGTACTTCACAATTTCTAGAAATGAAAAGCTTTCTTGGATTCAAATTTAATCTATAAATTTGGAATTACATTGCTAGAAAATGAAACTAGATCTATCCTATTTCCTCAAGATGAAACAAGTCTTTCTAATCCCCTCCCTTTGATAAAATGATTACATTGTATTTATAGAATTCATATTCTATATCTATCCAACCAATCCACTAAGAATGTGGATCCAAGATCCTATTTTTGAGGGGTCATTTACAAAACTTTAAGATTGAAGTTGTTTTCCTCCATCACACCACTTTTGTCTTAGTCATTTTCTAACATGTATTGCTCCTTCCCCACTAAAAATTCTGAAAAATTCTTAAAAGGGTTTTTAGATATTCAAATAAACTTTCCATATCATTTTGAATTTTTGAATTTTGTTGAGAAACGAGGGAGATATCACTGTTTTACTGAGACTTTATTTTTCACAATTTCTGGACGCCTGGTTTTTAGGGAACCTTCAATTCTCCACGTGAATGAAGGGATTTTTCTTCAATTCATTCGACCAAATCATTGATACTTAGCATGAATAAAATACTATAATCATGCAAAAACATTTGAGTGATGTGGTAACTTGAGTTATCTTTGGTGGAAGAAGGAAGCATGAAATTTAATAAATTTGAGAGATCTTAAAACTCAACAAGAAACAAATACTCATCCCATTAATTTAGGAATTAATGATGCTCCATGATTTTTCATGAATGCATGAGTGTGATAGGAGTCTTCTCTATCTTCTCATTCTTTATTCAAATCCTTCTAAAGCTTGCAGGAGTTAACTGCTTCAAGTGTCTAGAGCTCTCTACTACAAGTGTCTATGAAGCTCCTTCTTACCATGAGTTATTTAATAACTCATTTATCTGCATTATATCATTTTAAACACTTCATGGAGACATATTAGAGGAAATTTGTATCACATTTAATTACTAAAAATAAATCAAATATTTTCTTTACATTCTACCTTAAACAACTAAAGAACTTTCAATCGTTACTCAAATCCACTTTAACACTAATGCATTAGGAAGAAATAGATGATTTTCTTTGATGTGGTAACTTGAGTTATCTTTGGTGGAAGAAGGAAGCATGAAATTTAATAAATTTGAGAGATCTTAAAACTCAACAAGAAACAAATACTCATCCCATTAATTTAGGAATTAATGATGCTCCATGATTTTTCATGAATGTAGGAGTGTGCTAGGAGTCTTCTCTATCTTCTCATTCTTTATTCAAATCCTTCTAAAGCTTTCAGGAGTTAATTGCTTCAAGTGTCTAGAGCTCTCTACTACAAGTGTCTATGAAGCTCCTTCTTACCATGAGTTATTTAATAACTCATTTATCTGCATTATATCATTTTAAACACTTCATGGAGACATATTAGAGGAAATTTGTATCACATTTAATTACTAAAAATTTAAATCAAATATTTTCTTTACATTCTACCTTAAACAACTAAAGAACTTTCAATCATTACTCAAATCCACTTTAACACTAATGCATTGGGAAGAAATAGATGATTTTCTTTGACAAAATATGAGACAATTTATGGTCTCATCATGAAGGAGGTGGTCAAGGCCCCAGGATCGAAGATCCTAAGTCAAACCGACATAAGCTAGGATATCCATGGCTTCGTTCCATGAATGCAGTCCCTTTGATTGTGCATAAATTCTTAAAGTTTCCCTTTGAAAATAAAATTTTCACCAACCATCATAGTGGCTTTAACCCGTTGTCCTCTTGTGGAAAATTTTCTTTAGATTTCTTTTGGCCCAAGCCAATAGAACCTATAAAACCATCAGAAGACTTCTTTTTCATTTCCTATCAAAAGTTCAAGGAAAATAAAAAAGAAGAATTATCCCTATGAAACATGTCTCAACCAAACACTGAGCCTACCATCCTTAACGAAACCATGATTGAGCCTAAAGAAATTCCAAACAACCAAGACCAACCTAAGATAGAACCTTCACCTACTTCCTACAAAAGACCAAGAGATGATGAAAATAATCCAAGTATGTGTAGGACCATGATGGGCCAAAAAGTGGCGATACTATGGGTATGCGTAGGGTATGTGGCTGACGACTTTTTTTAACCCAAAATTGACAAAATGAAAAGGGTTTTTAAAGGAGATTCTCAGTTTTCCACCAATATAAATTATGCTTTACTTTGAATTTAATAAATAATTATTATTCAATTTCTACTTGAATTATGACTAAAGTACTGATTAATAGATTGATTGAAAAACATCTATAGCCTTCAAATAGTATCACATTTTTTGAATTTGAAACATGCATCACATTTTATGCTTTGTATACTATAGGATTAAAAAAAATGAATTTCATGAAGTTTTGACCAAGTTAAGGTGGTTAGACATACAAGTTTTTATATTTGTTAAAAGTTGTAATAAAAAAATCATAATTAATTATTTACATGGAAAAAAATTACAAAAAATATGCATCACATCGGGACATGAGTCCTCTACTTATATCTAAAATCTTATAAAAAAATATTATCATTTTATTGTTAGGGTTAGGATAGACACCTACTTCTTATTTTTCTCCTAAGTTAAGTATTACTATTGCATTGAAATTTAAAATTTTCACCAAATAGATTTTTTTTTTTTTTAAACCTAGTAGTTTAGAAACTACATTCAATTTACTATAGATTCTATTCTTACATATTTTTGAAATAATATAGATAGCTTATTCAAATTTTTATGTCAAGTTGTCTAACTCATATTTTTCTAAATTTTTTGCCACTTAAGGGCCTATTTTTTCCATGATGATCTTGCACATACCCATCCCATCACGCCTCCTAGAATAAAACAAGTTTAAAAATTCAAAGAGAAAGTGGTTGAACAATCCTCCATGGTTCCTTTCGTTCCTCCCCTTAGGGAAGAAAAGAAACATGTGGTTGATCAAACTGCTCCTATGCAAATGCAACTTGAAAACAAAACTAAAAGAAATAGAGGTGCTAGATTGCTTGCAGGTTACATGGAGAAATAAACAAAGAAAATCAAAATTCAAACTTGACTAAAGAAATGCATGAAAAGCCTCCCCCTTTGTAAAAAAAAATTCCTATAATACATTCCAAACAAGAGTTGAACCCTTCTTTAGACATTATTATTTGACCTCCTGTCGTGACTAATTTAGATGACGATGATGACGAGATTAATAAAATTGACAAAGAGGTGCATAATGAATTGAAAAAATTGTTTAAATATTCTTCCATGAGCTTAAATGAAAATTCTCCCAAGAAGAGTTTTGAACCTAGTGATGGCCCTAGTTCGACACTTGCTATTGTCCCTTGGGCTAGTTGTCTTCGTTCGGTATACAATGAACATGATTGGGATGAAGATGACTTGCTTTAGGTTGACCTACTTGTGCCTTACTACTTTCTTTGCATTATTTCTTTTTCTTTTTTGTGTGATTGCATGTGCATATTGTGATCCCCCGTGATGTTTTATTTGATGTATCTCCCTCTTTGTGACATTCCTCTATTTGTACCTTCATTCTTCTCTATACATCGTAAACCTTTTATCTTTTTAATTTTTCTTATGTTTTCCTTTTGGAGATGATGCAAGGTGTTGAGACATTCATGTCTATTCCATGTTGACCCAAAATCTTTTCCTTTACTTTCCTTATTTCTTTTCTATTTCTTGTGTTTTCCTTTTGGGGTTGATGCAAGTCGTCGATACATTCATGTCTCTTCCATGTTGACTCAAAATTTTTCTCTTTTTTTTCACTCTCTTTATGTCATTCTTCCAGTTCTATGACTATTTGGGGAATGATGGCAATTTTGAGCTCTCTAAGAACATTGTAGCAAGAACATACTGACCCCAAATCCATAGATCTCTTATGTGTTTGGATTTTTGTTTTGGGGGAAACCCTTATCTTTTCATTTGGCATGACATGATTTACTTGGAAACATATGACTTGGCATAGGGCTTTTCAAGTTAGCTCTCACATCCTTTTTGTTGTTAGCATTTATCATTTTCTACTTTAAAGTAATTACTCACAACATGGTGTTTAACAATTTCTTTAAAATGGCTAGGCATACATTGGCATTATTCTTTTGCATTTCATGTTTCATCATGTAGTATTCTTACTTCATGTGATGCATCTTTTTCTTTGTGGTGACATTGGGTGTGATGTCCTTCAAAAGCGTGATCTCTCTTAGTATATTGCATTCATCTTAGTGGCTTGATGCGACACACTACATCCCCTAAGTTATGATTTTTTTATTTTTTTATTGGTCCTCTCTTGGAGACACTAGGAATAATGTTCCCTAAGTTAAAGATGTCGCATGAATTAACCAAGACTCCTTTGAACATTCTATGCATTTTTCATTTTCAATTATACGGCCACCTTAGATAACATAACTTGCATGCATGTGTAGCCATCTTGTTTTTTCATGAGCTCCAAGCATACGAAGTTTTTCTTCTCTCGTGAAGCTCAAAAATCATATTTGTGTGGCACCTTATCAAAGTTATCAAGATGTATAACTTTGGTATAGTTTGATGGGAAGCCAAACGAGGGAATGAATTTATCTTAGCCACTCGCATGTGTGTGTGAGTGCATATCGGCTATGTGTGCATGTGCCTCACCTCTTGGATTCCTCACCTAGTAGACAACCTGAAGTTTTGTTGCATTAGAGTGAGTATGCATTTTTTGGACAAATAGTCTAGATGTGATCCACATCGTGATGGAAAAACAGTCAAAGTTTGATCCCCCCTTTTTCTTTTTCTTTTTGTTTCATTTTCTTTGTCTTTGACAGTGCATGCTTGTGCTTTGTTGTGGCTCTTATATTATTTTCATGTGTGTTATTTTGTTCTTCTGATGGTTTGATATGGGATCTTCATCATGGGGGCTTCATCACCCTTCTTGATCATTGTCATCCTATCCTACTGGCATTGGCACACTTGAACCCCTCTTGTTGTGTGTTTGTCTTCTTTAGTGTGAGTTTGAAGCAAGTTTATCCTCTCACTAAAGTGGGAGCTAAATGTGGAAACAGAAAAAGTATCCCTTTTTCTTGCTTGTTTGGGCCCTCCTTGTAAACTAGGCTTAATGGTGCCTTGATTTAGTGATTTAATGTGTTTAACACATTCACATTAGACATAAATGGTACCTTGATAAAGTGTTATAAAGTGTTGTAGCACACTTTCACACTTTTATGAGGTTTTATTAATTCACTACACCTACTAAATCTCTTTTTAACCTTAATCACGCCTTATTTGGAGTTTTGTAAAGTGTTGTAACACACTTTCACACCTTTCTAGGGTTTTAATTAATAATTGGGATTCTTTATGTTTTAATTGGCCTTATTTTACATTCAAAAGCCTCATTTAATTCATCTTTTGTGAGGATAATCCTAACAAAAATCAACATCCAATCATAATTCAAGTGTTTTAAGGTTGTATGGCCCAAATTCAGTGATTTGGGACTCATTCGCCACCTTGGGTGAATGAGTCCCACCTATGTTTTTGGGTCCTAAACCTAGTTTCACACCTTCCTAAGCATTCTTAAAAATGGTCCGATAAATTATGCCTAATGGGACTCATTTTCCACCTTGGGTGACTAAGTCCCATGTGGCCCAAAATCAAAATTAATTCAAATTTTTGGTGGGATTTTATCCTCCTAGATTTGATGTCAACTTTTAGTGTTGTAATTTTTAGAATTCTTGCATAATTAAGTATAAATACAAGGTTCTTTCACTCATTTTCACCTAAGCATTCTTAATAGCAAGTTTGAGTTCACAAGAGAATTCAAGCATTTACAAGAGCATCCAAGAGTCTTCAAGGGAATATTATCAAGCATTCTAGAGCATTATTCAAGCATCAAGCTTCATTGTCAAAGTATTCATGCATCATGTTTGTTTTTGAACTAACAATTGTGATGTAGAATTTTTTGATTCAAGCTAACATTCAAGTCAAGATCTATCCTATTTAATCAAGAGTCAAGATCTACATCCATTGGAGCCATTTCATGCATGTTTGCAGTACTTCATTGCTAGGGATTGGTGAGTTGCAACATCTTATTTTGTTCATTCATCATTCTCCATTCCTATTTCATTCTATTTCAAGGTTTGATTACCAAAATGGGGTTTGACCATGGCAAACCCCTATCCACTAACAAAACAATATTTTCCCTCTCTTTAGTGTGTGATTTGCAAGTTTAGATTAAAGACACTATAAAGCAATTTTTCCCTTAATCTTCTTTTTGTTTTTATCTTTTATATGTTTTTTTGGCTTTGGGATGAATCCATGCTTAAAGAAAAAAAAATTCTTCTGAAAGGCGTGCAATGTGCCATGTGGTGGCTACACGACTTTTGTTTATTGTCTTCCTTTTAGGAGAAAGCCAGGGCACGTGTTAGCTTGGAAGGGATTTTCTCCAAGGCTATTTTCATAAATATACGATTCCCTGCCCACTAAACACGTCATATGTTCACTTTGGGAAATTTTGTACTTTTAAGGAGCGATCTCTTTATGGAGTTTGTTAGAGCATATTGGGTCTTTCTTGTTTTTAGGTTTGGACCTTCGAGTCGACACCATCAATCTATGTGATTGGTCGATAAGATTTTACCAGGATATTTTCTAGGATCTGATAATTTTCAGATGGTATTCTTTGCTAAATATCTAAAGGACATTAATGAGGCAATTGGGAATTAATGAGCAAGGATTGCCACAATCTAATCAAGATCTACGATTGGATCATGAGCTATCAGATGTAGACATCTAGAAATATTTTCTTTTGGAATGTTAGTGACAGTTTTCTCTTTTTTAGCTATAAATAGGAGGTGAGAAAAGGAAGAAAAAAGCTATCCAAAAAAGTTATTTTATTTCTCCTTAGTTTTTAGGATATTTTTAGAAGCTTAAAGTTTGTAGAACACTGCTTTTCCCTGGCATGTTATATTGTTTTAACTCAAACTATTATTGGATTGGAATTTGACATTTTTTTAAGTTCATTTGATATTTAAGTATGATCTATTTGGAATAAATCTTTGAAACTGTGCATATTATGGCCTTTGTCAAGTTCCTTCTTTATGTTTTTGTTCAGAATAAAAACACTGTGTTAAGCTTAATTCAATAGTTTGAGTAGTTGATTTCCATGCTGTAGGATTCTATGATATAATAATAACTTAAAGAAATTGGAATATGTCTGATGAACTTCTCCATTTTCTTTAGTGGTTGTTGTTTTTTTGTATTATGTTGTAAAAAGTGAAAGGGTTTCTATAACTTTTGAATTTTTATGTTAACTTTTGGAATTTTTATGCTTGATCGGACCTTAATGAGTTCTTCCTATGGGAGATTTGAAAGATGTATTGTGCTTGTATCTAGCCTTTGTTGCTCATTCTCTTCCCAACAATGAAGGGTTGTGGCATTTTGTGTCTATTATACCATTCATAGGAGAATAATTGAGTTTTAAATGTTGTAAAAGCTTTGGCACATCATCATTTTTATGTTTTATATTTACATTTCCTTCTACCTTTTCAACCAACTCAAAGAAGATCCAAAGCGATGTGGGATCCTCATCTCTAGAAACATACATCAATAATATGAAGAGTCTCATGTGGTCTTTGGCTAACAAGTTACTCCTCATCAAATGACAACAAGAAACACCTCTGAAGTAAGCCACTCAGACCTATTAGGGGGCAAGGCCATCCTATCAAGAAAACATGTACCAATGACCCTCAAAAGGAGGAGGTCAATAAACAACATCCACAAATCAGATAGTTATGGTCACTATGCCACTACAGATAGTCAAGGACAACCAAAGTAAAGAATTAATCCTAGTCCAAAACAACCTAGCATAAGACGAGAACATATGGTGCTTCCCATGTAGTGATAGTCACATGCCCCAAAATTTTCTGAGGGGAAATTTGTATTAGAAGATAGCGAACCAAAGAAACAAGGGTGTGCTCCCGAATACGAAAGAATATAAATACCTTAAAATGGAAAATGTCTGCTTTAGAGTGCAAATGCAATGAATTCCTTTAGAACAAGAGTTAGATATTGCACCGGACAAAGCATTATTTTCATTGATGGAGGAAGAGGATATAGTATTCGCAAACAAGGCTCTAATGAATAGTGCTCCACAAGTACAATCAAACTATAACACAAGATTGAAAAGAAGGCTCATGAGAGAATATGTACAAAAAGCTCTACCATGTCCACAACTATGTCAACATAGCTGTAAGAAAAGTAGGCTTTATAGGCTGCTACCTAACCTATTCAGCAATCGTGAACTCCAACATTGCTAGAGAAGGAGATGGACAAGATACCAAGACCATTCGTGACGGATCATTTTCCCCCAAAGATGAGAGAAATACCATCATTTAAACCCAAGGTCTCACTAGTCGAAACACTCAATGTGGTGGAAAATTTGAAGAAGGTGTCAGCTAATGTATCTTTGTGGGATTTCATATCCATTCCCAAAAAAAGAAGCTGCTCCAAGATGCATTAAAGAAGGAAAAACAAATACCATAGATAGATGCAACTCTGTCATGTGATCAAGATACAGATAAAGCGCCCATGGCAGACCCTCAATCTTCAAAAGTTGCAGCTTATGTGAATGACGTGGGAAATGCAAAAGAGAAAGAGGTATGCAAGCCAAAGCCCATTCCTTTATTTTTAACACTTATTGTGGGATATAAGCTTTTGCATAATAACATGATTGGTTCATGAGCTAGTACAACAATCATGCCAAAACAAGTGGCTGATGCCCTAAAACTTAAGTATGAGCCCCTTGAGAAGGGAATCATGTAATTAGATGGGAAGAAGGTTCCGACCATCAACCGCATTAAAGATTTTTCTTTAACCCTCTTCTCATGTCCAATCCAAATGGTCACACAAGAAATAGTGGTGATGGGCATTCCCCTAGTATTTGGAATGTGTCTTTCAAGAGATTTCACCAAAAAACTTGATGGATAATTAGTGCTCGATTGGTGTCACCTGATATTGAGGACAAAGCATGGGGCGAAGATAAAAATCTTGTCTGAATATTTGCATCTAGAACACATAGAAGAAAATGCAATCCTATGCTTTGAAGCAACACCTACCTCCTTCTCATAAAGGGAAAGGTATTGTGTAGAGATGCTAGAAGATGAAGAAGACGAGTGGTCGGACCCATGAAGAGGAGGTCCTCCTCAACCAATTTATTGATTATGATCCATTCGACAACTTTCATGTGACGGGACTAGGCACCTATGTGATCTTCAACAACAATCAAGTCTTTCCTAAATTGATACAAGATTAGGAGGAATATAATGATTAGAGTGACAACCATCTATGGACATTATATTTTGATGGTCCCAAATGCATAGTTGGTTTTGGAGAAGGTGTTCGACTAGTGTCCCCGATAGGGTCAAAGACCCTCAAGGCTTTCCATTTTTAGTTCCCATGCTCAAAAAATGATGTGGAATATGAATCCTTGGTTCATGGTCTGATTCTTGTAGAATGAATGGGCGTGAAGAGAATGCAAGCATTCAAAGATTCAAAGTTAGTTGTGAGCCAAGTTTGATGGCAAGCAACTGTGAAGAATATAAGAATGAAGTTGTACAAACATCAGATATGGGATCTGATTGAAAGCTTTGAATTTTTTAATATACAAGTCATTCCTTGATATCAAAATAGTGCCTCTAATCAGATGGCTTCAATTGGTTTTCAATTTGAACTAGTTACCATTTCAACAACGAAGTAGAATGCAATACAGATCATCGTCTGACTAGAAATTCTTGACAATTATCAAAATTGGAAAGTTTTTGAGGATGATATACATATCACTACCTTTTTATAGAAATTAGGAAAATCTTCTAATCATTCATAGCCTGATACAAAATCTCACAAGGGGAAAGTTATGTAGTTAAACGAAAATAAGCTTCCTCGAGGTTTAATCTCTCTTGAAAATGATTTTGATTGTAGGTATGTGCGGGGATCATCATGGAAAAATGGGGCCCTTAAGTGGCAAAAATAAGAAAAATAAGTGCTAGGAAACTTGGTAAAAATTTGAATAAGTTATCTATATTATTTCAAAATATGTAAGAATAGAATCTGTAGAAAATTGAATGTAGTTTCTCAAATACTAGGTTTATTTAAAAATAAATAAAATCTATTTGGTGAAAATTTGAAATTTCAATGCAGTAGTACTTAAATTTCAGGAAAAAATAAGTAGGTGTCTGTCTACCACCCTAACCACAATAAAATGATAATATTTTTATAAGATTTTATATATAAGTAGAGGACTCATGTCGGATGTGATGCATATTTGTAATTTTTTTCAAGTAAAAATTAATTATGAATTTTTTATTACAACTTTTAAAAAATATAATAACTTCGTTATGTCCGACCACCTTAACTTGGTCAAACTTCATGAAATTTATTTTTCTTTTTAATCCTATAGTTTGTGAAGCATAGAATGTGATGCATGTTTTAGATTCAAAAAATGTGATACCATTTGAAAGCTATAGATGTTTTTCAATCAACCTATTGATTAAGACTTTAGTCATAATTCTAATAGAAAATGAATAATAATTATTTATTAAATTCAAATTAAAGCATAATTTATATTGGTGGAAATCTGATAATCTCCTCTAAAACCCCTTTTATTTCATCAATTTTGGGTAAAAAAGTCATCACCACATACCCTACAAATACCCATAATATTGCCACTTTTTGGCCCATCATGATCCTGCACCCTTGCGAGGAAGCAAGAGTAGAAAACAAAGGTTCACTACGGATGTGAGGGATTATGAAGAGCTTGATGTTAGAAGTGGCAAAAGTTGGAAGGTTGGAAGGGACATTCCATGGAAGGATAAGGAAAGACTAAAGGATCTATGTTCTAGATATGATAGGGTCATAGCCTTGGACCTATGATGATGTTAGAGGGTATGATCTGGGCATAATTCAACATACTATTGACTTGGTTGAAGGATCAAAGCCTATCTGAAGAAAAAAAGGCCAATTAATCCAAAGGTCGAAGCGTTGATGATGCATAAGATCTCACCAAATTAATCAATCAAGGATCATATATCCGATTAAGCATTCCATGGGTGTCAATCTGTTACCATTTAGGAGAAAATCCTACAGTGACCGGTCGAGAGGTTTTATTGCTCAATGGTTTCTTGGGTTATAACCAAGTATATGTAAAGGAAGGTGACCAACATAAAACAATGTTCACTACTAAGTGGGGACCATTCGCATACTTGAAAATCTTGTTTAGACTTTCAAATGTTGGTGTGAATTTTTAGCAAGCAATGGATATTGATTTTAGAGGATTGATTAATCAAATTATTTTGATATATTTGGATGACCTAATGGTATTTTCAAAATCAAAGGATGATCACTTCAATCATATGGAAAAGGTTTTCCAAAAATGTTAACAGTTCAGGATTTCCTTAAATCCCAGGAAATGTGTTTTCAAGTGCCCCAAGGTAAGCTACTTGGTTTTTGGTATCAAGAGGAATAATGATGAACCTAAAGGGTGAGACCTATAATGGAGTTACCCCTACTATAAATCAAAATGGGTGTAGTCTTTTCTAGGGAAGATCAATTTTGTCAGTCGGTTCATTTCAGACTTTGCAAGCATCATGAAACCTATCATGTTGATGCTCAAAAAGAACCTAATGTTCAAATGGACCCCCGAAGGAAAATTATCTTTCAGTGAATAAAGGTAGCCATCTCCACCACCCCCTTGTTGGCTAACCTAGACTTTTCTAAGAATTTTCTACTCTATGTATACAATGACCAATATAGCATAGCTTCGGTACTCACTTAGAAGGATGAAGGAAATAACAAAGAGCATCCCATTGCATTTCACTCAAGAACTCTTAAAGGATATGAAGCTAGTATAAATTTGTTGAAAAGAAATATTTTTCTATTATTAAAATCCTAAAGAGGTTTTGACACTGGTGGTATTGACCAACATAATCACCATTCTCATTGCACATCCCAGTGTGTGGGAGTATATCACTGAGGGAAAAATTAACTGAAAAGAGGGCTAACTAGATCACTAAGATCTTTGAATACAATGTAGATATTAAACCAACCAAGATGGTTTAGGAAAGAGGTCTATGCAAATATCTTGCACAAGAATCAAGTTCCATAGCTACGAAGGAAACTAATTAATCTACATAAACCAGTTTGAGTCTGACGAGTCTTGGGTGATGGATCGAACATAGTATGCAAAAGGGGTAGTACCTGACCAACCTTCCGCCTCAAAAAAGGTGATACTACTGACTATAAGACACCAGGTATGGTATTAATTGAAGGTATCTTATTCAAAAGGAATTATGATGGTGTCCTGCTTTGATGCTTGAATAAGCCATAAGTGGAAATAGTTCTTAATGAATTCCATAGCAGTCCTGAGGGTGGAAATTTCTTCGCCAAGACTACTACTTTAAAGATAATGCAAGTAGGATATTATTGGACCTCGATGTTTTTGGAAGCACACCGTTTGGTGCAAAAGTGTACTTAGTGCCAATATTTTTTTGGCAAAAGAAAGAATCTCGCCTTGCCCTTGAGCCCAATTGCAAATGAGGAGCCCTTTGCTCAGTGGGGTTTGGATTTCATCAAGATGATAAGTCCTATTTCTAGTGCTATCCATAAGTGGATCCTTACGATAACCGACTACTTCACAAGATGGAAAGAGGCTATTGCCCTTAAAATTTGATGTAGTCAAGGTAGGAGGATCCAATTAAGGACTATCCAACCTTACAGCCTAACTTACTAACTCCATGATCACACATATACACAACAAAAATTAACAGCTAATCTACAAAAAGATAAAAGATATTCATGAACACCAAACACAAGATATATCCTGGGAAAACCCTAATAGGGAAAAACCCAGCCTTCAAAGCTCATCCACATTATATTATAGTCTCAAAACACATTACATATGCCTCTCGGGCTTAATAGATTCTAGGTCACAGCCTAGGGATTGCAAACAACTCAAATAACGACAATATTCACAACAATTTGCCATCAACTCCATTTCCTGCTCCACACTCCCTCTACTCAGAGGTTCTTCTGGATCAAAATACTTCATCCCCATGCTTCATACTTGGCACTATTGAGAACCTTATTGATCCATCCTTCCTCTCTGTGTGTTCATAACAAATCGTCTCTCTTATATTTATATCATCCACAAATCATTTAACCCTTACATGTTGGCCCAATTACAATGACTAGTAAAATAACATGCAAACCCAAATAGGTCAGCCCCAAACAATAAACAATTTACAATGTGAACCAACCAATGTCAGCCACAACAAAGTAAGGACCCAAAACAACATCCACGAACATGAAACACCTTCAAAATTGATTCCTCGAAGATCCACAACATGTTGCAACACTCTATCAGCCAAGAACATGGAAAACATGAACTCATGAAATAAAATCACCAATCACGAGCACAACGATCAATCTGGACCAACAACACATGATCTAGAAACATCTATGAGCATCACGAATCACCACAGAAATGTCTGCAACAACTCAAGTTACCAAAATCACATCATCTTCCTTCAAGAACACCAACTAGAACAACTATTAGAACTCAAATACCCTTAACTCAATCAAATCTTCATAAGGTTCTTTGAAACTTAATGTGGAAACACTAGACATACTTGAAAAAAAACCCTTTAATCCACAACCTCTGATCATCAACATACTGAACTAGCCATGTTGTTGGCTATACTGAACTTCACTACAACTGCCTCAATTTTTTGAATGCTTCCAGATACTCCTGCATTAGACTCTTGGGGTTATTTGAAAAGTGAGCCTCTTCACTTTGGTCTATACTGTGTCAAATCCAATGTTATCTCTTTGAATTGGTCTAGTGATCTATCCATAGGTACTTGCAACTACCTCAAGTTTGACATTCTATTCAATTCCACCCTACAAAACTGCCTCAAGTTCTTCTCTTCCAATGTTGTATCTTTAAATTGGTTCAACAATCTACTTGCAAGCCTTGCACTGCCTCACTGGTCAACGGTCTAAGCAAGCCCACCCTACAAGTTGCCTTAGGTTCTTCATCTTGTCATGGTCAAGGTTCGGCAGTCTACTTGCAAGCCTTGCACTGCCTCACTAGTTGGCGGTTTGAGCAAGCCTTCTCCGCAAGTTTCCTCAAGATCATTGTCTTTTTCTATTCCTTCATTCACATTTACTTCGCTCTGGCACATAAAATTTCTCCTTAAGATCAATGCTTCACCTTCTTCTGGTTCTATGAAATTTTATACCTCCAAAGGTTCCCCTTCCTATATATAAACTAATTCTATATCAACAGGATCTTCTTCATCTATACAAACTATCTCTGCATCCTTTACTACTTTTCTTTCATTAGCTTCTCCGGTATTAGGTTCTTGATGATACTTACTGCTTGATTCTTTCTTCCTCCAAACTTGAAAAATGGTTCCTCTTCTAGCAACTCCTCTTCCACTTCTCTAGTACCCTTCATTATGATAAGTATCATGGCTCCTATCACCTCTTCCTCTATGCTTTGCATAAGGTCTTCTTTCTTTGCATCTAGATCCCTCTTTTCCTCCAACATATGAGTTCTTCCATCTATACATTCTTCTAAACATACAAGTAACATGTTTTCATTTTGCTCCATCAATCCATCCATAATTCATCTGCTTACAATCTATCATAGGCTCTCCTTCTAATTTTATCCCAACACATCTTCTTAGAATGATTCCTTAATCCACATAACTTACAAGGATGTAAATCCCAACACAACTCATTTTCATGTCCATGCCTATTACAATGTGAATAATACATACTTTTTCTTCCCTGATTAAAACTTGCAATAACATTCTGACCTTTGTCATATCCAAGGCCTTCACTTTTGGATATCATTATTGGTTCAATAGGCTCAGTAATTCCTTGTTGATTCTTTCCCAATCCTTTCCCTTCATATCCCATTCTCTGCATGATTTTGAAACCAATACCATCACCAACAATTGTAGGCTTCATTACATTGTTATCTTCAACTTCACCTTCTAAAGAAACTTCTGCAACATCACACAAATCATTAGTATCATAAGAAACATCACAAATTTTGGGATTAGATCTCAGATTCTCATTCTCCTTTTGGCATGCTATAAGTGATTGATCCAACTGATCAACATGTTTCTTCAAACGAGATATTTCCTTCTTCTGCAAATTGTTCTCTTTGTTCAGCTCTTTCAAACTTTCCACTAGATCTTTGTTCCTCTTTTCCACCCTTGCGAATTTATTTTCAACATCCTCAAACATATACAACTCTACTTCTAGTTCTTCATTTCTCTCCCTCAATTCTGAATTACACTTCTTAATTTCTCACAATTCTTCCTCCAAAGTATCCCTTTTATATATTAGGGCTTCATTTTCCTTCTTCATCCTCTTCCCAATCTTCCTCATTGAAACAAATTAGATAAACAACTAAATCTGAATGCTTACCTGAATCTTTCTTGCCTCGATCTTTCTTCTATGATGACACTTAGGGTTTCACACTCCTTCCAACACTGTCTTCCTTCCCAACAGATCCACAACCAGCCAATAAATTTGCAACCTACTCTGATACCAATTGATGCAGTCATGGTAGGAGGATCCAGTTAAGGACTGTCCATCCTTGCAACCTAACTTACTAAATCCATGATCACATAGATACACAACATAAATTAACAGCTAATCCATAGAAAGAGAAAAGACATTCATGAACATCAAACATAAGATATATCCTGGGAAAACCCTAACAGGGAAAAACCCAGCCTTCAAAGCTCATCCACATTATATTATAGTGTCAAAACACATTACATATGCCTCTCGGGCTTAACAAATTCTAGGCTGCAACCTAGGGATTACAAATAACTCAAATAATGACAATATTCACAACAATTTTCCATCGATTCCATTTCTTGCTCCACACTCCCTCTACTTAGAGGTTATTTTGGATCAGAATACTTCATCCCCATGCTTCATATTTCACACTATCAAGTACCTTATTGATCCATCCCTCCTCTATGTGTGTTCATAAAAAATCCTCTCTTATATTTATATCATCCACAAATCATTTAACCCATACATGTCCACCCAATTACTACAACTAGTAAAATAACGTACAGACCCAAATAGGTCGGCCCCAAACAATAAACAATTTACAATGCAAACCAACCAATGTCAGCCACAACAAAGTAATGACCCAAAACAACATCCATGAACATGAAACACCTTCAAAATTCATTCCTCGAAGATCCACAACATGCCACAACACCTTGTCAGCCAAGAACATGGAAAACATGAACTCACGAAAGAAAATCACCAATCACAAGCACAA
>VDFB02281492.1:134191178-134261683 GCA_007258455.2 Sequoia sempervirens | reverse complement strand
ATTTTCCCTCTCTTTAGTGTGTGATTTGTAGGTTTAGATTGAAGACACATTGAAGAGAAAGTTTGGAGAAAGTTGTCAAAGTGCCTAAAGTTGTCAAAGTTGTCGCCTTGTATTGGAGATACGTGGAGGACTTCTACAAGTTGCAAATCAGGGTTTCAAATGCAAAAATCAATTGGGAAGCGCAAACCAGACCTTGAAGACTAGATTCAAACTTTGAAGTTTCAGAAAACCCTAACTAGACTGATTCACCACTACTGGTGAATGAGTCCCAATTTAGTTCAAAATTCATTTTTTTATAGATTTGGATACCCATTTGCTAGATACACAGAAACCCAGATTAGGGACCGATTTTCCCAACTTGGCATATGAGTCCCACTTAGCATTAAAGTCAAAATTTCTAGGATTTCATAGCTTTATCAGTCATCTTTAGATTTCTAGGTGCACACATTCCATCTTGCAACATTTTGTTTGGTTTTACATGCATTTTTAGGTCATTTAGTGAAAGATTGAATCATATAAGGGTTTAGCATTACATATTTAATTGCATTTGTCTCTCCAAGCCCTAGCTTGGTGGTGAACCCCTCATTTGTTTACAATCATACCTTAGGACAGTGCTATTGCAGGATCTCTTTCTCCTTTGCATTGAGATATGTAGGGTTATCCTTGACTGAAATAATTGGAAAGTGGTTATGCTCTATGTCCTAAGCCATGCGATAGCATTCTCATTTGCCCCATTTTCCATTGTTTCATTTTGGTGATCTTTCATTTAGAACATCATAATTCTGATTTGGAGTGCATCATAATCCTAGATCTTGCTTGCTTTAACATTGCATTAGGATTTGCATTAGTTAATTGGCATTCTAGGGTTTCTAATTTTGCATTAGTCAAAGTTCATATAGCTTCTTTTTTTGCATCTTATATCATTGAAAATCATAAAAAATATGCATTTGCATTTAGTTTACATATCATACAACATAAAAAGCATAAAAATTAATTAAAAATTTCTTCTTTTTTTTTTAAAACCCTCACTGGGACTATTACGCCCCTCTGGGTGAATCAATCCCAATGTAGATTTTGTACATTTCCAGAATTTAAAGCTCTATTTCTGTGCTATTATTTGTTGTTTATAGCTTTTTGTTTCATTTTACAAATTTTTTGGTATATTCATTTCATTATTCTTATCTTATATTACATCTACATTCATCTTACATTAAGTACCCCTTGGATGAGTATTTGGTGTCCTATTGTTGATACTGTGGTGAGACAAAATTTGAGATTCATGTCATCCCATGATAGCACAATCGTTTTGGATCTTGGGCTGTCTAGCTCTTTCACTCATAGTATTGACACTAGTACACTAGGTATGGACCATACCATTAACAACTCTTTACCTTCAAGTAGTGTGACACATGTAGAAAGAATGGTTACTAGTGTTCTGCAAGAAAAAATAATCCAAATTCATGACGACTTAGCAAACATACAACATCAAGTTCAAAATGACAACATTTCAACTACTACCATCCCTACTATAGATAACATTCATTGCATGCTTGAAAGTGAAGATGGACTTGACCTTGTGAAAAACATAGTTCAAATCTTTGGAAAACACTTCACCTCAACCACTAGTTTTCCTTTACCTACAAGCAATGTCACAAGCCAAGGAGGAACTCAAATTCCTCCTCTCACAACAATTGACTCAATTCCTACCTATACCAACCCTCAAGTCACAACAACAATGCAACTAACTAGTAATTTTATTCCTTCATTGGTGTATAGGAGCGAAAATGCATCCCTTATGCAAATTCCTCTTTTGCATCCCCTTACCTTAGAAAACCAAACACGAAGGTGAAATTCCACATCACCCACCTACCTTCCATCCACTTGGTGCTTGTTGTGTGTGTTAGTGGGGGAATATTCGTCAGGGACGTGAGTGTGGCATGTGGATGTCTGTGTGGCATGTTGTCATCCCTAATAGATTCCCACCTTTGGAGTCTACAGGGATGCTACACTCCTCATTGGGGATGAATTGTAAGGGTATGTGCAGGATCATCATGGAAAAAACATGCCCTTAAGTGGCAAAAACTTTAGAAAACATAGAGTTAGGCAACTTGACATAAAAATTAGAATAAGTTATCTATATTATTTCAAAAATATGTAAGAATAGAATCTATAGCAAATTGAATGTAGTTTCTAAACTACTAGGTTTGTTTAAAAAAAAAACTATTTGGTGAAAATTTGAAATTTCAATGCAGTGGTACTTAAATTTCAGGGAAAAAGAATAGGTGAGGTTCCATTCCACCACCCTAAACTTCACAATAAATGTTAATATTTTTTTATAATATTTTAGCTATGGTAGAGGACTCCATGCCCCAATGTGATGCATATTTTTTGTAATTTTTTTCCAAGTAAAAACTAATTATGAATTTTTATTACAACTTTTAAAAAATATAAAAACTCGTGATGTCTCCACTCACCTTAACTTGGTCAAAACTTCTAAATTCAATATTTTATTTTTAATCCTATAGTATGTGGAAGCATAGAATGTGACACATGTTTTGGATTCAAAATGATACCGCTTGAAAGCTATAGATGTTTTTCAATTAGCCTATCACCAGACTTTAGTCATAATTTCGAATAGAAAATGAATAATAATTACTTATTAAATTCAAATTCAAAAGCATAATTCTATATCGGGTGGAAAGCTGAGAATCTTCTTTAAAAACCCTTTTTGTTTCATCAATTTTGGGTAAAAAAATAGTCGTCAGCCACATACCCATCATATTGCCACTTTTTGGCCCATCATGATCCTGCACATACCCGTAATGCCTTTGTGTGACCAACTGACCCAAAAATGACTCCTCTTCCATTTTGGCATTCAAATGCATCTGGTTCACTATCACTTCATCCTCTACACACTCATTCATTCATTTTTTCTAGCAATATATCACATTCTCAATAATTTTTCACAACTCCATTGGTAATTGTAGCAAGAAAGCTTGTTACTCCATCAATCCCATCCTTGTACGTGTGGTGCTACCATAGAGCTAGGAGTTTGGAGGCTTGAAAGACCTCCCTTCATTACTATTGTAGCTGTGCCGAATTTTCCAAGCTCGTTGCTTACATTCTACCTTCATTGGCCTTAAGAGCCTTTGGGTGGAGGTGGTATCACTTAATTTTCCTATTGTGGTTTCATAGAGTAGCATAGCATCTTTTGTAGTGTTCGATAGTTACCTTTCTTCTTTCTTTTTTCATACTTTCTACTTTGTGGCTTTTTTGGCTATTCATGGAGGTGGAAACACCAAAGTAGGGGTTTAACTAAGGAAAACAACTATAGAGCCCCAACATTTTTCCCCTCTTCCTTTTGTGTAGGTGAACATGTACATGGAGCTTGCTGGAAAACTCAAGTTTTAGTGATTTGATATGCATCACCCTTGTTTTCATCTACTTTCTTTATCATTTACATAGTTGCTATTCATACTTCATAATTATGTTTATTTCATTAAAACTAGTTAGCTAGGTAGTTAGTAGGTTCTTTGGTGTTTTATATTGTACTTTATGTTTTTTGGCTGTAGGGACGCTAATGCACCAGAGAGATGCCAAAATGTCACGTTGTCATCCCAGACCCATTTTTCCATCCTCAAACAAAGAGTTGTTTGAGGTGCAATTTGAACTATAGAAACCGGATTATCTAGCCCCATTTAGACTTTCAGATTTGTAGAGTAAGAGAACCACTTGAGAGTACTCTTCATTCTTGATTCTCATCCCAAACACCCATTAGCTTGAGGTAAGTTAGGGCAGCCCTCCATTCTCAGCTCTCTCTGACCTAGAGCCTTGGTGTGGTTGGTCCCCCTCTCCTACATTCTGGTGAACCCAACATGAATCATTGTCATTCCGTTTAGTGGTTCTAAAAGTTCATTTCCTTGTATCCTAGGAGCATTGTGGGTGTGAGTGTTGTGAGGCGCCTATCCTTGGAACTCGACCTATGACCCCTAGTGGTGTAGTTGGAAGCTTCCATAAGTGTCGTAGAATGAAACCTTAATTGGTTCAATGTCTGATTACGAAACCTTTAGGGGCTTTATGAAAGTGTTGTTTATTGTGTGCGATGGCCTCCTTTGTGCATCTTCCTATCCTTTCCACTTAGCCTACGAGTAATTCTTCTGGTATAACTTTCACCTTGCATGACCTGCCGATGGGTTATAACAAAGAGTCATCTCCTCTTTGCATCCTCACATGAATCAATGGAAACATTGTAAGAATTGTTTTTATTGACCTGACGTGTCAAGGGAATGCCATAATTGAGGAGATTATGTTGATCAATTTCCTACATAAATATGGGTACAACGCACCTAAAAGTATCATCTATACACATAATAGACTTTCCGTACATCCCCTTGGTAGCATCACCTTGTCGGTCCTTGTTGGACCTAAGTCAATAAACTTTCTTTTTGACATAATCCCAGGGTTTGAACTATTTAGGCTGAAACTGGGTATACCCTGGTTGGTCACTATGAATGCAGTTCCCTCGGTCTTGTATAAATGTCAAAAAATTATCCATGAGGGTTCAGTGCACGTAATCCATGACATCGGTGATAAACTATCGGTTACACATGGTACCTATTCTCTAGATCACTTTTGGCCTGCACCCATTGGTCAGCTTCTACCAAGGATGGACAGGTCTTGTATTAGACCTATGAGAAGTACAAGAAAGGTTGCTTAATGCCTAAGGTGAGGTACCCTCCATCTCCTTATTCCATCTCACATAGGTCCTATTTGAAAGCCAAAAGTGATGCCACCATGGCCCAGAGAAGGGTAGAAGAGAAGCGTTCTTGAGGTTCATCTTCCTCCTCTTCCACTGTCCAGCTTGCCACTTCCTCTCACCCTATTGTGGCATCATCAGATTCTACTCCGCATTTGTAGGAGAATCCTATGGTGCCTACTTGGAAAAATCCCAAGATTCATGCATTCAAACTTCACGTTTTTCCCATGGTTCCTTGGCCTATTTGATATGGTAGAGGGAAGGGTCCCCATGGGTAATCCTCTATGTCCTGGCCTCTGCGGCCTCCAACTGCTCCTACTCTTAAAGTAGTGAATGGGAAGAGGCACACCACCGAGGCACTAGAGTCAACTCTCCCCACTGTTATTTTGGCCTCTTCTTAGTTTCTTCCTCCTACTCTTGTCTAGGAGTCTCTCCCTCCATCAGAGACGATTGTGATGGACACTCCTATGGCTGAGCAAGAGCCTTTTTTTCTATCTCACCTTCTAGTATCTAGCTCCCAAAGTCGTAGAAATCACCTTACTCATGAGTGCAAGTGTTGGCAAAATGATTTGGTGGTTGAGCAAGCCACTTTGCAGAGGAAGGAAAGAAAATCAACCACCCTTGTTTCAAGGCATGTTATTATGTCCTCCTCTCTCATCCCCTCTACTTTGGTTCAATCAGATTTGGTTCTACTTCTGGCTCCTATTGTGAGCGTAAACACCCTTGACCCAAAAAAGGTGTAGGTGTTTATTGGTCCTTCAGTTGAACCACCTCTCTTGATGTCCCTTCTAGATATCCTACCATTCTCAAAGCTTGTGGACATGCTGAACACTTTGGTGGTGTCTATCGTGGTCTTCTCCTCCTCCTCGACACCTTCTACCTCATTTGTGGGGGTCTCATACTCTCTAAAAAAGTAGAAGGTGGACAATGGCCCCGCTAGTAATGAGGGTTGAAAGAGGAATCCACCCCATTCAAAGGGTAGTTCTACATTAGCATGTCTCGTCCTTGTGACAGAAGAAGTTTCAACTTCCCTGAGTTTGTTATTTCTCCCGAGTCACTTGGAAAGACTTGCAGTGAATCTTGGGCACCACCTCCCTCATCCATTGAGGTAACACATGACACTCCCATGAAGTTCATGTTTAACTCTTTGGATGAGGTCCTAGCCCTGTCAGCGATCTTCTTGAAATCACTAACCTTTGCTCCACAGAAACTTAGCTGTGGAGACCTTGAAGAGGCTCCTTCCTTAGATATTGTTGCACGAGGGTCAAAGGGTTACCCCCTTGACATTCCACCACTACAGGCTTGTTCTCCTTCCCCGTATAATGACCTAGATTGAAAATAAGACAACCTCTAGTTCAATGAGTGTTAGGGGGCACCTCTTCTTTTCTTTTAGATTAGGTGTGTGTTTTGTTGTGATGTGTTCCCTTGTGCTTACATTATGTGTTCCTAGATGACCCTTGTCACCCTTGTAGGTGCTTGGATACATGAGTGATTATGTGTTGTAAAAACTTCCTCTATTTGTGGCATCATTCTTCCTCTGTTATGTGTATTGATTTTCAGAAAATTGGAGACAATGCAAAGTGTTGGGGGCACATAGGCTTCCCTTCCATGTTGACCCAATTTTTCTTTTACTTTTTTTTCTCGTGCACTCTTCACATGGTCTAATATAGTAGGGGTTTGATGATAGTTCATCTATATACTATTACTATACTTGTATATATTTATGAACAACTCTGACCCCAAAATATTAGATCACCCTTGTGCCCTTTATTTGTGATGTTATTGTCTCTTTTTGAAATTTTGGTTATCTTTCTCTCTTCTTTTCTTGAGTTGTGTTGTTGTGGTATTCATGTTTTGTCCCTTGTGTGTGTGACAGCATCACCATGATGACATCTCGCTATGTCCCATGGGCCAATTTTTCATTCTTACTTTTCTCTCCTTAGGATGCCACGTGCCTTGTGTTAAACACGCACCATCCTAAGGGGGTGCTATCATGTCATCTCTAATTTTTAAAAAATACATTCATAGCCAATGAATCTTTTCTCAAAAATATTTGCAATCTTTTTCAAAAAAATCATGTTCTCAACAAGGACCCCTAGTGGAACGTGTTTCCTTCATCATGGGTTCACAAAGAAATAACTTGAAAATTTTCCTCCGAGAAGGGAGCAAATTTTCCTGTGAGAGAAGCCTCGACCTTCCCCTTACGAGGGGGCATCTTCTTCCTTTCTAATTCCTTGATGAAGTGAACATCTTACAAAAGGATCCCTTGATGTTGAATTGATGTGCGAAAAAAATTCTTGCACTTTCAAATAGTGTGTCCCATGAGTGGACCCTCTCTTCTTTTCAAGGGCTCCTAAGGGATCCCTTTGAAAGCTTTTCAATTTTTTGACTGTCTATGTGACTATCTTTTTGTTTTCCTATGTGGATGCTCTTTGTTTTCTAACATGTTTTAGTTGTGTATTAACATGTTTCTTTGTAGGTGCGCCTTTGAAGCTACTCTCCAATCCGACTCTGCATAGTCCCCTTACATAGGGATTCCTTAATGAGATATTACTTGGGGGACCACCTTCTTTGTAGGTCCAAGGGCTTGTGAAGTTCTTGCATCTTGTGGGATTTTTCCATCGTTGGTTTGTAGGCCTTCGGTGTACTTTATTCAACTTCGTAGTTCCACAAAGCTATGGATTCATTTTGTTTGAACCTCCTCAAGAGAGAGTACCCATGGAGTCTTTTTCCTGCCCTACACTTTTGAGTTCATGAGATTATGGTTTGCTTCCTCAATGGTTCAGGTATACATTTCTAACTCTTCAATCTAATTTACCAAACACTCATTGATATTTGTGCTCTCTAAAGTGGGGGAAAAATGTATAGGAGTGAATTTATACCCCTTTTGTAAATTCCCCTTTTGCATCCCCTTACCTTAGAAAACCAAACCCAAAGGAAAAATTCCACATCACCCACCTACCTTCCATCCACTTGGTGCATGTTGTGTGTGTCGGTGGGGGAATTTTCATCAGGGAAATGAGCATGGCAGACTTTTGTTGCTAATAGATTCCCACCTCTAAATTTCGCAGGGACGTAACACTCCTCATTGGGGACAAATTGTAACACCTCTGTGTGACCAGCCAACTTGAAAATGGCTCCTTCTCTTCCATTTTAGTCTTCAAATACATCCATTTCACTATCACTTCATCCTCTACACACTCATTCATTCAATTTTTCTAGCAATCTATCACATTCTCTCCAACATTTTTCACAACTCCATTGAACATTGCAACAAGCAAGCTAGTTACTCCATCACTTCCATCCTTGTACATGTGGTGCTACCATAGAAGCTATGATTTTGGAGTCTTGTGAGACCTCCCTTCATCACTATTGTGGTTGTTCCGACTTTTCCAAGCTCCCTACTTGCATTCTCCCTTCATTGGCGGGAGGAGGTGGTATGAATTCATTTTCCTTTTCTGGATTGATAGAGTAGCATAGCATATTTTGTAGTGTTTGATAGTTACCTTTCTTCTTTCCTTTATCATACTCTCTACTTCATGGCTTTTTTGGCTATCCATAGAGGTGGAAAAACCAAAGGGAGGCTTTGAGTGAGGCAAACCCTTATACAACCCCAACATTTTTCCACTCTTTCTTATGTGTAGGTGAACATGTGCTTGGAGCTTGCAGGAAAACTGGAGCTTTAGTGAGTTGATATTCATCACCCTTGTTTTCATCTACTTTCTTTAACTCATTTACATCTAGTTTCTTTTCATAATTCATAATTTTGTTTCTTTCATTAAAACTAGTTAGCTAGGTAGTTAGTAGGCTCTTTGGTGTTTTATAATGTACTTTATGTTTTTTGGTTGTATGAACGCTAGCATGCCAAAGAGACATAATCATGTTGTATTGTCATCCCAAACCTGCACTGTCGTCCTCAAATAGAGAGTTGTCTAAGATGTAGTTTGAACTCCAAAAACCAGCTTGTTTAGCCCCATTTAGACTTTCAAATTTTTAGAGTGATAGAAGACCTTGCGAGTGCTCTTCATTCTTGATTATCATCCCAAACACTTGTTAGCTTGAGGTAAGTTAAGGAAGCCCTCTGCTCTCAGCTCTCCATGACCTAGAGCCTTGGTATGGTTGTTCCCCCTCTCTTACACTTGGGTATTTCCACTAGCATCCCTAGTACCTTTGTGGCATCACACGTCATATCTCCTACTACCTTACCACCTATAAGCATTCCATTCACTTGTCCCTTAAACACATACACCCCTTCACCTTTTTCACCTCCATCTCATAACACAAGCAATGACCCTCTCATAGATCAACTCTTCCAAACTGTTTCATCCCTTCAAAAATAAATTTTCACCATCAACCAAAATCGAAATGGCCCACCGACATATTATGTCAAAAGTAGCCCATTGTCCTTGGAGATATTGTGAACATCAATTCCACAAGGTGTAGCGGTGCCTAGATTCAAGAAATATGGGGGAAATGGGAGATCCTTATAACCATTTTAATGCTTATACTTGCCTTATGTAGTGACTTTTTCCTTGATGATAAACTCTTGGAAAAGCTTTTCCCTAGGTCCTTGAAAGATACTACCTTGGAATGGTTCTCTTCATTACCGAATAACTCAATTCATTCATTCAATGAACTTTTTGAGGCATTTGTCAACTATTTCCAACTGCATATGACTCCTAAGATGACCTTGGCCGATTTGATGAGATGGAAGAAAAAATAAGAAGAAAATATAACTGGCTTTATCTCACACTATCAATCGCTTTATTCCCAAATTAATGTCAAGGTTCCTGATCCTCACCTTCAAAAGATGAACTCATAGAAATTTTGAAAAGTAAGATACAAGATAAGCTTACCATGATGAAATTCCCCTCCTTTATGCACTTATGCACTGCCCTTTATGATTATCAAAACTCAGATATTAGTCATGATACAAAATCCACCTCTAGCCGAACTAAGAAGTCCAAGTCCACAAACCAAAACAATTCTCAACCTTTTAGAAAATAGAATATTTAAGGTTTCCTTCAATTCAATCCCCTTGAACAAACAACTTAGAATGTCAATAACCAAGTAGTTGTTGTTAAAGTCATGATGCACTTCAACTATGGGGATCCAAAGAGACAATTCACTTCCTTACTCGATAACCTTCACAAAACAATGACACAACTCCTAGAACAAAAGATGATTACCTTGCCTCCTGTTAAACAACCTGATCCTAATAAACCATTACCCACAAGTTATAGACCAAATTCTTACTGCCATTATCACCAAAAAAATGGACATAATATAGAAAATTGCAAGCATCTTAAACATCTTGTGCAAGACCTCATTGATTCTAATCATCTTTTTGTTGGAGGTTTTAGTGATCAAGGAAATAAATCCAATTCCCCTCCTAACCAAAACTTGTAAATTTTTAACAACCATATGCCTAATCATAACATTTCATTTGTCAAAACTAGTGAAACTACAAAGAATGATGTGATGAATGTTGATACAGATGATGATAATAATTGTGAGATAGAATTTTGTCTCCACTAGGGTTTTAGGACCTAGGGAAACAATCTTCTATACTTCACATTCAAGGATGACCCTAGAGATCTCAACCCAATAAAGAATGAAGGAAGAGATCTAATAATAAGGTATCCTAGGAGATGATTTCAGATTATAAGAGGGGTATCACCACCAAGTGTAAACTTGGAAAACACAAAATGTTAGAAAACATAGTGTGATATACAAAAAGACCTAGAAAATGACTTAGAAATGCAAATAAAGCAAAATAGAAAGTTTATACTTGGAAATGTGTTGAAAACTGAAAACAGCTCTAAAATTTTGGAATTACTGATTTTTAGGCTTGGTGGGACTCATTCACCATTATGGGCGAATCAATCCTAGTTCTGGAAAACTATATCGAAACAAGTTTAAGCCAAAAGGGTATTTGAATATGCAAAGATCTCTGAAAAGTGTTTGAGGAGCAGAATCTTGAACTAAAACTTTGCAAGCCTCTAAAGATGGAAAAAATAAGCACTTTCCCACTGATTTCATGCAAATTGGATGGATATTTTTCCCTAGATCTAAGTTTCGTGGGTCTTGACAACTTTTCATGACAACTTTGACAACATTTGCAACTTTATCATTTTGGCACTCTTGAAAGCTTCCAATCCATTTTTCTTCAATCTACAAACCTACACTCACACATTAAATAGGGGAAAACTTGTTGATTTTTAAGGGATAGGGGTTTTCCTTGGTCAAATCCCTTTTAGGTAATTAAACCAAAATGATGAAATAAGATAATGAAGCATGACAATTAAGTAATGCAATTAGAACCTTGCCATGATGATGGATTTTGAATTGTTACAAACATTGATGAATAATTCTTCCCTTGAATGCTCTTGAATTCTCTTGTGAACTCAACTTGCTATTAAGAATGTTCTCACAAAATTCTTAGGTGAAAATGAGTGAAATAACCTTATGTTTATACTTAATTATGCAAGAATTCCTAAAATTACAACACTACAAGCCAACATCAGATCTAGTAGAGTAAAATCCCATCAAAAATTTCACTTAAATTTGAATTTTGGTCACACAGGACTCATTCGCCACAATTGGTGAATGAGTCCAATCTAGCATAATGTATGGGACCAAAAATCAAAAGTGCTTAGAAAGGTGTAAAAATAGGTTTGGGACCCAAAAATCTAGGTGGGACTCACTTGCCAGAATTGGGGGATCAGTGTCATTTTGTTGCGAAGTGTCCTAGATCACTAAATCTAGGCCACACAAGCTAGAAACATGTGAATTATGATTGGTTACTAATTGATGTCAGGATTATCCTCAAAAAGATGCAATAAATGAGGCTTGTGGATGCAAAATGGGGCCAATTAAAGCATAAGAAAGCCAAATGGTTAATGAAAAGCCTAGAGAAATGTGAAAGTGTGCTACAAAACTTTACAACACTCCAAATAAGGTAAGATTAAGATTAATTATGATTAAAATTATGTTTAAGTTGATAAAACCCTAGAAAAGTGTGAAAGTGTGTTACAATACTTCACAACACTTTTCCAAGGCACCATTAAATTCCAGTAGTTCATAAAGGCCCAAGACCTAATGTGAATGTGTTATCCACATTACAACACCAAATCAAGGTGACATTAAGTCTAATTTATCATTAATTATTCTCATATCAAGCAAGGTACACATTTTTCTACACTACATTTAGCCCCCACTTTAGTGAGAGGATGGACTTGCTTCAAACTCACACTAAAGTAGACATTCAAGAGGGGTCCAATCTTACCAATGCAGATGGTCTAGGATAACAAAGATGAAGGTGGTGGTCAAGCCCCCAGGATCCAAGATCCTAAGTAAAATTTACATAAGCACAAAAGGAAACGTACAAGGTGAATGATTTGCAGTGAAACATGATATGCGATCATGTAATGACAATAACTAGAAGGAAGAGAAGTACAAATGAGAAAAAATAAAAAAGATGGATCAAGCTTCGACCATTTTTCCAACACGATGTGGATCATATCTAGGTTATTTGTCCAAAAATGCATCTCAATCTAAGGCAACGAAACTCCTGGTTGTTCGTTGGGTGAGTAATCCAAGAAGGTGAGACACATACGGTCGATATGTGCTCACACACACGTGAGTGGATATGGAGAAAGTCGTGCCTCAGATTGGGATTCTTTCTCAAACCATACCAATGTTATACCTCCTATAAATTTGATAAGGCACCACACAAAAATGATCTTTGAGCTCTATGAGGCAAGAAAAACTTCATATGCTTGAAACTCATAGGCATTGTAAATGAAAAATGGTGTAAGGAATGTTCAAAGGGATTTTTCTTAGTTCATGCAAGGTCTCTTCTTAGGGAACATCATGCCTAATGTTTCCAAGAGAGGAAAAGTCAAATAAATATCACACTCTCAGAGGAAATCAAGCCCATTGACACCACCAAGAAAAGGACACATCACAAGAAGAAATAAAATCATGTAATGAAGCATGATGAGTTTTGATGTATTCCCCCACTTTAAAGCGGTTTCTAACACCATTACTGTGAGTAATTACTTTAAATTAGAAGAAGATATGAGAGCTTATTCACAAATCCCTATGCCAATTCATATGTTTCTGATAAGCCGTGTCATGTACAAAAGGTAGTATGTCACATGCAAACCAACTTAAGGCATGTCGTTCACATCCCAATCTTGCTCTTATATGTTCATGAAAGGTGATCAACTAGCCAAAAGAGGCAATGACAAGTGACATATGAGAAAAGGATAACTAACCCCTTTCCCCCACTTAGTGCAAGACAAGGATGAGCTAAATAGGATGAAGATAAGTATCAGTTAGAGGAATTAGGTGTGTCAACACAAGGAAGAGCACCACACTCCTTGAGATGTTGAATTTTTTTTTTTAAATCCTTTCATTCATTTGTAGCATGACCATGAACTCTATGATATGCACAAAATGAATGTTTGTAGTAAAATTTATTTCATGTTCTTGGAGGAAGGGATATCAAGTGATCTTGGAGGAGTCTAGAAAAGATACCCTCTTGATCAATGGTAGAAGATGTTCCTTTATTATGCGACAAAGGTATCTCTTGTTTAGTACTAGATGTTATACCTATGCAAGAATCTTTAGATTGTGATATTTTGTTCTCTCCTTTACAGGAGGGTTTAAAATCTAACAAACTCAAATCATTAGTGTTTTACATGATGACATTGACATTAAGTTAAGATTTCCTTGTTTCTTGTGTCTCTTTCAAGGAATCTTTTGTAATAATATTGATGTTAAGTGAAGGCTTATTTATTTATATTAGGGCACAATAACCAAGACCATGAGTTGTTTCTTGCTTGTTAGGCTCTATGGCGACATGAATACCTTGTTCTCCACCACATCCTTTTCCACTATAGCTGAGTTGTTTCATCATTTCATAACCTTTTCCATAAAGAGTGTTCATCTCTTTTGGATTTGGTGGTTGTTCATGATTAAGTTCATCAAAGTTTGTTGTGTAATTTTCTTTTTCTTCTAAAGTGGTTGAGGTTAATACTTTTGAAGGGTCTTTTGATTTTTTTGTTGACATTACCACTTTTTATTTTTCATGCTTCTTTATTATGATCTTCGGTTGTCCATCAAAGCTAGGTGTGAAATTCAAGGAACCCTAATCATCATCTAATAGCTTCGTGACTTCCTTGATATGTTTTTATTTGTCTTTTTTTTGCATGGGTTCAACTTGTGTAGTTCATTTCAATGTTGGTAAAGGATTTTCTTTTCTTTTCTCAAGTTGTAAGACACTATTCGGCTTAGGATCGACATCAAGTGTGTACACTTTTTTGTTGTAAATATACTTCATTTTATGATGAATAGTAGAAGGCACACAATTCATTGCATGAATCCATGGTCTACCTAAAAGGATATTACATGAGACATCATGAGGCATAACATGGATTAGTGTTTCCAATGTGGCCTTTCAAGCTGTAATTGGTAAAGTGACCACACCAAGTGGTTTTTTTCTACATTGTCAAATCCACGGATAGACAAGGAATCAGGTTGAATTTTTTATTTGTCCACACGAAGCCTATCCAATAGTTTTACATTGCACACATTAAAGGTTGAGCCATTGTCAACAAGGGTTCGCTTTATCCCTATCCTATTGTATTGGTTTATGATCATGAAAGTATCATTTTGTTTTTGCACATCCAAAGGGGGAGTTCACTTTGGTGGAAAACAATGTCAACATTTATTCCTTGAATCATGGCTGCTATGTCATTTGGTTGTTCATGAGAAGGGATAGGAACTTGTTGCAAGGTTGTTTGAAGAATAATGTGATAATTAGGTGAATTTTGAATTAGGTCCATAGGGATATCTTTGCAGGAGTGTTTTTAAGTTGTTCAACAAGATTGTACTCTCCACTTTGTGGAGATAAATGAGGAGGACCTGGTAAGATAGGGTTAGGCAATGGGGGGGATGTTGAAGGTGTTTTTCTTGGTTTTGGATCATTCCTAGTGTTGTATGTATGAGCAATTGTAGTATGACTCAGCTACTGTGACACATTACTCTTAGGTGGGTAAAGGACATGTTTAGATTTATTCTGAGTTTGACATGTGTGTGAAGGTGGGTAAAGGATGAGTTCAGGTTTGGTTTGAGTTTGTTGTTTGTGTGATGGTGTGTAAAGAATTAGAGGATTCTTAGGATGTCCCATGGGGTATGTAGGAGGTCCATTAATCAAGGGGGATCTAATGGACACTTGCACATTCATAACCTTGGCGGTCTTGGTTTGATGTATCTCTAATAAAGGGAAATATAGAATCACATGTTGGTCATCACCTAAGGAAGATAAATTACTATTGTTGTCAGTTTCTTACACCATGATATTCTCCCTAGGAGGAGAGATTTTAGGAGAACTACAAACCAAATGTTCTTGACATTCAGAAGTTGGTTCTTCCAAAATGACTTCATCACAAGTAGGGGAATGATCAATGGTTGGATTTTCTTGATTATCAATAGTGGGGATATTAGGAAAAGGACCTATTTGATTTTTTTTTCTCTAAGGTCTCATTATCTTGTGCCATATTATATACCCTAGTAAGAGAGCTTGTATGATGTTCATCACATTCCATGTTTATATTCTTCATCACAAATAAGGGAGGCATCAAGAGAAGGGAAACTATGATTTTCAAATAGATTGTCCCAAATGGTAGGAGTATTAGGGAAGGGAGGAATGAGACTGCCATGACTCTTAATAGGTGAATCTTCTAACACTCAACCTATCCTCTTTGCATCAATGAGGGATATTAGGAGAAGGATAATTTTGATTGTGATATCCATCTATGATATCATCTTTGGCTAAAATAGATTCACAAGAAAGGGATGAATGGAAATTAGGTAAAGTGATGTTTAGGAATGTTTCTATGATCTCATCTTCTTATTTTCTAATATCTTCCAAAGGGGGGTGAGGAGAGGGACAATCAAGACCCTCAATGCTTGTATCTTCTTTCACGAAGATACCTTCATCACTAATAGGAGAGGTATCAGGAGAAGAACAAGTATGACTAGTATGATTGTCTACACTTGCATCCTCTTGTATCATGCCATCCTCACCAATAGGCAATGTAATATTAAGGATTGTTTCAATGGTTTGATCCACTTCTCTAGGATGTTCTCATAACTATGGCAGATAGTAGAAGGATGACTAACATGTTTCTTAATGACCTCATTGCTTTACTCTAAATTGAATGTACTTATGCAGTCCATTTTTAACCATATCAAAGCCACATATCTTGAAAGAAAACATGCTATGAAAAGGTAAATAAAGTGAAATGCAATAACTTAAAGTGAAATGTTTAAATTTAATTTTTAGATTTGAAATAAGGTAATTTATTAACTACAAATATGCAATCATATAAAAATGGAATGTTGTGAATGAAATTTTGAAATGAAGCAATATATGAAATCGACTAATTTAAGCTAGTTTTAGTCAAATGCATGTAATAGAAAGTCAACCCAATGAAATAACTAACCAATGGCATCAAACAAAAGCTTAAAAATAAGGTTTTTAGTGCTATAAAAGGTTGTTTCAGATTTTTTCTGGGACTAATTTTCCCAAGGTGACGAATGAGTCCCAATAGGGATTTTTTCCAAAAAAAATAGGAATTTTCAATGGATTTTGATGCTTTTTATGTTGTATGATATGCATCCTAGGTGCAAATGAAAATTTTAGATGATTTGCAATGATCTAAGATGCAAAATTCAACCTATATGCACTTTCACTAATGCAAAATTTAAAACCCTAGAATTCCAATTAACTAATGCAAAAATCTAATGCAATGTTAATGCAAGCTAAATCTAGGATGTAAATGCACTCCAAATTGGAATTTCAATGTTCTAAATGCAGGTTCACCAAAAAGTGAGATAGAATTTCATATCCACTAGGGTCTTAGGAACTAGGGCAACAATATTTTATACTTCACATTCAAGGATGACCCAAGAGATCTAAACCCAATGAAGAATGAAGGAAGAGATTTGACAATAAGGTATCCTAGGAGATTATTTTAGATTACAAGAGGGGTATCACCACCAAGTGTAAACATGGAAAATGCAAAATGTTGGAAAACATAGTGTGATATGCAAAAATACATAGAAAATGACTTAGAAATGCAAATAAAGCAAAATAGAAAGCTATAAAATAGAAAGTGTGCACCTAGAAACATGTTGAAAACTAGAAACAACTTTGAAATTTTGGAATTACTGCTTTTAAGGCCTAGTGGGACTCATTCGCCATTCTGGGTGAATCAATCCTAGTTCTAGAAAACTGTACAAGAACAAGTTTTATCCAAAAGGGTATCTGAATCTACAAAGATATCTAAAAAACACCTACATTGGAACTCATTCACCACCACTAGGGGATGAATCTCATTTTGTTGAAAAGTGTCCCACAAGTAGAATCTTGAACTAAAACCTTGTAAGCCTCTAAAGATGGATAAAATAAGAACTTTCCCACTTATTTCATGCAAATTGGATGGATATTTTTCCCTAAATCTGAGTTTCTATGGGTCTTGACAACTTTTCATGACAACTTTGACAACATTTGCAACTTTATCATTTTGGCACTCTTGAAAGCTTCCAATCCATTTTTCTTCAATCTATAAAACCTACAATCACACATTAAAGAGGGGAAAACTTCTTGATTGTTAGTGGGTAGGGGTTTTTCTTGGTCAAACCCCATTTAGGTAATTAAACCAAAATGATGAAATAAGATAATGAAACATGACAATGAAATAATGCAAATAGAACCTAGCCATGATGATGGATTTTGAATTGCTGCAACAATTGATGAATAATTATGCCCATAAATGCTCTTGAATGCTCTTTCGAACTCAACTCACTATTAAGAATGTTATCACAAATTTCTTAGGTGAAAATGAGTGAAAGAACCTTATATTTATACTTAATTATGCAAGAATTCCTGAAATTACAACACTACAAGCTGACATCAGATCTAGGAAAATAAAATCTCATCATAAATTTTATTTAAATTTGAATGAGTCCCATTTGACATAATGTATGGCACCAAAATTAAAAAGTGCTTGGAAAGGTGTAAAAATAGGTTTGGGACCCAAAAATACTGGTGGGACTCATTTGCCACAACTAGGGGATCAGTCCTGTTTTATCGTGAAGTGTCCTAGATCACTAAATATGGGCCACACAAGTTAGAAACACCTAAATTATGGTTCTTTACTCATTAATCTAGGAATTATCATCAAAAATATGCAATAAATGAGGCTTGTGGGTGTAAAATGGGGACAATTAAAGCATAAGAAAGCCAAATTATTAATGAAAATCCTAGAGAAATGTGAAAGTGTATTAAAATACTTTACAACACTCCAAATATGACAAGATTAGGATTAATTATGATTAAAATTATGTTTAAGAACTGATAAAACCCTAGAAAAATGTGAAAGTGTGTTACAACACTTCACAACACTTTTGCAAGGCACCATTAAATTCCAATAGTTCAAAAAGACCCAAGACCTAGTGTGAATGTGTTATCCACATTACAACACTAAATCAATGAGACATTAAGTCTAATTTATCATTAATTATTCTCATATCAAGCAAGGTACACATTTTTCTACACTACATTTAGCCCCCACTTTAATGAGAGGATGGACTTGCTTCAAACTCACACTAAAGTAGACATTCAAGAGGATTCCAATCGTACCAATTTGGATGGTCTAGGATAACAAATATGAAGTGATGGGCTCATTGTAATCCTCGTGATTTAATTTATCAATCCAAGGCAATGTACATGGTTGTATGCAAGAGAGAAAGTAGAAAACTTGATTGATAGTCTATTCTACTTGCAGAAATAAATCCTATTTTTATGAAAGGGAATTTGCATGAAAGGGAAATAATATAAGGAACACTTGCATGAATTGATAAGACTAAACTACTTCACAATTTCTAGAAATGAAAAGCTTTCTTGGATTCAAATTTAATCTAGAAATTTGGAATTGCATTGCTGGAAAATGAAACTAGATCTATCTTATTTCCAGTGGCTGAAACAAGCCTTTCTAATCCCCTCCCTTTGATAAAATAATTATATTGTATTTATATAATTCATATTATCTATCTATCCAACAAATCCACTAAGAATGTGGATCCAAGATCCTATTTTTGAGGGATCATTTACAAAACTTTAAGAAAATTGAAGTTGTTGTCCTCCATCACGACACTTTTATCTCAGTCATTTTCTAACACGTACTGATCCTTCCCTGCTACAAATCATTCCAAATTATAAAATGGTTTTTATATCATCAAATCTACTTTCTAGATCATTTTGAAGTTTTGAATTTTGTTGAGAAACAAGGGAGATATTGCTATTTTACTGAGACTTTGTTTTTCACAATTTTGGGATGCCTAATTTTTAGGGAACCTTCAGTTCTCCACGTGAATGAAGGGATTTTTCTTCAATTCATTTGACCAAATAATTGATCCTTAGCATGAATAACATTATATAATCATGCAAAAACATTTGAGTGATGTGGTAACTTGAGTTATATTTGGTGGAAGAAGGAACCATGAAATTTAATAACTCTGAGAGATCTTAAAACTCAACATGAAACAAATACTCATCTCATTAATTTAGGAATGAATGATGCTCCATGATTTTGCATGAATGTAGGAGTGTGCTGGGATTCTTCTCTATCTTCTCGTTATTTCTTCAAATCCTTCTAAAGCTTTCAGAAGTTAACTGCTTCAAGTTTCTAGAGCTCTCTGCTGCAAGTGTCTATGAAGCTCCTTCTTACCATGAGTTATTTAATAACTCATTTATTTGCATTATATCATTTTAAACACTTCATGGAGAAATATTAGAGGAAATTTGGATCACATTTAATTACTAAAAATAAATCAAATATTTTACATTCTACCTTAAACAACTAAAGAACTTTCAATCATTACTCAAATCCACTTTAACACTAATGCATTAGGAAATATATGATTTTCTTTGATAAAATATGAGAAAATTTATGGTGTCACCATTTCCCCCACACCTAAAATGTTGCATGTCCCACTGCAACTCATAATGAGCCTTCAAATTTAATCAATTCATCATTTTTTTAGTAGTTCCTCCGAGTAGCTCCTAAAAGCTCCTAAGAGCTCTTGAAGAGCTCCTAAAAGCTCTTGAAGGCTCCTAAAAGCTCCTAAAGGCTTTTGAAGGCTCTATAATAGTTCCAAAATAGCTCTAGATATGCTCAAATTTCTCCTTAAATCTTAGAAATGCTTTTAGGTACTTTTTCTTCTTTTTTTTGTTTTTGAGTGGATTGAGTAAAATGAAAGGACTTTAAGTTGAATAAGAGTAAAATAATAAAGTAAATACCTAATTTTATCTTAGTTTTCCATGCAACCATCATGTATGAGTTGTATTCCACTTTCTCCATGTTTCATGCAAATATTTTCTTCAAATTTTGAGAGTTGCACTTGATCTTTTACATTGAATACCAACTTAGATTGCTTCATCATTATTTCTTTGCACTAACTAGTCATCCATAATGCCAAAATATCTGCCACAAGTTTTTAGAGTAGTAACTTGCATAGAAAATTACATGACTACAACCTCAGAGAGAGGAAATAGTATGTGCAAAGCACTTATTTGCAAAAATCAAATCTACCCTAACCTATTCTACTTAATGATGTAGAGAGGTTATACATAACTGTTAACTAGTTTTGAAAAATGTCTTCCCTTTCTCAAAGTATGTTTCCATGCATTCAATTTTTTGAGAGAGGAGAATGAAAAGAAGATGAATTTTTTTTTGAAACTCAATGCTTCACCTTCCTTTTTAGTGGAAACCTTCTTCATGATTTCTTATTCTAGCAAATACAAGGTCTGATTGGGGAGATCTTGCAATCCTTCCTTCTGATTTGTTGCATGCATGACTGGAAACAACTCCTTGTTTTTCAAATATCTGATTGGGAAGCCCTCCTTTGACTTCAAAAATCTAATTGGGTAGCCCTTCTTGGATTTTGAAGGTCTCCAAATAAGTCTCTTCCTTGCAATCTTTTGTAATGAAGATAATATATCTTCATTGTATTCTCCACCTCTTGCAAGCAATAATCCATCAATTCTTTCCTTAAAGAAACATAATTTGCTAGGATTTGGAGTGATGGTCCTCCAACTAAGGATATTTTGAAATAGATAGGGGGGTTTCTCTTTAGAGCTAGTATTTTGTGGGGGTTTTGAGAGATGAATCTTTCTTGAGGAACATCTAAATCTAAAAGGTTTCCAAACTAATTTTATCCCTCCCTAATGACACCTATCGCTGGAAATGACACCAAAAATGATGGGGTCGCTATAATCCTCATCATTTAATTTATCAATCCAAGGTAGTGTCCATGGTTGTATGCAAGAGAGAAAGTAGAAAACTTGTTTGATAGTCTATTCTACTTGTAGATATAAATCCTATTTGCATGAAAGATAATTTGCATGAAAGGAAGTTTGCATGAAAGGGAACTAATCTAACGAACACTTGCATGAATTGAAAAGACTAAAGTACTTCACAATTTCTAGAAATGAAAAGCTTTCTTGGATTCAAATTTAATCTATAAATTTGGAATTACATTGCTAGAAAATGAAACTAGATCTATCCTATTTCCTCAAGATGAAACAAGTCTTTCTAATCCCCTCCCTTTGATAAAATGATTACATTGTATTTATAGAATTCATATTCTATATCTATCCAACCAATCCACTAAGAATGTGGATCCAAGATCCTATTTTTGAGGGGTCATTTACAAAACTTTAAGATTGAAGTTGTTTTCCTCCATCACACCACTTTTGTCTTAGTCATTTTCTAACATGTATTGCTCCTTCCCCACTAAAAATTCTGAAAAATTCTTAAAAGGGTTTTTAGATATTCAAATAAACTTTCCATATCATTTTGAATTTTTGAATTTTGTTGAGAAACGAGGGAGATATCACTGTTTTACTGAGACTTTATTTTTCACAATTTCTGGACGCCTGGTTTTTAGGGAACCTTCAATTCTCCACGTGAATGAAGGGATTTTTCTTCAATTCATTCGACCAAATCATTGATACTTAGCACGAATAAAATACAATAATCATGCAAAAAAAATTGAGTGATGTGGTAACTTGAGTTATCTTTGGTGGAAGAAGGAAGCATGAAATTTAATAAATTTGAGAGATCTTAAAACTCAACAAGAAACAAATACTCATCCCATTAATTTAGGAATTAATGATGCTCCATGATTTTTCATGAATGCATGAGTGTGATAGGAGTCTTCTCTATCTTCTCATTCTTTATTCAAATCCTTCTAAAGCTTGCAGGAGTTAACTGCTTCAAGTGTCTAGAGCTCTCTACTACAAGTGTCTATGAAGCTCCTTCTTACCATGAGTTATTTAATAACTCATTTATCTGCATTATATCATTTTAAACACTTCATGGAGACATATTAGAGGAAATTTGTATCACATTTAATTACTAAAAATAAATCAAATATTTTCTTTACATTCTACCTTAAACAACTAAAGAACTTTCAATCGTTACTCAAATCCACTTTAACACTAATGCATTAGGAAGAAATAGATGATTTTCTTTGATGTGGTAACTTGAGTTATCTTTGGTGGAAGAAGGAAGCATGAAATTTAATAAATTTGAGAGATCTTAAAACTCAACAAGAAACAAATACTCATCCCATTAATTTAGGAATTAATGATGCTCCATGATTTTTCATGAATGTAGGAGTGTGCTAGGAGTCTTCTCTATCTTCTCATTCTTTATTCAAATCCTTCTAAAGCTTTCAGGAGTTAATTGCTTCAAGTGTCTAGAGCTCTCTACTACAAGTGTCTATGAAGCTCCTTCTTACCATGAGTTATTTAATAACTCATTTATCTGCATTATATCATTTTAAACACTTCATGGAGACATATTAGAGGAAATTTGTATCACATTTAATTACTAAAAATTTAAATCAAATATTTTCTTTACATTCTACCTTAAACAACTAAAGAACTTTCAATCATTACTCAAATCCACTTTAACACTAATGCATTGGGAAGAAATAGATGATTTTCTTTGACAAAATATGAGACAATTTATGGTCTCATCATGAAGGAGGTGGTCAAGGCCCCAGGATCGAAGATCCTAAGTCAAACCGACATAAGCTAGGATATCCATGGCTTCGTTCCATGAATGCAGTCCCTTTGATTGTGCATAAATTCTTAAAGTTTCCCTTTGAAAATAAAATTTTCACCAACCATCATAGTGGCTTTAACCCGTTGTCCTCTTGTGGAAAATTTTCTTTAGATTTCTTTTGGCCCAAGCCAATAGAACCTATAAAACCATCAGAAGACTTCTTTTTCATTTCCTATCAAAAGTTCAAGGAAAATAAAAAAGAAGAATTATCCCTATGAAACATGTCTCAACCAAACACTGAGCCTACCATCCTTAACGAAACCATGATTGAGCCTAAAGAAATTCCAAACAACCAAGACCAACCTAAGATAGAACCTTCACCTACTTCCTACAAAAGACCAAGAGATGATGAAAATAATCCAAGTATGTGTAGGACCATGATGGGCCAAAAAGTGGCGATACTATGGGTATGCGTAGGGTATGTGGCTGACGACTTTTTTTAACCCAAAATTGACAAAATGAAAAGGGTTTTTAAAGGAGATTCTCAGTTTTCCACCAATATAAATTATGCTTTACTTTGAATTTAATAAATAATTATTATTCAATTTCTACTTGAATTATGACTAAAGTACTGATTAATAGATTGATTGAAAAACATCTATAGCCTTCAAATAGTATCACATTTTTTGAATTTGAAACATGCATCACATTTTATGCTTTGTATACTATAGGATTAAAAAAAATGAATTTCATGAAGTTTTGACCAAGTTAAGGTGGTTAGACATACAAGTTTTTATATTTGTTAAAAGTTGTAATAAAAAAATCATAATTAATTATTTACATGGAAAAAAATTACAAAAAATATGCATCACATCGGGACATGAGTCCTCTACTTATATCTAAAATCTTATAAAAAAATATTATCATTTTATTGTGGTTAGGGTGGTAGATAGACACCTACTTCTTATTTTCTCCCTAAAATTTAAGTACTATTGCATTGAAATTTAAAATTTTCACCAAATAGATTTTTTTTTTTAAAACCTAGTAGTTTAGAAACTACATTCAATTTACTATAGATTCTATTCTTACATATTTTTGAAATAATATAGATAGCTTATTCAAATTTTTATGTCAAGTTGTCTAACTCATATTTTTCTAAATTTTTCGCCACTTAAGGGCCTATTTTTTCCATGATGATCTTGCACATACCCATCCCATCACGCCTCCTAGAATAAAAAAAGTTTAAAAATTCAAAGAGAAAGTGGTTGAACAATCCTCCATGGTTCCTTTCGTTCCTCCCCTTAGGGAAGAAAAGAAACCTATGGTTGATCAAACTGCTCCTATGCAAATGCAACTTGAAAACAAAACTAAAAGAAATAGAGGTGCTAGATTGCTTGCAGGTTACATGGAGAAATAAACAAAGAAAATAAAAATTCAAACTTGACTAAAGAAATGCATGAAAAGCCTCCCCCTTTGTAAAAAAAAATTCCTATAATACATTCTAAACAAGAGTTGAACCCTTCTTTAGACATTATTATTTGACCTCCTGTCGTGACTAATTTAGATGACGATGATGACGAGATTAATAAAATTGATGAAGAGGTGCATAATGAATTGAAAAAATTGTTTAAATATTCTTCCATGAGCTTAAATGAAAATTCTCCCAAGAAGAGTTTTGAACCTAGTGATGGCCCTAGTTCGACACTTGCTATTGTCCCTTGGGCTAGTTGTCTTCGTTCGGTATACAATGAACATGATTGGGATGAAGATGACTTGCTTTAGGTTGACCTACTTGTGCCTTACTACTTTCTTTGCATTATTTCTTTTTCTTTTTTGTGTGATTGCATGTGCATATTGTGATCCCCCGTGATGTTTTATTTGATGTATCTCCCTCTTTGTGACATTCCTCTATTTGTACCTTCATTCTTCTCTATACATCGTAAACCTTTTATCTTTTTAATTTTTCTTATGTTTTCCTTTTGGAGATGATGCAAGGTGTTGAGACATTCATGTCTATTCCATGTTGACCCAAAATCTTTTCCTTTACTTTCCTTATTTCTTTTCTATTTCTTGTGTTTTCCTTTTGGGGTTGATGCAAGTCGTCGATACATTCATGTCTCTTCCATGTTGACTCAAAATTTTTCTCTTTTTTTTCACTCTCTTTATGTCATTCTTCCAGTTCTATGACTATTTGGGGAATGATGGCAATTTTGAGCTCTCTAAGAACATTGTAGCAAGAACATACTGACCCCAAATCCATAGATCTCTTATGTGTTTGGATTTTTGTTTTGGGGGAAACCCTTATCTTTTCATTTGGCATGACATGATTTACTTGGAAACATATGACTTGGCATAGGGCTTTTCAAGTTAGCTCTCACATCCTTTTTGTTGTTAGCATTTATCATTTTCTACTTTAAAGTAATTACTCACAACATGGTGTTTAACAATTTCTTTAAAATGGCTAGGCATACATTGGCATTATTCTTTTGCATTTCATGTTTCATCATGTAGTATTCTTACTTCATGTGATGCATCTTTTTCTTTGTGGTGACATTGGGTGTGATGTCCTTCAAAAGCGTGATCTCTCTTAGTATATTGCATTCATCTTAGTGGCTTGATGCGACACACTACATCCCCTAAGTTATGATTTTTTTATTTTTTTATTGGTCCTCTCTTGGAGACACTAGGAATAATGTTCCCTAAGTTAAAGATGTCGCATGAATTAACCAAGACTCCTTTGAACATTCTATGCATTTTTCATTTTCAATTATACGGCCACCTTAGATAACATAACTTGCATGCATGTGTAGCCATCTTGTTTTTTCATGAGCTCCAAGCATACGAAGTTTTTCTTCTCTCGTGAAGCTCAAAAATCATATTTGTGTGGCACCTTATCAAAGTTATCAAGATGTATAACTTTGGTATAGTTTGATGGGAAGCCAAACGAGGGAATGAATTTATCTTAGCCACTCGCATGTGTGTGTGAGTGCATATCGGCTATGTGTGCATGTGCCTCACCTCTTGGATTCCTCACCTAGTAGACAACCTGAAGTTTTGTTGCATTAGAGTGAGTATGCATTTTTTGGACAAATAGTCTAGATGTGATCCACATCGTGATGGAAAAACAGTCAAAGTTTGATCCCCCCTTTTTCTTTTTCTTTTTGTTTCATTTTCTTTGTCTTTGACAGTGCATGCTTGTGCTTTGTTGTGGCTCTTATATTATTTTCATGTGTGTTATTTTGTTCTTCTGATGGTTTGATATGGGATCTTCATCATGGGGGCTTCATCACCCTTCTTGATCATTGTCATCCTATCCTACTGGCATTGGCACACTTGAACCCCTCTTGTTGTGTGTTTGTCTTCTTTAGTGTGAGTTTGAAGCAAGTTTATCCTCTCACTAAAGTGGGAGCTAAATGTGGAAACAGAAAAAGTATCCCTTTTTCTTGCTTGTTTGGGCCCTCCTTGTAAACTAGGCTTAATGGTGCCTTGATTTAGTGATTTAATGTGTTTAACACATTCACATTAGACATAAATGGTACCTTGATAAAGTGTTATAAAGTGTTGTAGCACACTTTCACACTTTTATGAGGTTTTATTAATTCACTACACCTACTAAATCTCTTTTTAACCTTAATCACGCCTTATTTGGAGTTTTGTAAAGTGTTGTAACACACTTTCACACCTTTCTAGGGTTTTAATTAATAATTGGGATTCTTTATGTTTTAATTGGCCTTATTTTACATTCAAAAGCCTCATTTAATTCATCTTTTGTGAGGATAATCCTAACAAAAATCAACATCCAATCATAATTCAAGTGTTTTAAGGTTGTATGGCCCAAATTCAGTGATTTGGGACTCATTCGCCACCTTGGGTGAATGAGTCCCACCTATGTTTTTGGGTCCTAAACCTAGTTTTACACCTTCCTAAGCATTCTTAAAAATGGTCCGATAAATTATGCCTAATGGGACTCATTTTCCACCTTGGGTGACTAAGTCCCATGTGGCCCAAAATCAAAATTAATTCAAATTTTTGGTGGGATTTTATCCTCCTAGATTTGATGTCAACTTTTAGTGTTGTAATTTTTAGAATTCTTGCATAATTAAGTATAAATACAAGGTTCTTTCACTCATTTTCACCTAAGCATTCTTAATAGCAAGTTTGAGTTCACAAGAGAATTCAAGCATTTACAAGAGCATCCAAGAGTCTTCAAGGGAATATTATCAAGCATTCTAGAGCATTATTCAAGCATCAAGCTTCATTGTCAAAGTATTCATGCATCATGTTTGTTTTTGAACTAACAATTGTGATGTAGAATTTTTTGATTCAAGCTAACATTCAAGTCAAGATCTATCCTATTTAATCAAGAGTCAAGATCTACATCCATTGGAGCCATTTCATGCATGTTTGCAGTACTTCATTGCTAGGGATTGGTGAGTTGCAACATCTTATTTTGTTCATTCATCATTCTCCATTCCTATTTCATTCTATTTCAAGGTTTGATTACCAAAATGGGGTTTGACCATGGCAAACCCCTATCCACTAACAAAACAATATTTTCCCTCTCTTTAGTGTGTGATTTGCAAGTTTAGATTAAAGACACTATAAAGCAATTTTTCCCTTAATCTTCTTTTTGTTTTTATCTTTTATATGTTTTTTTGGCTTTGGGATGAATCCATGCTTAAAGAAAAAAAAATTCTTCTGAAAGGCGTGCAATGTGCCATGTGGTGGCTACACGACTTTTGTTTATTGTCTTCCTTTTAGGAGAAAGCCAGGGCACGTGTTAGCTTGGAAGGGATTTTCTCCAAGGCTATTTTCATAAATATACGATTCCCTGCCCACTAAACACGTCATATGTTCACTTTGGGAAATTTTGTACTTTTAAGGAGCGATCTCTTTATGGAGTTTGTTAGAGCATATTGGGTCTTTCTTGTTTTTAGGTTTGGACCTTCGAGTCGACACCATCAATCTATGTGATTGGTCGATAAGATTTTACCAGGATATTTTCTAGGATCTGATAATTTTCAGATGGTATTCTTTGCTAAATATCTAAAGGACATTAATGAGGCAATTGGGAATTAATGAGCAAGGATTGCCACAATCTAATCAAGATCTACGATTGGATCATGAGCTATCAGATGTAGACATCTAGAAATATTTTCTTTTGGAATGTTAGTGACAGTTTTCTCTTTTTTAGCTATAAATAGGAGGTGAGAAAAGGAAGAAAAAAGCTATCCAAAAAAGTTATTTTATTTCTCCTTAGTTTTTAGGATATTTTTAGAAGCTTAAAGTTTGTAGAACACTGCTTTTCCCTGGCATGTTATATTGTTTTAACTCAAACTATTATTGGATTGGAATTTGACATTTTTTTAAGTTCATTTGATATTTAAGTATGATCTATTTGGAATAAATCTTTGAAACTGTGCATATTATGGCCTTTGTCAAGTTCCTTCTTTATGTTTTTGTTCAGAATAAAAACACTGTGTTAAGCTTAATTCAATAGTTTGAGTAGTTGATTTCCATGCTGTAGGATTCTATGATATAATAATAACTTAAAGAAATTGGAATATGTCTGATGAACTTCTCCATTTTCTTTAGTGGTTGTTGTTTTTTTGTATTATGTTGTAAAAAGTGAAAGGGTTTCTATAACTTTTGAATTTTTATGTTAACTTTTGGAATTTTTATGCTTGATCGGACCTTAATGAGTTCTTCCTACTGGGAGATTTGAAAGACTATATTGTGCTTGTATCTAGCCTTTGTTTCTCATTCTCTTCCCAACAATGAAGGGTTGTGGCATTTTATTTCTATTATATCATTCATAGGAGAATAATTGAGTTTTAAATGTTGTAAAAGCTTTGGCACATCACCATTTTAATGTTTTATATTTGCATTTCCTTCTACCTTTTCAACCAACTCAAAGAAGAGCCAACTTTCTATAAAAATCCCGGAGGTATTTAGTGAGGCACATATTGGTCCCCCAATCATTGAATTTTCTACAAGGCTATCAAAGAGGCACAAGATTTGATTATATAAATAGTTATTTTTCTAGAACGCTCAGTGGGACCAAAAAGAAAAATTGCCTAATTAGAAGTCATAAATATTTTTAAGATCAAGGTAAGGAAAGAAGTCTAAAATTTCATGCCCAAAATCCAAACAAGAGCATCCTCAAGGGGGAATGTCCAGTACTCCCAATTACCTACCTCAGTATCAAAGAGAAGAGGATTTACAGGTTTTGTATCAACTATAAGGAGTAACAGGGCGAGAAGTGAAAGCCCAAGATCTAGAGCTTTATCTACTCCACCTAGAGGCCAAAATTTTCAAATCAAAATACCAATTACCCAATTCATAGGAATATGTTCTCCATGGCTCACGTAGCTCCCCCTACTCCTAGAAATTTCATAACCTAGGATAGTGGTAGTCTACTACAACCTCCTAATCCCCCAAACATATGGCTTGCCATACCCGCTAATGCCCTTAAGGCTATTCCAAAATTTTCTAGAGAAGAATTCAAAACCCCCTTCCAAATGCTTCCAAGATATAGTGCAAGTATACAGGGTACATAACATAGTGGAGGAAAATATTACTCTTACATTATTGTTTGCTTCGTTATGAGGAAAAGCTCAAGATTGGTATTGATCTTTGGCTTCTAGTTCTATCTGCTTCTGGGATTAGCTCGAAGAGAGGTTGTTTGAACATTTCTCTACAAAGGGAGATTGCTCCTCATTGCTACATCAACTAATCACCATCAAAAGAGCCCTGCAAGAGGCCATGGGAGACTTCAACACCAGATTTCACAAAACCTAGAAAAGAATCCATGTAACTTCCCAACCTCCAGCCACAATGGCATTCATGTTTTACTTGAAGGCTTTCAATTCGAACAACGTGATTATGATAACCTCTATGGGAGAGGATATCTTGCCTGATGCATACGATTTGGTTGTGCATGCAAAGAACAATTTGATTGATGCTGGGAAGCTTCCACCACAACCTTCAATGCCTTTATTCACAAAAATATTTGGTGGTCCTCAGGAATAAGCTACGCCAAGCACTTTCACTCAAGTCATGACATTGGCTACACCACAATCCATGTACATATACCCCTCTGTGCAACCCAACATGTCGAGATCCTCCTCTCTAGAAACATACATCAACAATATGAAGAGTCTCATGTGGTCTTTTGCTAACAAGTTACTCCTCATCAAATGACAACAAGAAACACCTCTGAAGCAGGCCACTCATACCTATTAGGGGGCAAGGCCATCCTATCAAGAAAACATGTACCAAGGACCCTCAAAAGGAGGAGGTCAATAAACAACATCCACAAATCAGATAGTTATGGTCACTATGCCACTACAGATAGTCAAGGACAACCAAAGTAAAGAATTAATCATAGTCCAAAACAACCTAGCATAAGACGAGAACGTATGGTGCTTCCCATGTAGTAATAGTCACATGCCCCAAAAAATTTTGAGGGGAAATTTGTATTAGAAGATAGCGAACCAAAGAAACAAGGGTGTGCTCCCGAATACGAAAGAATATAAATACCTTAAAATGGAAAATGTCTTCTTTAGAGTGCAAATGTAAGGAATTCCTTTAGAACAAGAGTTAGATATTGCACCAGACGAAGCATTATTTTCATTGATGGAGGAAGAGGATGTAGTATTCGCAAAAAAGGCTCTAATGAATAGTGCTCCACAAGTACAATAAAACTATAACACAAGATTGAAAAGAAGGCTCATGAGAGAATATGTACAAAAAGCTCTACCATGTCCACAACTATGTCAACATAGTTGTAAGAAAAGAAGGCTTTATAGGCCGCTGCCTAACCTATTCAGCAATCCTTGAACTCCAACATTGCTAGAGAAGGAGATGGACAAGATACCAAGACCATTCGTGATGGATCATTTTCCCCCAAAGATGAGAGAAATACCATCATTTAAACCCAAGGTCTCACTAGTCGAAACACTCAATGTGGTGGAAATTTTGAAGAAGGTGTCAACTAATGTATCTTTGTGGGATTTCATATCCATTCCCAAAAAAAGAAGTTGCTCCAAGATGCATTAAAGAAGGAATAACAAATACCATAGATAGATGCAACTCTGTCATGCGATCAAGATACAGATAAAGCGCCCATGTCAGACCCTCAATCTTCAAAAGGTGTAGCTTATGTGAATGACGTGGGAAATGAAAAAGAGAAAGAGGTATGCAAGCCAAATCCCATTCCTTTATTTTTAACACTTATTGTGGGATATAAGCTTTTGCATAATAACATGATTGGTTCATGAGCTAGTACAACAATCATGCCAAAACAAGTGGCTGATGCCCTAAAACTTAAGTATGAGCCCCTTGAGAAGGGAATCATGTAATTAGATGGGAAGAAGGTTCCGACCATCGACCGCATTAAATATTTTTATTTAACCCTCTTCTCATGTCCAATCCAAATGGTCACACAAGAAATAGTGGTGATGGGAATTCCCCTGGTATTTGGAATGTGTCTTTCAAGAGATTTCACCAAAAAACTTGATGGATAATTAGTGCTCGATTGGTGTCACCTGATATTGAGGACCAACCATGGGGCGAAGATAAAAATCTTGTCTGAATATTTGCATCTAGAACACATAGAAGAAAATGCAATCCTATGCTTTGAAGCAACACCTACCTCCTTCTCATAAAGGGAAAGGTATTGTGTAGAGATGCTAGAAGATGAAGAAGACATGAGTGATCAAACCCACAATGTTACATCCCTAACTTTAACTCCATTTTACTTTTTACTTTTGAAGTAATTAGTAGATGATGATGCATGATTCAATGATTTGATGTTTAGGAAAAATATCTAGAAAAATCAATGTTTTCATGAGTTATGTTTATTTCGACTATAATTGACATGTGTTTAAAAGTTTTCAAGGTGTGATTAATTCATAAGGATTATGAAATGATTAATGCCACACTAATTTTGAGTTGGTGATTGCAAGTTACATTCAGGGAACAAGTTTTTCACCCTTCGAGAAAGGGAGGGAGAGCATCATTAGAGAGAAGGATATAGATACAAGGAATAGAACAGGTTGTCACCATCTTAAGTCTATTTCTAGTTGCTTAACGTCAACCTAGTCATTTTGGGGATAGTGACATCATCAAGGTTGAACTCTAGTTGTTTTGCGATTAAGACAAATTTCTATCGAATATGTCGCTTCTCATGTCGTAACGAGTTCATTTTGTGACCTCATTTGCGTAATTGGGTGTTCATTATTGTCTATATTCTGGATAATAGTTTAAATTGGCTTAATAAGTCAGGGAATTAATATGATAGCCTGATTCCCTACAAAAGGAAGTCATTATGATGATCATCATTGAATTCATTCGTTTTGAAGAATATTCTAGTTTAACGATGTAACGACCTATATCGTCAACCTTTTCCTTGACGTTAATATTTTATTAAATTATTAATATGTTAAAATATATGTTAAATTGGCAATGGCTACATAAGCTAAGAGTTAAACGATATGACCCAACTTTTATTTTAAGAAGAGAAAATTTCTTTGAAGAAATTGTTCAACTTTTAGAATCTTTGGTGATGGCATGATCATTAATTGCTCCTTGTCACTCGCTGAGTCACCCACGCATGTCAGAGTATTGTTGCAACTTCTAGTAGTGGCCTTTCCTATCGGTCAAGAAACGGTTATGTGTTGGGAGAGATAGGGAGTTATGCGGGGGGGATTCAAATCATCACTCTCTTACTCCAGGCGGTTATGGGGGAGATAATTGCTCAACTACTTTTGAGTGATGGGCTCGAGTTTTGGAAAAAATAGGGAGCATGGCCATTTTGGAGGGAGGCACCAACGCTGGTGTAACGGTTTGCAATGGTGTGAACGGGAGAATGAAAAAAAAAATACACAGGAGGAAGGTTCTCATTACCTCAGATGGAGGAAGGAGGAAAACCACCGAGGATAGTGGGGGCTCTAGCACTTTGGGGGCGGGGGATTCTAGAGCAGGAGGATAGTCTTGGAGGAAGGATGTGTGAGTGGGTGGCGAACACTATGATCTCCTCTCTCGAGTTGCAAAGAACCATAGTCGGTGAGGACGACTAGAGAAACGGGTGTTCGAGCTCTATGACCTGCATTTGTAACACTCTACATTGCATATATATAGGTAGCTTATAATTAGAGCCCTCGGTTCATCTAATGCATTATCTACAAATCAGTGTTATCTCCTTTCAAATGATAGTAATGTCGGCAATGTCAGCTATAAAGATTAAGAAATGCAAAGTTTTCTTTCATGCATAGGGTTGAATTGTATACTTAACAATGAATAATGATGAATATGATGGCTCTTGGAGCCCCAATGAGTATATGTTGACACTCTAAAATCTTTTTCTTGAGGTGTTCAGCCAGCTTGAGGCCATAAGCCCTACGTGGGCATGCTCGCATGAGCACCTTAGTTCTAAACCGTCCATGCGCCCAATACTGTGCAGCCCATATCTTAAATGATGCCTTACAATCTGTCTTCCAGTTGTTAACTTTGTCGAACCTGGTCTTATTACTGAGCTCATTTGGGTGATAGTTATTTGTTAAGGCAGGTCAAGGGTAATGGCCTATGAAATTGATACCATGAAATTGTTGCATGCCATAATAAGAACGGCCTCATTCTTGAAAGACACAACACCTTAAAATCATTGGTATAACTGAGTTGGCACAGTGTGAACTTGATTCTTTAATATTGCCAACTTGATAGTAACCCGATAGTAAATGATGTCGAACCTAGACTATTTGTGCATATTGTGTATATCATGGTTGTCATGACTCTTCATGGAGATGAGCAGGTTATTATATATAAGTAGATATGATGTGGATTTCTTGAAATCACAACTTTTAAGTCATAATCTCTATGTGAAGTGAATACTTGATAGGTTCTTTGATTACAAGAACTTACCCTAGTTATATTATAAACTAGTGGTATTAAAGAAGGTAAATGCCAACCTTGCGGATGACAATATTCCTATATATGGCATTAGGAATTTTTTGAAGGAGGAATTTAATTATAAAAGAGATAGACTCTACGAGTCTTTATGAACACAAACTAGATATTTCAATTGAGCCTTTTATATTTATTATGTTTTGATTCCAAATTTGACAATAGATAAACAAAGTAAACCTTGACCGGGTGGGACAAGTGTTGGAAACAAGAATGTACCATTGTCCATAAAAATGGGGTAATGTGATGTGGAGTCACTAGTTCTGAGGGTCTATGAAACTATTAACCTAAGTATGGGTTCTCGGGTTAAGATCAAGTGTCCAAGATTTGGACTTAGAAGAATTGGAAAACTTAACTTATGTTGGAATTAAAATGTTCCACTTAGACCAATGGGTCGAAAGTAGTTTATTATATTTTATAAGTCAAACCTTTTAAGGGTTGAAAGATTGACTTAGATCTGTCTATTGATATGAAACAACAATATACTTTTAGATATTATATTGGTGAGGGAATACCTTGAGTACTATATTAATTCAAGTATGTGAAAAGGTGAACACAAACAATTCCATGTAGTCTAGGAAAGACTAGAGGCAAATTGTTCTTTTGATCTATTACACTTATGTTATTCCCTTTGGAAGGACAAGAATGTTGATATTTCCAGGTATTGGATTAGAAAAGCTAAACCCTAGTATTGGAACAAGGATGGATATAGGAAACCTATAACTCTCATGTCAGTTATGACATTGTACATATATCCATATTGATTGACAATGAAAGGTCGAGAAAACCATAGAACCAGACAGGAAGTCTTTATAATACCTTAAGAGATTCTATGATAATGTCAAAACTCGATTTAATGCACCAAGATGTTGGGTATTGAATCTTGAGAGTAAAATGATAGGAAGTCATAAACCCTAGATATTGCAAGGATGCAATAAGGGACTTTTAAAAGGGTTGAAATACCTAAATATTTACATTGAATGAATATCCTAGATTAAGGATTAGTTCTAAGTGAGATTGGCTAGAATGGATTTTCTATAATGACTAGTTTGAGTCCAGAGTACCAAATAAAGTAAGAAAAAACTATAGGATGAGATAGTTTCTAAGACGAGTCAGAGGTGTGTGTCTAGATGGAACACCAATCAAAATGATCATTTCTAAGACGAGTCAAAGGTGTGTGTCTAGATGGAACACCAATCAAAATGATTATACTTAGCTAGAAGGGATCTAGAGTTGTATGGCCGATTGAGTTTTGTAGTACACATCACTAGGACTCAGATGGTGAAACTGGAAGTTCCTTATATCTATACTCTTTGAGAAGGGCCGGGTTACTTCCAGTTTGGAAGTGCACGGGGGACCACTTGAGTCCGTGGTTGGAGGAAAAGCACTCGGATGATGCTCTCCCTCTGTAGCAGTAGACTCTCTGAGGCTTGTGAAGATAGAGATCGACATTCCAAATGCAGTGAACTCCATGTTCTAGCTTATGATAGAAAAATCTATGAGGTAAAACTATTCTTTATGCCAAATTTATTTTATGTGGTATAAATGAATTCTGTAAGGAATTAGCTTGAATCTAGTTATGATTACATGTGAATTCAAGTTTGAATTTATCTGGAAAAGTTGTACTTTATTCTTGTGCTTATGCAAATGTTTTCACTTTTTAAAAAAAAAATCTCTCTCATGTTTACTAAGTTTATTTACCTTCTAGTAAATTCTTGAGTTTACTTGTGTATTAAGAGGTGGAATGTTACACACAAAGAGGAGGTCCTCCTCAACCAATTTATTGATTATGATCCATTCGACAACTTTCATGTGACGGGACTAGGCACCTATGTGATCTTCAACAACAATCAAGTCTTTCCTAAATTGATACAAGATTAGGAGGAATATAATGATTAGAGTGACAACCATCTATGGACATTATATTTTGATGGTCCCAAATGCATAGTTGGTTTTGGAGAAGGTGTTCGACTAGTGTCCCCGATAGGGTCAAAGACCCTCAAGGCTTTCCATTTTTAGTTCCCATGCTCAAAAAATGATGTGGAATATGAATCCTTGGTTCATGGTCTGATTCTTGTAGAATGAATGGGCGTGAAGAGAATGCAAGCATTCAAAGATTCAAAGTTAGTTGTGAGCCAAGTTTGATGGCAAGCAACTGTGAAGAATATAAGAATGAAGTTGTACAAACATCAGATATGGGATCTGATTGAAAGCTTTGAATTTTTTAATATACAAGTCATTCCTTGATATCAAAATAGTGCCTCTAATCAGATGGCTTCAATTGGTTTTCAATTTGAACTAGTTACCATTTCAACAACGAAGTAGAATGCAATACAGATCATCGTCTGACTAGAAATTCTTGACAATTATCAAAATTGGAAAGTTTTTGAGGATGATATACATATCACTACCTTTTTATAGAAATTAGGAAAATCTTCTAATCATTCATAGCCTGATACAAAATCTCACAAGGGGAAAGTTATGTAGTTAAACGAAAATAAGCTTCCTCGAGGTTTAATCTCTCTTGAAAATGTTTTTTATTTTGAGGACACAAGAAATAGCAAACAAAATTTTACTGTTGATTTGAGGGATTATGAAGAGCTTGATGTCGGAAGCAACAGAAAGTTGAAGATCGGAAGGGATGTTCCACAGAAGGATAAGGAATGACTAAAGGATCTATGTTCTACATATGACAGGGTCATATCCTAGACCTATGATGATGTTAGAGGGTATAATCTGGGCATAATTCAACATACTATTTGACTTGTCTAAAGGATCAAAGCACGTCCAACAAAAACAAAGGCCAATCAATTTGAAGTTCAAAGCGTTGATGGCATAAGATATCACCAAATTAATCAAATCAGGGATCATATATTTGATTAAGCATTCCACTGGGTGTCAAATCTTGTACCATTTCAGAAAAAGAATGGCAATATTAGGCTCTATGTGGATTTCAGATATTTGAATAAAGCCTCACTAAAAGACATCTACCCTTTTCCATCAATGGAGCAGATCCTACAGACTGTGACTAGATCAAATATGTTTTCATTGCTCAATGGTTTCTTGGGTTATAACCAGGTATATGTAAAGGAAGGTGACCAACATAAAACAATGTTCACTACTAAGTGGGGACCATTCGCATACTTGAAAATCTTGTTTAGACTTTCAAATGTTGGTGTGACTTTTTAGCAAGCAATGGATATTGATTTTAGAGGATTGATTAATCAAATTATTTTGATATATTTGGATGACCTAATGGTCTTTTCAAAATCAAAGGATGATCACTTTGATCATATGGAAAAGGTTTTCCAAAAATGTCAACAGTTCAAGATTTCCTTAAATCCCAGGAAATGTGTTTTCAAAGTGCCCCAAGGTAAGCTACTTGGTTTTGTGGTATTGAAAGAGGGAATAAAAATAGTGGTGTAAGTGCTCCTAGGTTTGCTTGCACCAACTAGTTAGGAAGACTTCTCTCTGTCTTCACCCAAGAACCTGATAGCTTCTAGGTTTTGATTAGGCTTAGGTCATTAACTAAGCCCTATTTCAGCTCTTCTACAAGAGTCTCACTCCTTGTGCTTCACCTTGGAGGACTTGACATCACTTGAACTTGTAAACTATCTCCTACACTTAGAAGGATCTAAGTGCCAACTTCACTCTTAACCTTGATCTACTTGTAGGGGTGTCAGAGATACTTGAATCATGCATTTCACATCCATTTAGGTCCATCTTTGAGGTCCTTCACTCTATTGTCTTACCGATTCCAAGATTTTGCTTTGAGAAGGCCTAATCGCTTGTAGCCCTTACCAGTGTCCTTTTTGGCTTTCTTGCTCAAATTCTCCAAACAACCTGGCAAAAAAATTGCACTTTCAGGCACCCTTTTTGGTCCTTTAAAATATTCATAGGGTTCTAGACCCCAGACTCCTCCATACAGTGGGTTTCTACAATCTAGGTCAAATAGGGCTAATAGGCCTAATTTCTAGGGTTTCACTGTTCTCTTGCTTATTTCTCACACAAATGGATTGTTCAAGCCAAAATCCTTTTATCATTCTTAGATATGGTTATGTCCCACCTAGAACTATACTTGTGCCGTACAGTACCTCCTTCCCCTACCTGTTCTCTTCAATCTTTGACTGCCAAACCTCTAACCGGGTAGTAAGAACTCGCCTAGGGTTTGGTTTTAAATGCTAGAGCTCGACTCTTCATGACTCCTACTACTAAGTATTTACAATATACTGGCTCCCCTAACATATCCATCCCTCCTCAAGAAGATCTCATGGTTTGATTTCATGGGGGAGCCATCAAAAGACTAACTGCTCAAAACAGAAACAATAAACCCTCTAGACTCTAAACTATGAATTCACAACACTAATTTAGCCTAAAACAATTCAATCACAGAATGGAAAAGGCTTAAAACTACTTTATGAACACAAATCTAAAGCCAAATCAATGTATACGATCCACTAGATATCACTGTTTCTTCAAAACACACGGTGAACACAGAAATTGTAGAGTTTTCTCTATTCACACAAAAAAAAAACTTGATTACAATGGACTGACTGCTTGCCTTCGAGCCACCACACTTACATAGATGCCTTTTGCCATGTTTCAAGGGATGTTGGTCGATCCAACACTCCTAACTTTTAGGGGATCCAAGACAACTAAGTTGCATGCAACCTAACAAATGTTGTCATGCAACTTTGCAACATTCTTGCAACTTTGCCATCATCCTAAATCTTAGGACCTCAATCTCCTTGATTCTGAGTAACCAACCCCTTAACTACCTCTTGGCATCTTTCTAACAATAAGGATGTGTTTAGAACACATTTAAGGCTCAACTCTCAATCCAATCTACTAAGCTAATTAAAGAAAAAGCTAATTGACAAAGACTAAACTATGGTGACCTTAGTCCTAATGACTAATTCACTTATTCCACACACAAGCAAGACCTTCTAAGGTCCAAAATAAACACACTATTACCCTAACTTGGCTAAGGTCAGGTACAAGCCAAAATTGAACATTAACAAAATGGAGGTTAGCCTAGGTGCTCCTCCACCATCCTCCCCAAAACAAAAGATTTCAATCCACCCTTGGATTGAGTAAGTTGAGATCAATGCCCAACTTCTTGAACTCTGATTCCCTGATCAACATTGCATCAGCATCAGGTTGACCATGCCTTTTAATCAGATGTTCCTTGTATTCCTTGCTTCTAGTCTTCTTATAGACCCTGGTATCCAATACATTGTTAGCTTGTTTGACTGTAGCTGAGGGCAGTTTGAGCTCCCCCACATCTTGGATGACTTCATGGAGGTTCTAATCCATGTCTGGGGGTGGTCCTTTGTAATGAATCAGGTCTGTAATATTGAAAATAGGGGACAGTCCACTGTCATCCAGTAGCTACACCTTGAAAGCATTATTTCCATATTTTGCTAGGATTGGACACGGACCTATCCTCTTCATCTACAACTTGTGAGGGACACCTTTCTACAATCTAGACTTGTTTAAATGCACCATCACCAAGTCTCCAACATTGAACTGAATTTCTTTCCTATGCTCATCCACCTTGGTCTTATGCTTCATGGTGTTTTCTGCCAATGTTTTTCTAACTGTATCATGAATCTCCTGCATTGCATAAGCAAAATAATCAGCATATCCACTTCCCTTGACTCCATCCTTTAAGTCTCTCAGCTCATAGACACCTCTAGGATGTAATCCATAGACAATTTCAAAGGGACTCTTCCTGTTGATCTGTTTACAGTGTCATTATAGGCATATTCAGCTTTCCCAATCAACTGATCCCATTGTTGACCATACTCCTTGGTCAAGCACCTTAATAGATTCCCAAGAGTTCTATTTACAACTTCGGTCTGACCATCAGTTTGGGGATGGTATGCAGATCCAAAAGATAAATTAGTGCCCAATCTCTGCCAAAGTGTCTTCCAAAAATGGCTCATGAACTTAGTGTCTCTGTCTGATACAATGTTGATTGGTAATCCATGTATCCTTACTATCTCTTTGAAGAAGAGAGAAGCTATTTTGCTGGCATCATTGGTTGTTTTACATGGCACAAAGTGAGCCATTTTGCTGAATCTATCCACAACCACATAAACATTGTCCATGCCTTGTCTTGTCTTGGGTAACCCAACTACAAAATCCATACTCAAGCATTCCCATGGCCTAGTAGGGATAGGCAGTGGTTGGTATAGGCCTGCATTTGAAGAAGTACCCTTGGCCTTTTGACACACCATACAACTCTCCACATACCTCCTAACATCTAGGTTCATCCTTGGCCAATAGTAAAACCTTTGAACAAGTTCTTGAGTCTTGGTGATCCCAAAGTGACCACTCAATGCACCATTATGCTTTTCTTGTATCAAATTCTCCCTAATGGAGCCTCTAGGAACACATAGCTAGTTTCCTTTAAACAAAAGATCACTTTGCAAAGTATATTCAACATATGTACTATGAAAGTGATTCTTGTAATCAGCACATACCTTATAAATGTCTACAAAATCTTCATCATCTGCATATAGATCTTTGAAATCATCTATTCCCATGCTCTTCAACTGAATTTCTTCAATGGTGAGGACTCTTCTACTCAAGGCATCTGCCACCTTGTTGAGATCTCCTTTCTTGTGCTTGATATTGAAGGTGTAAGCTTGTAGGTACTCCACCCATTTCATGTGTCTGTGACTCAACTTCTCTTGTGAATTCAGGAAACTAAGTGCTTGGTTGTCTGAATACACTATGAATTCCTTGGGAAGCAAGTAGTGCCTCCATTTCCTTAGAGCCTGGACCAATGCATACATCTCAAGGTCATAAGAAGAATACTTCTTCTTGGCTTCACCTAAATTCTCTGAATGAAAATCCACCGGTCTACCCTCTTGACTGAGAACAGCTCCAATAGCCACATTGCTTGCATCACACTCTATAGTGAATAGCTTCTCAAAGCTTGGTAACACCAAAACTAGTTGGGTAGCTATCTTTTCTTTCAACAACTCAAAGCTTTTATTAGCTTGCTCATTCCATATAAACTTAGTCTTCATTCCTCCTTTAATGGTGTCCAACATAGGAGCACAAATAGCACTAAATTGTCTTATGAACTTCCTATAGTATTGAGCAAGACCATGAAAACTTCTTACCTCTATTGCTGTCTTTGGGGTAGGCCAATTGAGGATGGCTTCCACTTTGCTGCTATCCATCTTCAAGTTGCCATGTGATAGCACAAATCCAAGGTACACCAGCTCTGTTTTGATGAATTCACACTTCTCTAAATTGATCATCAATTTCTCCTCTTGCAACTTCTTGAAAATCAACTCTATCTATTTGAGGTGCTCTTCTCTTGTTTTGCTATAGATCAGTATATCATCAAGATACACTACTACAAATTTTCCAATGTAGTCTTTGAGGATTTCATTCATGAGTCTCATGAATGTGGAGGGGGCATTAGACAACCCAAATGGCATAACCAGCCACTCATATAGACCTTCATTGGTTTTGAAGGTTGTTTTCCACTCATCTCCCTCATGTATTCTAATTTGGTGATAACCACTCTTTAGGTCTATTTTGGTATAGTACCTTGCTTCACCTAGACAATCCATGAGGTCTTCAATCCTAGGGATAGGGAACCTATACCTGATGGTTATCTTATTTATGGCCCTGGAATTAGTACAAAGCCTCCATTATCCTCCCTTTTTAGGTGCTAAGATAGTAGGTACTACACATGGACTAATACTCTTCCTAATGAGACCTTGGTTTTGGAGTTCTTGAATCTGCCTAGCTATTTCCTCATTTTGTTGAGGTGTCATCTTGTAAGTTGCTTTATTTGGTAGGGTAGCCCCTGGTATCAAGTCTATCCTATGACTTATGGCTCTTTTAGGGGGTAATGCTACTGGTTGTCCACTACTCACAATCCCTTCATAGGTCTGCAACATTTTATGTATTTCATTAGGTAACTCTGGTTTTTCAGCTTCTTTCTCATTGCTTACCTCTCTTGGCCTTAACATCACTACATAGCCAACTCCTTCTCCTTCTTCCAAGGCTTCTAAGAACTCTTTTTCACCAACCATGAGCAATTTAGAACCTGTTGTCTGCACCTCTATATCTTCTAACAAAGACTAAATTTTGAATGTTACCTTATCCTTCTTGAAAGTATAAGAGTTCTTTGCTCCATCATGCACAGCTTGGCAATCAAATTGACATGGTCTACCTAGGAGCAAGTGACATGCATCCATAGGTAACACATCACACAAGACTTTGTCCTTGTACCTACCAATTGAGAACTCCACCCATGCTTGTTCATTCACCAAGACATGTTGGCCTTTATTGAGCCATGTGACCTTGTAAGGATTGGTGTGGTGTATCCTTGTCAACTTCAGCTTGTTGACTATCTCCTCTAACACAATATTGTCAGTAGACCCTGATTCAATGATAACTCTACACACTTTTCCCATCACTTTACATTTTATCCTAAACAGGGATCTCCTTTGGCTTGGTTCTTCTTTCACCGGCTCCTTGATCAAAGTTCTCCTCATCATGAGGTTCTCACCTTCCTCAGAATTCAATGGTACTTCAGGATGTTTATCTACTGCAGTTGTCTCATCATGAACCAGGTTAGTTCTCTTGTCACCTCCATGGGAAGTACTACCTTTCTCTGGACATCTAAAGGTCAGGTGTCCCATTTGATTGCAGTGGTAACATTTCATGTTGGTAAAGTAATTACCTCTTCCTTTTCCACCACTTCTTCCTCTGGAGCTAGAGCCTCTTCCTCTACCACCTCTACTAGAGCTTCCTTCTTGTTGCTCAGAGTATCTAGTTTCTCCTTGGGCCTTTGGTTCTGAACTCCTTCCACCATAGCCACCTCTTTGTCCTCTACTATCTTTTTCTTTACCCCTACTCTTGGAGGTTTGCTCTTGCTTCTTTTGGCCTTTCTCCTCAATCTTTAAGGCCATTTGATAACATTGGCGGATGGTTTTGAAGTTCACTAGGCTCATGTCCTCTTGAATAGACCACTTAAGCCCATTCAAATGCCTTGCTAGCTTGATGCTTTAATCTTCAACCACCTTTGATCTGAGGCAGAACTTTTGGAACTCCTCGGTGTATGTCTGAACATCCATATCTTTTTGTCTAAGGTTATGTCTCCTCCTATGCAACTGGACTTCATAGTCATCAGGTAGATAGGTCTGCCTTATTTTGGTTACCATGCCTCTCCATGATACTATAGGACCCTTTCCTTCTTTCTCTCTTTTAGCTTGTACAAATTTCCACCATGTGAGAGTTGCACCTTTCAACCTTGACTTGGCCACCTTTACTTTTTGGGTCTCTGTTATACCATCACATTCAAAGTGATTCTCTATGCTTTCAATCCAGTCCACAACTAAATCAGGGTCCATTTGTCCACTAAATAGTGGCACTCCTTCCAAATCTTTGCCACTTAAGGCTTGCAGTGCCTTCAAGAAGGGTTCTTCAGCAAGGACAGGATCAGGTTTTGGAGCTTCCTCCTCCAAGTCCACTTCCTTTTCCTTTGCTTCCTGCTCTTCCTTCAATTCTATTTTATCCTTTACTTTATCTGTTGTTTCTTGGACTTCATCCAAGAGCTTCTCCATTCAAGACAACCTTTCTCTTAGCAGCCGGTTATCCTCCTCTTTCTCTTCTACCTTCTTAGCTAACTCAACATTAGTCAGCATGGTTCTTTCTTCCTCTGGTGTATTCTCTCCTACTGACTTAGTGGGTTGCAACATCAATCACAAGCCTGATCAAACAAAGGCTCTGATACCAATATGGTGTAAGTGCTCCTAGGTTTGCTTGCACCAACTAGTTAGGAAGACTTCTCTTTGTCTTCACCCAAGAACCTAATAGCTTCTAGGTTCTAATTAGGCTTAGGTCATTAACTAAGCCCTATTTCAGCTCTTATACAAGAGTCTCACTCCTTGTGCTTCACCTTGGAGGACTTGACATCACTTGAACTTGTAAACTATCTCCTACACTTAGAAGGATCTAAGTGCCAACTTCACTCTCAACCTTGATCTGCTTGTAGGGGTGTCAGAGATACTTGAATCATGCATTTCACATCCATTTAGGTCCATCTTTGAGGTCCTTCAATCTGCTGTGTTACCGATTCCAAGATTTTGCTTTGAGAAGGCCTAATCGCTTGTAGCCCTTACTAGTGTCCTTTTTGGCTTTCTTGCTCAAATTCTCCAAACAACTTGGCAAAAAAATTGCACTTTCAGGCACCCTTTTTGGTCCTTTAAAAGATTCATAGGGTTCTAGACCCTAGACTCCTTCGTATAGTGGGTTCCTACAATCTAGGGCAAATAGGGCTAATAGGCCTAATTTCTAGGGTTTCACTGTTCTCTTGCTTATTTCTCACACAAATGGATTGTTTAAGCCAAAATCCTTTTAGCATTCTTAGATATGGTTATGCCCCACCTAGAACTGTACTTGTTCTATACAGTACCTCCTTCCCCTGCCTGTTCTCTTCAATCTTTGACTGCCAAACCTCTAACCAAGTAGTAAGAACTCGCCTAGGGTTTGGTTTTAAATGCTAGAGCTCGACTCTTCATGACTCCTACTACTAAGTATTTACAATCTACTGGCTCCCCTAACATATCCATCCCTCCTCAAGAAGATCTCATGGTTTGATTTCATGGGGTAGCCATCAAAAGACTAACTGCTCAAAACAGAAACAATAAACCCTCTAGACTCTAAACTATGAATTCACAACACTAATTTAGCCTAAAAAAATTCAATCACAGAATGGAAAAGGCTTAAAACTACTTTATGAACACAAATCTAAAGCCAAATCAATGTATACGATCCACTAGATATCACCGTTTCTTCAAAACACACGGTGAACACAGAAATTGTAGAGTTTTCTCTATTCACACAAAACAAAAACTTGATTACAATGGACTAACTGCTTGCCTTCGAGCCACCACACTTACATAGATGCCTTTTGCCATGTTTCAAGGGATGTTGGTTGATCCCACACTCCTAACTTTTAGGGGATCCAAGACAACTAAGTTGCATGCAACCTAACAAATGTTGTCATGCAACTTTGCAACATTCTTGCAACTTTGCCATCATCCTAAATCTTAGGACCTCAATCTCCTTGATTCTGAGTAACCAACCCCTTAACTACCTCTTGGCATCTTTCTAACAATAAGGATGTGTTTAGAACACATTTAAGGCTCAACTCTCAATCCAATCTACTAAGCTAATTAAAGAAAAAGCTAATTGACAAAGACTAAACTATGGTGACCTTAGTCCTAATGACTAATTCACTTATTCCACACACAAGAAAGACCTTCTAAGGTCCAAAATAAACACACTATTACCCTAACTTGGCTAAGGTCAGGTACAAGCCAAAATTGAACATTAACAAAATGGAGGTTAGCCTAGGTGCTCCTGCACCAAATAGACCCCGAATGGGTGAGACCTATAATGGAGTTACCCCTACTAGTAAATCAAAAAGGGGTGTAGTCTTTTCTAGGGAAGATCAATTTTTTCAGTCGGTTCATTTCAGACTTTGCAAGCATCATGAAACCTATCATGTTGATGCTCAAAAAGAACCTAATGTTCAAATGGACCCCCAAAGGAAAATTATCTTTCGAGTGAATAAAGGTAGCCATCTCCACCACCCCCTTGTTGGCTAACCTAGACTTTTCTAAGAATTTTCTACTCTATGTATACAATGACCAATATAGCATAGCTTCGGTACTCACTTAGAAAGAAGAAGGAAATAACAAAGAGCATCCTATTGCATTTCACTCAAGAACTCTTAAAGGATATGAAGCTACGTATAACTTTGTTGAAAAGAAGGATTTTTCTATTATTAAAATCCTAAAGAGGTTTTGACACTGGTGGTATTGACCAACATAATCACCATTCTTGTTGTGCATCCCAGTGTGTGGGAGTATATCACTGAGGGAAAAATTAACTGAAAAGAGGGCTAACTAGATCACTAAGATCTTTGAATACAATGTAGATATTAAACCAACCAAGATGGTTTAGGAAAGAGGTCTATGCAAATATCTTGCACAAGAATCAAGTTCCATAGCTACGAAGGAAACTAATTAATCTACATAAACCAGTTTGAGTCTGACGAGTCTTGGGTGATGGATCGAACATAGTATGCAAAAGGGGTAGTACCTGACCAACCTTCCGCCTCAAAAAAGGTGATACTACTGACTATAAGACACCAGGTATGGTATTAATTGAAGGTATCTTATTCAAAAGGAATTATGATGGTGTCCTGCTTTGATGCTTGAATAAGCCATAAGTGGAAATAGTTCTTAATGAATTCCATAGCAGTCCTGAGGGTGGAAATTTCTTCGCCAAGACTACTACTTTAAAGATAATGCAAGTAGGATATTATTGGACCTCGATGTTTTTGGAAGCACACCGTTTGGTGCAAAAGTGTACTTAGTGCCAATATTTTTTTGGCAAAAGAAAGAATCTCGCCTTGCCCTTGAGCCCAATTGCAAATGAGGAGCCCTTTGCTCAGTGGGGTTTGGATTTCATCAAGATGATAAGTCCTATTTCTAGTGCTATCCATAAGTGGATCCTTACGATAACCGACTACTTCACAAGATGGAAAGAGGCTATTGCCCTTAAAATTTGATGTAGTCAAGGTAGGAGGATCCAATTAAGGACTATCCAACCTTACAGCCTAACTTACTAACTCCATGATCACACATATACACAACAAAAATTAACAGCTAATCTACAAAAAGATAAAAGATATTCATGAACACCAAACACAAGATATATCCTGGGAAAACCCTAATAGGGAAAAACCCAGCCTTCAAAGCTCATCCACATTATATTATAGTCTCAAAACACATTACATATGCCTCTCGGGCTTAATAGATTCTAGGTCACAGCCTAGGGATTGCAAACAACTCAAATAACGACAATATTCACAACAATTTGCCATCAACTCCATTTCCTGCTCCACACTCCCTCTACTCAGAGGTTCTTCTGGATCAAAATACTTCATCCCCATGCTTCATACTTGGCACTATTGAGAACCTTATTGATCCATCCTTCCTCTCTGTGTGTTCATAACAAATCGTCTCTCTTATATTTATATCATCCACAAATCATTTAACCCTTACATGTTGGCCCAATTACAATGACTAGTAAAATAACATGCAAACCCAAATAGGTCAGCCCCAAACAATAAACAATTTACAATGTGAACCAACCAATGTCAGCCACAACAAAGTAAGGACCCAAAACAACATCCACGAACATGAAACACCTTCAAAATTGATTCCTCGAAGATCCACAACATGTTGCAACACTCTATCAGCCAAGAACATGGAAAACATGAACTCATGAAATAAAATCACCAATCACGAGCACAACGATCAATCTGGACCAACAACACATGATCTAGAAACATCTATGAGCATCACGAATCACCACAGAAATGTCTGCAACAACTCAAGTTACCAAAATCACATCATCTTCCTTCAAGAACACCAACTAGAACAACTATTAGAACTCAAATACCCTTAACTCAATCAAATCTTCATAAGGTTCTTTGAAACTTAATGTGGAAACACTAGACATACTTGAAAAAAAACCCTTTAATCCACAACCTCTGATCATCAACATACTGAACTAGCCATGTTGTTGGCTATACTGAACTTCACTACAACTGCCTCAATTTTTTGAATGCTTCCAGATACTCCTGCATTAGACTCTTGGGGTTATTTGAAAAGTGAGCCTCTTCACTTTGGTCTATACTGTGTCAAATCCAATGTTATCTCTTTGAATTGGTCTAGTGATCTATCCATAGGTACTTGCAACTACCTCAAGTTTGACATTCTATTCAATTCCACCCTACAAAACTGCCTCAAGTTCTTCTCTTCCAATGTTGTATCTTTAAATTGGTTCAACAATCTACTTGCAAGCCTTGCACTGCCTCACTGGTCAACGGTCTAAGCAAGCCCACCCTACAAGTTGCCTTAGGTTCTTCATCTTGTCATGGTCAAGGTTCGGCAGTCTACTTGCAAGCCTTGCACTGCCTCACTAGTTGGCGGTTTGAGCAAGCCTTCTCCGCAAGTTTCCTCAAGATCATTGTCTTTTTCTATTCCTTCATTCACATTTACTTCGCTCTGGCACATAAAATTTCTCCTTAAGATCAATGCTTCACCTTCTTCTGGTTCTATGAAATTTTATACCTCCAAAGGTTCCCCTTCCTATATATAAACTAATTCTATATCAACAGGATCTTCTTCATCTATACAAACTATCTCTGCATCCTTTACTACTTTTCTTTCATTAGCTTCTCCGGTATTAGGTTCTTGATGATACTTACTGCTTGATTCTTTCTTCCTCCAAACTTGAAAAATGGTTCCTCTTCTAGCAACTCCTCTTCCACTTCTCTAGTACCCTTCATTATGATAAGTATCATGGCTCCTATCACCTCTTCCTCTATGCTTTGCATAAGGTCTTCTTTCTTTGCATCTAGATCCCTCTTTTCCTCCAACATATGAGTTCTTCCATCTATACATTCTTCTAAACATACAAGTAACATGTTTTCATTTTGCTCCATCAATCCATCCATAATTCATCTGCTTACAATCTATCATAGGCTCTCCTTCTAATTTTATCCCAACACATCTTCTTAGAATGATTCCTTAATCCACATAACTTACAAGGATGTAAATCCCAACACAACTCATTTTCATGTCCATGCCTATTACAATGTGAATAATACATACTTTTTCTTCCCTGATTAAAACTTGCAATAACATTCTGACCTTTGTCATATCCAAGGCCTTCACTTTTGGATATCATTATTGGTTCAATAGGCTCAGTAATTCCTTGTTGATTCTTTCCCAATCCTTTCCCTTCATATCCCATTCTCTGCATGATTTTGAAACCAATACCATCACCAACAATTGTAGGCTTCATTACATTGTTATCTTCAACTTCACCTTCTAAAGAAAATTCTGCAACATCACACAAATCATTAGTATCATAAGAAACATCACAAATTTTGGGATTAGATCTTAGATTCTCATTCTCCTCTCGGCATGCTATAAGTGATTGATCCAACTGATCAACATGTTTCTTCAAATGAGATATTTCCTTCTTCTGCAAATTGTTCTCTTTGTTCAGCTCTTTCAAACTTTCCACCAGATCTTTGTTCCTCTTTTCCACCCTTGCGAATTTATTTTCAACATCCTCAAACATATACAACTCTACTTCTAGTTCTTCATTTCTCTCCCTCAATTCTGAATTACACTTCTTAATTTCTCACAATTCTTCCTCCAAAGTATCCCTTTTATATATTAGGGCTTCATTTTCCTTCTTCATCCTCTTCCCAATCTTCCTCATTGAAACAAATTAGATAAACAACTAAATCTGAATGCTTACCTGAATCTTTCTTTCCTCGATCTTTCTTCTATGATGACACTTAGGGTTTCACACTCCTTCCAACACTGTCTTCCTTCCCAATAGATCCACAACCAGCCAATAAATTTGCAACCTACTCTGATACCAATTGATGCAGTCATGGTAGGAGGATCCAGTTAAGGACTGTCCATCCTTGCAACCTAACTTACTAAATCCATGATCACATAGATACACAACATAAATTAACAGCTAATCCATAGAAAGACAAAAGACATTCATGAACATCGAACATAAGATATATCCTGGGAAAACCCTAACAGGGAAAAACCCAACCTTCAAAGCTCATCCACATTATATTATAGTGTCAAAACACATTACATATGCCTCTCGGGCTTAACAAATTCTAGGCTGCAACCTAGGGATTACAAATAACTCAAATAATGACAATATTCACAACAATTTGCCATCGATTCCATTTCTTGCTCCACACTCCCTCTACTTAGAGGTTATTTTGGATCAGAATACTTCATCCCCATGCTTCATATTTCACACTATCAAGTACCTTATTGATCCATCCCTCCTCTCTGTGTGTTCATAAAAAAATCCTCTCTTATATTTATATCATCCACAAATCATTTAACCCATACATGTCCGCCCAATTACTACAACTAGTAAAATAATGTACAGACCCAAATAGGTCGGCCCCAAACAATAAACAATTTACAATGCGAACCAACCAATGTCGGCCACAACAAAGTAAGGACCCAAAACAACATCCATGAACATGAAACACCTTCAAAATTCATTCCTCGAAGATCCACAACATGCTACAACACCTTGTCAGCCAAGAACATGGAAAACATGAACTCACGAAAGAAAATCACCAATCACAAGCACAACTATCAGAACTCAGATACCCTTAACTCAATTAGATCTTCATGTGGATCTTTGAAACTTAACATGGAAACACTAGACATACTTGAAAACAAACCCTTTAATCCACAACCTTTGATCATCAACATACTGAATTAGCCATGCTGATGGCTAAAGTGAACTTCACTACAACTACCTCAATTTTTTTAATGCTTCTAGATGCCCCTACATCAAAAATGCTACAGAAGGTGAGATCATGAACTTCCTTGAAGAGTTGGTAACAAGATTTGGTTCACCAAAAAACATCATATCCAACAATGCATGGGATTTTGTGGGTTTAGGGATGTCAATTTTCACTCTCAAACATGGGGTTTAGTTGAAAACTTCATCAAATTACTATCCACAAGGAAATGGGTTAGCAGAGTCGACTAACAAAAACCTAATTAGGTTAATCAAGCACATCAGGTCAAAACGACAAAGGGATTGGAAAGGGCACTTGTGAAGTGCTATGTGGGAAGATTGGATTATACCTAAGCAAATCTTGAAGGCCTCCCCTTATGAACTAGTATATGGGAAAGAGGTAGTTTTACTTGTTTCCATAGAGATCCCTACCTTGCAATTGTTAAAAGCCCTGGAAATTGAAGGAAGTGGCAAAATGGAAGGTTGAAAAAACTCCTGAACCTTGAGGAAGATAGAGAAAAAGCTTATGGAGCCATGATTGGTTGTCAACAAACAATAAAACGATGGTTTGACAAAAGGACCTCCAACCTAGATTTCAGGGAAAGAAGCCTAGTACTAAAGTACGATGAGCGCATTGAGAAACTAGGACAACATACAAAATTTGAAGTGCTATGGAAGGGATGCTTTTGTATCAATGTATTCAAGGAAAAGAATGTGTATGAGCTAGAAGATATGGAAGGTAACATTTTGGAAATACCAGTGAACGGTATTTATCTAAAATTTATTCCACTAAGATGTGTAAGTTCTTTAAACATTATCATAGTTATGTACCATATGTAAATTTTTTTGTAAAATATGATTTTATTTTGAGAATAAATCCATGAGAATGATGCTGGAAGAAACATAAAAGGTGCTATATTATATTCTGAATCAAAAATTTACATTATAGTACGATCCCGAGGCTTCGAGAGAAGTCGAAGATTCTTTTAAAAACCCAAAAAGAGCTATACTGCAAAAAGGAGAAAAGGAGAGGCAGTGAGAAAAAAATAGTGAGATTCATAACCCTCCAACCATTGCTAAGCAGTCAAAAGAGGCTCTTCGTTGGTTTCTTCTTCTTCTTCTTATTTTCTTTCTTCTTCTTCTTTGACAAGGTGAAAAGGGGGTCAAAACAACACATGCAAGCCCAACACACCAACGACCTCAGTCCTCATTCTTGTAGCTATACACCAGGAATTCAAAGTGCTTTTTCTAGTCAAGCCCACCAACATGCTCCATGCAAAACTCTATCAGGGTAAATGCAAGAAGATGAGTCCACGAAACGTGGAAGTTTTTGCCTTAGGCAAAAAAAGGAAATCAGCTTGCAAAAAATGGGATCCCAAGCCTAAATTTAAAAAACGGGATCCCATTTTGAAAAAAAATTGTTTTTGGAAAATTTTCAAAATCGGATCCCATTTTGAAAATTTTCCAACGAAATTTCCAAAAATGGCAAGTTTTCAAGTTTTCGAAATGGGATCTCATTTTGAAAACTTTCCATTTTGGAAACTTTCAATTTTTGAATTTTTTTCATTTTTAGAAAGTTTTCAGAATGGGATCCCACTTTGAAAACTTTCTAAAAATGGAAACTTTCCATTTTTAGCAATTTTCAAAACGGGATCCCGTTTCATAGAACCATAAAAAAAATTGTTTTTAATGAAACAGGAACTCGTTTTAAAAAGGGATCCTGTTTTTTAAAATATGATTTTTTGGTGGGTTTTTATCTTTTTTTTTCGGGAAATGGCTTGGGGACCCAAAAACCTAAGCTTTGGACCTAGTTTGACTTGCAACTTGAAGGTCATGTTATTGTCATAGGAAAATAGTGACTTTGGACATATGTTTGAAGACCTATTTTGCCAAAAAAAATTACGAAATTAAAACCCATTATAAATGAGATAGTGCAAATTCTAAATATGTATTTTTTTTTTACAATTTGATTATTTTTCTATTTTTCAATTAATTTCTAATGAAACTAGTCCTTAAACTTGAATTATCAAGGTTTTTAGTATTTTAATAACTTTTTATTAATTTTTTTTTGTAAAACGAATTGCACCAAAACGTACTTCAGACAATTCTTTTCAATTTAAAAATAAAATCAAAAAATGATAAGTTTAGGTCATCTTATGCATGTCGTACATGACGATTTTTCAAAATGACAAATATGGCTAATAAAAATTTAACAAAAAAAAAAAATCATCAAAAAATTACAAAAAAATATCGAAAACGTGCTTCAGCGAGTCACAAATGTTTTTTCCAAAAGGATTTAGAAAAATACAATAATTTAGGTCAAAATAAGGATGTCGTACATGTGAATGGTATGGTAAAAAAAAGTGACTTCTAAAGACTGGTTTTTAGAAATTCCTATTGAAACTCAATTTGTACCATTTGGGTATTGAAATAAATTACATATTTGGAAACTAGACTCTGAGTACTACATTGTATAATCAGTGACTTTTTTTTAAGATTCCATCCCTAAGTGCTTCAAATTTTAAGGTCAAATGTGACAAATTCTAAAATTCAGGGAAAACACTTCCACTTTTTGACCAAAAAGGGGACTCAACTCCTTGCACACACCCATCAGAAGAAAAGTGGTCGTAGGATGAGACAATGAGCGATGCCTCTCGAGGTCCATGGTTCAAAATTCACAAAGGAAGGGTATCCAGACCACGTCCTCCCCATAATCAACGTTCCTACAAAGGTCGATGGCATTCAGAATATCGACACTAGGGATGGCCACTTGAACAATTTTGCCGAGCCCATCCAAGTACAAAGAGTCGAACACAGCATTACTTAGTGCAATTATCTAGGGTTTGGCGATGTCCAGGTCAAGAAGGGAGGCCACAAAGTGGAAGATTACATTGGATTTGCATCATGATTGGTTTCCATCCTTCACATAGTCCTTGCCAAGGACCCACTTGAATGCAATGACAATGAGACGGTCATTCTTCTTCGCTAGGCACTTAATTTTGTTGCTATTAATCTCATCGGTGAAAGAGTATTGTAGCCTTCATGGAAGGAGCCAAATGGGAGTGCCTAGACCAGACGACATGATGGAAGTAAACACTAAGGCTAATAGAATGGGAGATAGTAGGAAAAGCTTGTTAAACTTAAAAAGCTATTTTTTGAATGAATAATGTAATAAGGTGGCATAGCTATTTATAGAAAAGACGCACTAGCAAACCCAACCAACATAAAATCTATTTCTGGTTAGATGGCAATGGAGAAAATATCAAAGCAGTCAAAGAGCAAGAGAAAAATCATACAGGAAATTTGGTAGGAGGCCTTGAGAAATAAATGTGGGCGTTGGGAGTAAATGCTCGCATAAGCTGATCATCACCATGTGTCCTTTGCTATCGTCAGCACCAACTAGCTTGCTTCTATGAAAATATGTTGATTAATGCATTAAGTTTTGACAAATTAAATAGACACATATTTTCAAAGTACCTTGCACCACTTAAGCATGCTTCTCATAGCTAAAAGCACGCTTTCCAATGTGTTTAGCTTATCTGTGAAAGAGGTGGTAGGAAGAATGTACTAATTCCATTCTTGCTGCAAATTTGGCATTCTCGAGGGATACAGATCCCAAATCCACAAGTATTTCCTTGGTGGTAGCATTTAGTTGAACAACAGTAATGGAAGAGTCTTAACTACATGTATGTGCAAAAGAATTAACTGTACCCAAAAGCAGATTTTGTTAAGTAGAAAAACAAGTGATCATTTCATTGAAGAAACTCTCTGCAACTTCTCAGCACAACAATGGCAGAAGTATCAACTTTTTGTAGAAATGCTAGAGCCTCATCCAAAAGGTTAGGTTATGCAAATATTTTTGGGAGGGATTCATTCACCAATGCCCCAACACTAGAAGAATGATAGTTTGGTTATACCAAATCAATGCAACTAGATGATCGTGTTAGAAGAGAGGCGGTGCAAGATTTCATAGATAACTTTTTTTTATCCAAAATTGGAAACTAACCCTAAAAGTCTTAGGGAAGGGGCATTGCAAAGAATGATTAAGAATGGATCAGCTGAAAATTTTATGTCACGACTCTAGAATTGTGGTTTTCCACAATTCATGTTGTCCATTGTACACCCATGCTTGCAGTTGGTAGACGCATGTGCTAAAAGATTCAACAAGAAGGCAAGGGTTATTGTCAGCACCAGGATGAAGGTTACAATCACTACAATGACCATACGAGATATGTTGTGTATCCCTACAACCTGGGGTGCCGAGAACTTTGACGAGGAAGAGATGGAAGGATTATGGGAAACCAAAATGAAGAAGGGAGAATTTTATGACGATGAAACAAAGGAAAGGATGGAGAGAGATCAGTTTTATTTTCATCTTGCGCACAAAAAATTCTAGCAAGATATGTAGTTTGTCTTCTCAATGCTAGCCTAGGTTTACAGTCTTGATGATGATGAATAGGTCTACCCTTTTCAAATGGGCTTGGATTTCATGCTTCAAAGGGAGAAAAGTTAGAAGTGGTTTGATTATTTTGATGTAGTAGCTGATGGAATGTTGGAACAATTGAGGACCTATGATACTGAGTGTAAATTCAGGTATTCTTCTTTCTTGGTTCACTTGATTTTGCATCAAAATTCTAAAATTTTGGAGAGAGGTTTGTCATTATTTAGGTTCAATGTAAAGGGTTTTTATTAGACAATTTTTGTGTGGATTCATGTGCTTTCAAGGACATGGGATTACTACTAGTTTGTGGATTATTTTATGAGGCCACTACTTCTAGACTTGTTCCCACACCTTATGGGTTGCTTCTCTCCTGAGGTCCTGCAATAGATGAAGACATCGTAGACCCTGGTAGATTATTTCTTGGGTGAAGATTTCACTTTTATCAGATTCCATGGTTTTTCAAGGAGCCTTTCAGACTCCCCAAATTTGTAATGGATAGAGTTTTTGCTTTGGAGGCATACCATCAGGAAACTATTATCAAAAATGTCTATGGTACTGTAAGGCACAAGATAGGGCTTTATCCGACTCCCCTTAACATTACCAATAGTCAGGTAACACTGGTGAGGTGGAGTGAAGAGGGTGAGCTTACAAAAAAACTGGCGCTCTTAGGCTTGGTTCTTATTTGTGACACGTGGGACTACAACCCGACAAGGAACCTCCCAACTTTGAAACATGAGAGTTGGGAGTATTTTGAGTCGAGGAAGAATCTAACCTAAGAAAGGCCAGAAGTATATGTCAACTTGGCCCACATACCATTCAAACAACCACCATGGATGAAATTGTATGTCCAAACTATAGAGTATCAAAAGAACCTTCCAATAGGTAAATCCCTCAACACACAATTGAAACACCTAGGGTGGTTGGAGAAGAAGAGAGCAAATTTCTAGAGGCTCTGATAAGAAATGAGATGCCCCAATGCCTTGTTCAGAGATCTTTGATCACATGATGAAAGCTTTGATGAGGTTTATGACGAAGAGGTTGATACCAACAATAGTAACCCTAAGACTAGTCATGAGATTGAATAGGAAGAGATTCTACACCATGCTTCCTAGCCTCAAGAATCAGAAAAAAGAAAAAGATTGAGGCCAAAGGACTCACAAGTCACGTCCTTCATTAGTTCCTAAAGCAAAGAAAAAAGAACCTGACAGTCCCCAAGAAGGTCCACTGTGGTTACCGAAGGCCAAGTTTCGATGGGATCGACCACCAAAGGATCAAAATGTACTAGTTCTGATCATACAAATAAGAGATGAGTCCAAGATCTAGGCAGACCCAGTGCAGAGGAGAAGAAGAAGTGGAGTCTACTTTGCAAGGTTTTTCAACCACTGCGGTCTAGGTAAGTTTCGCTCCCTCTCTTCTTTTTTCCTTTGTATCTCTATTTACTCTATCCCCATCTATGGAGAATAGTCCTCCATCCGTGGACCTCAATCTTTTGGTCTTGAATGAACCCCCAACCATTTTCAACAATGAACCTTGTGAAGTAACCTCGCACACTGAACGAGCATCTTTTGCTTCAGCTGCTAATGATTCTCTAATCGCCCTATCAAAATCCCCCATTGAAAGAGTTGAAACATCCATGTTTCCCATTGATCTAGGTCCGTCTGCTTGCGGGAAAACATCTCCTTTCACCCACTTCTCTTTTCACCTAGATGGGTTCTCCCCTTGCTTAATCTTAATTTGGTATCCTGCCATTTTCTATAATAACACTCCCATTTTCCTCTTTGTAGCCTCATACATCTGAGATTTCCCCATCCATCACCCTATTTAGTCTCCCTCTAGGTGCTTCCATTTCCGCACAAAGCATTGACACACCACAGAATCTCCAAGGCCATTTAATGCAACCAAGCAGGCCTGTCAGGCTAGAAAGAAAAAATTGTAGATAAAAGTTATTGCGCAGCCAACTACTAAGAATATTGAAGCTTTCTTCAATGAAGAGTAGAATTCTTTGTTGATCACTACCATGAAGTCACTCGTATCCAATCCTGAAGGGAAAATGCAGATGGAAGATTACAAAATTAGAGCACTGGGTTTGAATTTAAATAAAACTCGCCTACATGATAAGGTTTTTTTGGATAAGGCCATCTAGAAAGTGGTATATGTGGATTATGAGAGGCTATACAAGAGATTGAAGAAGAGTGAGGCAGAGTTGATAAATGTCAGAGATACGATGAGGCTACAAATAGAGATCAATGCCAGAGATGTCAAGATGTCAGCAAGGAGAAGCAACTAAGTTGCTCAAGGAGGCCTAAAGTGAATAGATCCAACTGTATGTTGAAATTGAAAAGTTAAGAGTTGAGCTTGCTACTGAGCACCAGAAAAGAAAACAATACTGATGTACTCAAGAAAACATATAGAAACAGCTGAACAACATCCAATCTTAGGCTTCTGACAATCTACAAAAGGCTTAGGCAAAAGTAGAAAGGTCAAGGCAAGATAAATAGGAGATCGAGTCCACTTTGTAGGCTTGTGACCAAGATGTCAGAATGTTGAACTCTGAACTAACAAATTCCCTCTAAGAGAAGAATCAGATGGAGGAGAATATGAGAGCAGGAGAAGCTTAGTTCCACCAAGAGTTAACTGCTACACAAGGGTCTAGGACCCTCCTGATATTGAAAAAGTTGATATCTACACATTGGGAAATGATCATAGTTGTGGTTGCCCTTCTAGGGCCAATCCTACAATTCTTAAGGGATGCTCAAGAATTAAATAAAAAGGTTGGCCTGGTGGCTAACCAAATTCTATAAATATATGCTCCCCAAGTCACAAAATTGCAAAATTTGATTTCCAGACTATGTATGGCCACTAATGAGGCTCTAAAAAGTGTAGGGATATTGGATCAAAGGGATGCCTCTAGAAAAGAAAGCGAATTCATCAAATAACACAAAGTTGCAACAAAGAGTGAGGAACGCCAAGCAGTGTTGAACAAAAGGGTCAATGAAATAAAAAAGGATTTCAATGTTCTGCTTAACTATGATTTTCCTTCCCTTTTCTCACTAGATAGAGAGGTGATATTATTTGAGCAAATCATGGATGCAATTAGACATAAGGTATGGACTTCTACAGAACTGCTAGGTTTGAGCCCGACGCCCACCATTGATGAAATCGAGAATGAGGTCTTTCCACTTTTTCAACTCTATTACCACCTTGGGGTTATTTTAGCAAGATGGGGACCTGTTTCCTTTAAGGAAGTATCAAGCATATGAAATCCTTTGTGCTCTCATCTAGCCCACTAATTTGGACTAGGAGGTACAACATTCTGCCTTCCTCAAACTCCAGGAATTTCCAAAGCTCTATGCTCCTACCTCCGCAAGTGAAGACCCCCTATGAGTTGGCAGAATTGTATTAAGCAATTTGTCCCTTAATCTTCTTTTGGTTCTCAGCTTTTATACATTTTTTTGGCTTTGGGATGAATTTGCGCTTAAAGAAAAAAGTTGTTTTGAAAGGTGTGCAATACGACACATGGTGGTTGCACCAATTTTTTTTATTGTCTTCCTTTTGGGAGAAATCCAGGGTACGTGTTGGCTTGGCGGGGATTTTCTCTAGGGCTATTTTCATAAATATGAGATTCCCCGCCTACTCGATACCTCATCTCTTCACTTTGGGAAATTTGTGATTTTAAGGAGTGATCTCTTTATGGAGTTTTTTGGGGCCTACTGGGTCTTTCTTGTTTTTAGGTTGGGACCTTCAAGTCGGTGTCGTCAATCTATGTGATTGGTCGATCAAATTAAATTGCTAGGCTATTTTCTAGGATATGATTATTTTCAAATGGCAGTCTTTGCTAAATATCTAAAGGACATTAATGAGGTAGTTGGGAATTAATGAGCAAGGATTGCCATGATCTCATCAGGATCTACGATCAGATCGTGAGCTATCAGATGCAAACATCTAGCAGTATTTTCTTCTGGAATGTTGGTGACAATTTTCTCTTTTTTAGCTTTAAATAGGAGGCAGCAACAAGAAGAAAAATGCTCTCCAAAAAAAAAATTTAGTTCTCCTTAGTTTTTAGGATATTTTCAGAAGTTGAAAGTTTGCAGAACATTGATTTTCTCTAGCATGTTATATTGTTTAAACTCAAACTATTATCAGATTGGCATTCGACCTTTGTTTTTAAGTTCATTTGATATTTAAGTATGATCTATTTGGATGTAATCTTTGAAATTGTGCATATTATGGCCTTTGTCAAGTTCCTTCTTTATGTTTTGGTTTAGAATAAAAACAATGTGTTAAGCTTAATTTGATAGTTTGAGTAGTTGATTTCCATGTTGTAGGCTTCTATGATATAATAATAACTTGCAAAAATTGGATTATGTCTATTGAACTTCTCCATTTTCTTTAAGGGTTGTTGTTTTTCCATACTATGTTGTAAAAAGAGAAAGGGTTTCTAAAATTTTTGAGTGTTTATGTTAACTTTTGGAACTTTTATGCTTGATTGGACCTTGATGAGCGCTTCATGCAGGGATATTTGAAAGACTGCACTATGCTTGTATCTAGCTTTTGTTGCTCATCCTCTTCCCAAGAATGAAGGATTGTGGCATTCTATGTCTATTATATCATTCATAGGAGAATAATTGAGTTTGAAATGTTGTAAAATCTTTAGCGCATCACCATTTTCATGTTTTATATTTACATTTCCTTCTACCTTTTCTCCCAACTCAAATAAGAGTTGACATTCTATAAAAATCCTAGAGGTATTCAGTGAGGTGCAGATTGGTCCCCCACTCACTAAATTTCCCATAAAGCTATTGAAGATTTGCAAGCTTTGACGATCAACAAACACATTGAAGAGAAAGTTTGGAGAAAGTTGTCAAAGGTGTCACCTTGTATTGGAGATACTTGGAGGACTTCTATAGGTTGCAAATTGGGGTTTCGGATCTAGAAATTAAGTGGGAAGCACAGAGTTGTCCTTGAAGACTAGATTCATACTTTGATGTTTCAAAAAACCCTAATTGGGGTTTCGGATCTAGAAATTTAGATACCCATTTGCCAAATTCTTGTTCCTGCACAGAAACCCAGATTTGGGATTGATTCACCCAACTTGGTCTATGAGTCCCACTCAGCATTAAAGTCAAAATTTCCAACATTTCAAAGCTTCAGTTAGCCATCTTCAGATTTCTTTGGGAGTGTATGCTTATGTCTTTTTGTTCTCCTTATATCATTTTCTCATGTGTTCTTTTGTGCCTATGTTGGTTTTTATAGGATCTTGATCCTGGGGGCTTGATCATCCCTCTTGATCATTGTCATCCTGTCTAACTAGCGCTGATACATTTGAACCCCTCTCGATGCAAGTTTTTCTACTTTAGTGTGAGGTGTAAGCAAGTTCCTCCTACTAAAGTGATGGCTAAATGTAATGCCAAAAAATGTATTCCTCTACATTTTCACATTTGTTTGGGCCCTCCTTGTTGAATTAAGCTTAATGTTGCCTTGATTTAGTGTTGTAATGTGTTTAACGCATTCACATTAGGTATTTATCCCTTGTAAACTAATGGACTTAGTTGTGCCTTATTTAGGGTGTTTTAAAGTGTGTCCTAACACTTTCACACTAATCTAGGGTTTTCATTAATAAATTGGGCTTCTTAATGCCTTAATTGGCCTTATTTTACATCCACAAGCCTTAATTAAATCATCTTTTTAAGGATAATCCTAACATAAACCAACATCCAATCATAATTCATGTGTTTTTGGATTGTATGGCCTAGATTTAGTGATTTTGGAATCATGCGCCACCTTGGGCATATGGCTCCCACCTAAGTTTCAAGGCCCTGATCTGGATTTCAAATGAATCTAAGCCTTTGTTGAAAAATGTCTCCCATAGCCTAGCCTAATGGGACTCACATGCCACTTTTGGTGTATGAGTCCCATGTGGCTTAAAATTAAATTAAATTCAAATTCTTGGCAGGATTTTATTCTCCTAGATCTGATGCTAGCTTGTAGTGTTGTAATTTCGAGAAATTTGGCATTAACAAGTATAAATATAAGGTTATTTCACTAATTTTCACCTAAGACTTTCATGAGAGCATTTCTTATAGAAAATTTGAGTTCATGAGATAATTCAAGAGTTTAAAAGATAATTCAAGAGCATTCAAGAGTTGATTATGAAGTGTTTTGGAGCATTATTCAAGTATCAAGCATCATTTCAAAGCCATTATGCATCATGATTATTTTTGAGTTAATAATGGTGATGTAGGTTTTCATGATTCAAGTAAGCATTCAATTCAAGATCTACAAAATTCAAGCAAGAATCAAGAACCACATCCATTGGAGTCATCTCATACATGTTTGCAACATTTTATTCTAGGGTTTGGTGAGTTACAACATTGTTTATTTTTTCATTCATCATTCCTCCTTTCCATTTGATTTCATTACAAGGTTTGATTACCAAAATGGGGTTTGACCAATGCAAACCCCTTTCCACTAACAAAACAAATTTTTTTCCCTCTCTTTAGTGTGTGATTTGCAGATATAGGTTGAAGACATATTGAAGAGAAAGATTGGAAAGGAGTTCTCAAGATTGCAAAGTTGTTCAAGCTGCCACCTTGTTTACAAGATCATTGAAAGACATCTATAGAGTATAATTCAATAATTCAGATTTGGAAATTAGGTTGAGAAGATAGAGCAGTGCTTGAAGAGAAAATTCAAATCTTGATTCTCTTAAAAGGCCAAGCAAGAATGATATGCAACTTCTAGTGTATGAATCCTAGTATAGTGGATTTTCTAGTTTTCAATTGTTCTAGACTTGTCTCTACCATATTCTTATTCCTACCCAGAAACCATAATCTAGGACTAAATTGCCCATCCCATCGTATGAGTCCCAATGTGCATTAAATTCACCATTTCCAACATTTTAGGTGTTTATTTAAGCTACTATAGGTTTCCAAGTTCCCCTCTTTTCTTCTCCAATTTTCGATTCCATTTTGCATTCATTTCTAGGTCATTTAGTGAAGTCTTGCATATCATTAGGTTTAATTATTAGGTTTTACATGTCATTTGTCTTTCCAAGCCCTAGCTTGGTGGTGAACCCCCTTTTAGTTCTTAATAAAACCCTAGGACAACCTTTAGAAGATCTCTATCTCTCATACTATCATTGGATTTAGATCGCTAGAGTTTCCTTGAATGCAATAAGAGTGAAATAGGAACTTCCCCTCATTGTGCTTCATTGTTCATCTCCTAAAAGATATACTCTCCTATTTTCAACATTACAATAAGTAATTTGATTGGACCTAATTGTTTCGAGGATCTGGAGTCTGCATTACAAGTAGTGTTGAAAGGGGAAGTTAGACATTTTGACCTAGATGGGTGGATTCCCACTGCTCAACAGTGGAAGGACAATTTTCTTGAATTGGTGGAACAAGTTTTGAAGAAGTGAGTTAAGTCATACCATTCTATTTGTGCCAAGGATAGCAGCGTATAACAAATAATATTAAGTATTGACGAAGAATTGTTGGTATGGGAGGAGTACATTCCTTTCCTCCATCAGATAAATGATACCAAAGTAGAGGAATTAATAAAGGTTGTTGTCATAGAAGATGGGGAACAAGATATGATTCCAGTTTTGTCAAGAGCAGAAAAAATTTGAGTTGAAATTATGAATAAGTACAAAACTAGGTTGAACAATGATAGAAGCCAAGTAGAGAAAGACATGAATAACATCCATAAAGTGATAGAAAACCTTGGTTGTGAATTTTGGGACAATCAAGTAATGGTGAGGGAGCCTACAAGAATGGTTGAGGAACTAAAAAACCAAATGTAGAGACACGTAACGTAGGAAGGAATTGATAAAATGGTCAACAATAAGGTCAAGTTGTAGCCTCTCCATGAAAAACTAGAGTCCTTCACTCAAATGCAATAGAAGATTGAGAAAACCACCTTCAACCAAAAAGTTAAAATCCGGTTTCACAAGGGGCCACTGATGGAGAAGATGAATGAAATTATGGTTAGATAATTTTGTCAAGTGACTGGAGATATCAATGTTCCTATTTGAAGTTGACTCCCTCTAACTTTTGTTTTTACAGATAATTAGGATGTCCAACCCAACCCAAATGATGTTGAGAATTTGGAATTTTTGTCCCTAAGATTCACACCAAAATGGAGCAAGTTTAGCATTAGAAAATTGCAATGAATTTTGATCCTAATGTCCATGCCAAGATGAATCCATCACCAGGGGAATATTCCTTTCTGGTATCCCATTTTTAAATGGGACAACTCATTTGCATATTCATTTGTATGTAATTGTATGTTTTTGCATGTTGGGCCACCAACTTTGCATGTTGGTGCATGTTTATGGACAAAAGGGTGTGGGAAATTTTGATGGCTGCAGGTTAGATTGAAGTTCAAGTCTTGGTTTTATTTCTAGTTGCTTTTTATTTTTGTAAGTTTTAGCAAGTGAATTGAACTCCAACTTGGGCACCCGATTTTTCTTTATTTTAATTTTAACTTAAATTCAATTAAAGATTCAAGTACTAGAATTAGTTCCAGTTACTTTTTTATTAAGATCCACAATTATGGGAATCTATTTTGATATATTTTTAAGTTTGGGTCATTTGAAAGGATCCAATTTCTTATGTAATTTTTGCAACAAAAACAATACAACCTCAGTGTGGATTTTACCTACTAATTTTTGTGCAAAGAATTTATTTATTTATTTAAGGATAATGCCTATGTTGCATGCATTTGAATCTTGCACAATGGTGATGGTATGAGCATTTTATTTTAATCACAATTTTCAAAGTAATGAGATTTTTTTAGTAAATGTGGAATTAAGTAAGGTTTCTTCACAGATCTATGCATGTTTGTTGGCATTTTGGTTATATGAAATCTAAAAATCTTGTGAATGATTCTATTTCCTCTGAAGATTGCACTATTGTTAGTTTTAAATGTGTGTGATGCTATTTGCATTAATGATTGTTTTTGAAGATCTCATTTAAATGCACAAAAGTGATTAATGAAATGTTTATTATTGTTGTCTAATTAGAATAAATTTACATTATTCCTTGTTACCCTACTTCATTTTTCACTTTATTTTATAAATAGTTTATAAATTGTGTGAAAGAGAAATAAATCGATTTCAAATATGTTCTACTTTGAAATGCAATCTTCTATTTTCAATTGTTAAGATTATTTTTTATGATTGCATATAACTTTCCAGTTATCTAAATTCCATATGCCCTCATCAAACTATATTGATCTCACAACTATGCTACCCACGTAGTCAGGTGAGTGTAGGATCATGGGGGTCCAAAAAGTGGTGATATAACAAAAAAGTGTCTGACAATTTTTTTTATCCCAATTTGATGAAACGAAAAGGGTTTATTGAGAAAATTGTCATCTTTCCACCAATATAAGATATGCCTTATTTAGAATTAAATAGATAATTATTATTTATTTTCTACATTCATTATGACTAAAGTCCTGATTGATAGACTAATTGAAAAACATCTATAATTCTTAAACGATCTAACATTTTTTGAATCTGAAAGATGCATCAAATTCTATGCTTCCGATACTATAGGATAAAGAAAAGAAAAAATGAATTTTATAAAAATTTTACCAAATTATAGTGGTTAGACAAACGAGTTTTAATATTTTTAAAAAGTTTTAATAAAAAATTCATAACTAATTATTTACTTGCAAAAAATTACAAAAAAAAATATGGCACATCCAAAAATGTGTCCTCTACTTATATTGAAAGTTTCAAAAAACTATATTATATTTCTCTTCTACTTTGATTGGTAAGAAATACACACTTTTCATTTTTTCTTAAAAATCTAGTACTAATGAATTGAAATTTCAAATTTTCACCAAATAGATTTACTTTTTTCCAAAAAAGGACTAGTATCTTAGAAACTACATTTGATTTTGTACAAATTTTTCTCTTTCATTATTTTAAAATTATGTTAATAGCTTATTCAAAATTTTATGTCAAGTTGTCAAACTCTATTTTTCTAAATTTTATTGCCACTTAAGGGCCTAGTTTGGACCCCCATGGTCCTACACTAACCTAGCCATGACCTGACCTAAAGGAACATTAAAGTAGTTCTTATTGCTTTTCAAGAGAGGAAATAAACCCTTATTACCTAGCTGCAAAATAGGGTAAATTAATGGGAAAAGGCATGAATCAATAGTACCAACCACCAAATACATAAAAATCACATCCTAAAGACCCTAGTCCAACAATAAAGCACAAATGAACATAGAAACATAAAATAACAAAGCAATATTACCATAATTTCTATGCCATGGTAGAATCACCTTCATTGCTCTTCTCCATTTTACTTTATATGCTTGCTTGCCCTCAGATTTTGAGTATGCAATAATAAGCCTAGTGATAACAATAGAAAAATATCAAAGATAGTTGTAGTGGTTGTTAGGTAGCTAGAAATGAATGGGATACCTATCTTTTTTATAGAAAACCAAATTTGAATGAAGGGTCAAGATTGAATCATGAAGAATAATGGTGATCAATGGATGAGATTGCGTAGAAGCAAAGAGAAATAGGGTTAAGGATAAATTAATGTTTAGATAAGGATGGATAGTAGAGATTAAATCATAAATTAATTCAATCAATGGTGGAGGTTAATTGAAATGAAGAGATAAGATTTGGCATGGAAAAAGAGGTTGTTGGAGTAAATTAAATAATTAAATAATTATTTAATTTAGGGGGGAAAGTCAATAACTAAATAATTAAAACAATTATTTAATTATAGAAGAAGAGGGAAAGTTGACTTTTAATTAAAATAACTGGAAACAATTATTTAATTAAAAAGTGGAGGAAAAAGACAAATTAGTAAATAATTGAAATAATTATTTACTAGTGGAGGAAAAAGGTGGAATTAAATAAATAGAATTTATTTACTTATGAAAGAATGAGGTTAATGAATAATTAAATAATTAAAAAATTATTTAATCATAGTAGCAAAATGAAATTGAATAATTAAATAAATGAAAATTTATTTAATTATAGAGTGAAAGGAATATTAGTGACGTAATTAAATAAATAATTTTTATTTTTGTTTTTGTTTTTTGATAACTCAGAGGTATCCCCGACCCTCGCATCAAGCACTTAGATTTGTGACTCTGCCCAACAAGCTCCACCACCCTTGCCCTGTTCTTACTTATTTCCAGGTTTTGGGGGATGGAGGAGGCGAGCGGAGGTGAGACTAGTCCCCTAGGGGCATTGACCGCACCTAACACAACCCGTACCATTTTCATCCAGGAGTGTGAGTTGACATCAAGACCTATATGGGATGAACCTAAAGCCCTTAACCAACCATGCTACAATTAATTAATCAAAGAAGAATAAAAGAGAAAATGAATTAATTAAATAATTAAAATTATTTAATTAATAAAAGAAATACGACTTTAGACAATAATTAAATAATAAAAATTATTTAATTATGTGGGGACGAATGTGGAAAAGGTGATCAATGGCCTAGGATATTTTCCAATGTCTACATTTTTCCCCTCAAAAAGATGTTTCAAATTTTGAAAGAGTTTTGAAAATTTTGAAAAATTGTTCCAATAAGAAAATTTGATAGTGGATGAATGCAAGGATTGACGAAAAGAAATGCTAGCAAGAGGAAAATGTTAGCATGGAATTAGACAATTGAAGAGGGATTGATATTTTTCTTGATAGATACTAGGTTTGCATGTTTATCATCATTGGGCATTGAATATGGAAAATGGACAATAAACGCCATGGTATGACATAGACCAAGGTGTGCAATGTTATCCCTTTGCAAGAAAAGTAAACACTTGACAGACAAGGAATGCCATGACGCATACTAAAAGCAAACTTTCCCCAGTCTTTTTGCCAATAAAAACCACAAAAACCAATAAAAGAAAAAGTAGGTCATGAGACATCATCGCTCCTCTAAATCCTTCTTGAGATATCCTCTTGGTGGCTAGTAACATGACCAAAAGATAAACCAAAAGATAAGACAAATTGAACCAACAATGTCAACAACCATTTAGATCATTTTCCAATAATTGTTTGCTAATAGGATCAATAGGATTGATTGATTGATTGATAATGTCTGGTTTCAGGAGAGGAAGCATGTTGTATAAGACATCAAGTCTAGTTTCAATCATGCAACCACCCGTATAAGGAAAATGATGAAATTGATACATGGCAATGTTTGGTTTTAGGAAGGACACATCATGAATAAGACAAATGAGAGGATTGAGTCTAGTTTCAAGGAATGAGGCAAGTTGTATAATACTTCAAGTTTAGTTTTGATAATGCCACCTCTTGTATAAAAGCATTAATAGTTGATGAGTGTTAATTTGATGTTTGATTGATTAGGCAATTGACCGGGTTGGTTTGAACACTAGTTGGATAGGTAGTCTAATTGATTCACGATTTGGTTGAGATTTAGATGACCGTTTGTGTTTGATCAAGATTGTGTCTGAATTATTATGCTATGGATAGTGACTAACTTGACAAACCATAAAATACTAACCTAGCGCCTCGAGGGCTCATCAATTATTGCCTTATCTACATAGCATGCATAGAGACCTTGTAGTTCAATGGACTTGACCATGGATAATTTATTATAAATGATAGGGTTATGATTGATTTGACTCAACAAACCCTAAAGGACTAACCTAGTGCCTCGGGGGCTCATCGATGATGGCCTTGCCTACATTATGCACGTAGAGAGAATGTAGTTTGATTGACTTGGACTGATAGGAATTGACACTATTTTTGGGATTTTTGACAGTTATTTAGATGTTTTTGGATTTTGATGTTTTCTATTTTTTTTGGATTTTTGGGGATGTTTTGATTTTTTTGGAATTTTGGGAATATTTTGATTTTTGTGGATTTTTGAAGTTTTTTTATTTTTTGGATTTTTGAAGTTTTCTTATTTTTTGGATTTTTAAAGTTTTTTGATTTTTTTGGATTTTTGATATAGTGACCTCCAATACCAAGTCCAGGATCCATTGAAGATGTGAGTTAAGTACTTGCCCCCAGTCAGGTATATGACCAATTTATTAAGGATGGAATTGGATAAGTCTTATTTTGGATGGATATGAAAGGAGATAGACATGAAATATCCATCACAGGCTTCAAATAATGTAATCATAAAAAGCTTAACGGATGAATAGGTAAAGGAGAGGAAGAAAAAATGGTCTATGATTGGGAAAATAGACGAGAAAAAGAAAATGGAACTTCCTTCTTACAACGAATATTTTTCAAATGTTTCAGATCCTTTTGAAAGGGTGGTAAAGATTCTCAATAGATTTGATGATGATTCATTCATACATAGGCCCTCATTAGAAGAAAGGACCGATGATATTTAGGAGTTAAATAACTAGTTCAACAAGAAGTCATGCCTACACAGTCAATATTACATCATGTGACAACTTTTGAGGTACCAACTGGCTTGTATCCATTGGTAGATTACTCAATAAATCTTGAATAATTTGGAAAGAGTAGGCCTGAAGATGACGATGTCATAGAAAATATGTCAGGTGAAGAGGAATTTGATCAATTTTTCCCTCCATAAGTTGATCAAGATAATAGGTAGGTACCAACTAATAGGCTTGTATTGGAATTAAATGATCCTAGTATAATTGCAAACGTTGTAAGAGCCTTAGCTTGCAATCAATTCATGACTGATGATAGTTTTGTTGTCTCTAAGGAATTTAAATTTTTTTATAAGAATAAGGAAAGAAAAATTTTAGAATAAGTTGAATCAGGCTAAGAATGAAGTACAACCCTCACAATATGAAGAGGTTACTCAACAAATTGTGAAAGAGATGGGTTTTGATGTAAGAAACATTAATTTCAAGGAATGCAGAAGGATTGTGAGAGAAAGTGGCCTACTTCTATTACCTAAATAGGATATTTCCTCAATCATTGCACTAGATCTAGGTATGTGTAGGATCATCATGGAAAAAACAAGCCCTTAAGTGGCAATGAAAATTCAGAAAAATCAAAGTTAGGCAACTTGACGTAAAAAATTGAATATGTTATCTATATTATTTCAAAAATATGTAATAATATAATTTGTGGCAAATTGAATGTAGTTTCTAAACTACTAGGTTTATTTTTCTAAAAAAAAATCTATTTGGTGAAAAATTGAAATCTCAATGCAGGAGTACTTAAATTTCAGGGAAAAAATAAGAAGTAGGTGTCTGTATGACCACCCTAACTATAATAAAATCATAATATTTTTTTAAAAGATTTTAGATATAAGTAGAGGACTCATGTTCAAATGTGATGCATATTTTTTTGTATTTTTTTCCAAGTAAATAATTAATTATGAATTTTTAATTACAACTTTTAAAAAATATAAAAAATTGTATGTCTGACCACCTTAACTTGGTCAAAACTTCATGAAATTCAATTTTTTTTTAATCCTATAGTATGTGAAGCATAGAATGTGACACATGTTTTGGATTCAAAAAATGTGATACCGTTTGAAAGTTATAATTTTTTTTCAATCGGGCTATCAATCAAGACTTTAGTCATAATTCTAATAGAAAATGAATAATAATTATTTATTAGATTCAAAATAAACTATATAATTTATATATGAGAAGCTCCTTTATAAACCCTTTTTCGTTTCATCAATTTTGGGTAAAAAAAAAATTGTTAGCCATATGTGCGAAGTTTGGAAAAGTAAGGTAAGTTGTTAAACACGTTTTTTGTGTTGGCTTCTTAGGATTGGCAGGTCCGAACCAAAATCCAAAGCAAGCTCGAGGCTAATCCCTAGGCATTAAATTTTCCATCATAAATATCGAATATTCAATTCAAATCAAATATCCAATTTGGATCAGATATCCGATTTGAATCCGATATCTAATATGTTCTATATAGAGTTGCAAAAATGTTATACAATTTATAATATATGATTTAAAAAATGCAATAAAGTTTATAATTTAATATATAATATACAATATAGTTTATAATGTAATATATAATATACAATTTATGATAATCTCTTACCAAATTGTGAATTTAATATATAATATATTATATTATTATGTATAATATTTAAATATTTTAGTTAATGTATAAATATTTAAATATATATATTACTAATATATAAAATATTTAAATATTAGCTCTTTCCCTCTCTCTCTCTCCATCTATCTCTCTCCCAAGTCTCTTACTCAATCACTCGTATCTCTCTCCCCTCTACCCTTTATCTCTCTCTGACTCCCTCCCTCTTTCACTGACTCCCTCTCTCTCTCCCCCCTCTACCCTTAACTTTAAACCCTAAGCCTTTAACCTTGAAACCCTCTACCCTCTACTCTCTCTCTCTCAAGTCTCTCTCCTAATCCCCTCTCCCCCTCTCAAGTCTCTCTCCCACTCTATCCCACCCTCTCCTACTCCCTCCCATCCTCTATCCCACTCTTTCCCACTCTCCCACTCTCTCCCACTCTCTCCCACCCTCTCCCACTCTCCCTCCCTCTCTCCCACCTCTCCCACTCTCCCACTCCCTCTCCCTCCCACCTCCCACTCTCTCTCCCACCCTCTCCCACACCTCCCACCCCATCCCACTCTCTCCTACTCTCTCTCCCACTCTCTCCTACTCGTTGACACCCTCTCCCACTCTCTCCTACTCTCCCACTCTCTCGCACCCTCTCTCCCACCCTCTCCCACTCTCTCCCTCCCACTCTCCCACTCTCTCCCAACCTCTCTCCCACAATCTCCCACCCTCTCCCACTCTCTCCTACTCTCTTCCACCCTCTCCTACTCTCTTCTACTCTCTCC
>VDFB02281492.1:134153978-134191158 GCA_007258455.2 Sequoia sempervirens | reverse complement strand
AACCCTTAACCATAAACCCTTAACTCTTAGCCCTAAACCCTTAACCCTTAAACCCTCTACAATATATCCTAAACCCTAAACCCTTAAACCCTCTACCATATACCATTAACCCTTAGGTCTATGCATACACAAATTGGATATCCGATTCAAATCGGATATCATATTCAAATCGGATATCCAATTTGATTCGGATATCCAATTTGTAGAACTAAAATCATATCATTACAAAATATTTTAATTTTTTTTTAAATGAATCAGATATCATATTATAACAGATATCAAATTTGTGGGCCATAGAAAAGCCCCGTGTGGGTCGTTTTGTGCATTCCAACAGACCCTACATTCTGTTTGCAAGTGACACACACACGATTTCAGAAAAGAAGAGACAAAGATCAACTTTTTGGAGCATCTTCTACTCAAATTTGTCATAAGCAATGATTTTTTAGCATCTTTTATTAGGTATAATGGGGAGCAACAGTCGTTAGAAGCAAAAACGTAAGAGAAAGCTTACAAAAGAACAAATTGAAGCATATAGACAAAGAGATAGAGAAGGTCATAGGAAGAGAAGACAAGATATGTTAAATATTGGTGAACCTAACCCCTATGGTCTTTCAAGTGAAGAGGTCATTGAAGATGTTCAAGGTGAAAATGTTAGAATTGAAGATGTTGTACATGATATTCAAATTGGGAATGAAAATAATGAAATTGATAATGAAAATGTTCAAGGTCAAAATGTTGGATTTGAAGATGTTGAACATGATATTGAAATTGGGAATGAAAATATTGAAATTGATAATGAAAATGTTCAAGGTGAAAATTTTGGATTTGAAGATGTTGAACATGATATTGAAATTGGGAATGAAATTATTCAAATTAATATTGAAAATGTTCAAGGTGAAAATGTTGGAAATGAAGATTTTGAACATAATATTGAAGCAAGTGTAAATTATGTTTCACTAGATTACATGAGAAATGAATAACCTTGTGAGGAAGAAAGACATATTCCAAATTCAAGACCTTCAAGAACTCCTAAATGGTTACTTGAATTTGATGAGAACATTATAAACAATTTTGAAGGCAAGAGGTCAACACGAACTGTTCGGTTGTGGGCTTGAAGACTTTTCAACCAATATTTTAGCGATAAGACATTGACCGAGAAATGCCAACTTTTTGTACAATTGCTAAAGATGAAAAATATGAGACCTTTGCTAGCCAAATTGAAGATTCGTGTGAACAAGAAGACTGAAAAAAATTCTATTATTGTCAAAAATATTTTTAATGCTTTCAAGTCTATTGGAAAAAATAAAAAGAAAAAGGATAAGAGAGCTGCTCGGAGAGTCACTACAACCACCCTAGTAAGCCATCAATTGAAAAAGGCTCGCTTTATGAGACAAAATTTTATTGATTTTGACATAAATCGTAAAACTTTGGATAGAGCACTCACAAGAAGAGAAAGAATAGATGATCCTCTTCAAAATGATACATGGGCTTTTCTCAGGAGGCTTCCACGTGTTGATAAGAAGCTAACCGATAATGTAAAGTAGGTAATTCAACAATTTTGGCATGATAACTCTAGAGTATCACCCAATGCAAAGGATATTTTAAAGTTAAGAATTGGCAATCGAGACCGTACACCACATCTAAAAAAAATCTTGGAATCAAGCCAAACAATGTTGTTCAAAAAAATTATTGAAACACATGCAAATATGGAAATCTCACAAAGAAATTTTAAGGGTTTCAAGCCATTTTATTGTGTGCCTCTTAAGATTCATAATACTTGTTGCAAATACCATGTGGAGTTTTCAATGTACCATGAGCTATTATGCTATATCCGTTCTACTTTGCATACTAATGAAATGTTGCAGGAGTGTGGTGCAATGCATCTTCCAAAATCATCAAGGGACTTGCTAGATCTTTTTTTATGTTCTAGAGATGATGGTTTCTTTTTCTATAGAAATGATTGTTTAAATGCAAAGTGCTCACAATGTGGTGGCTTGTCAAAGTTTGTTCAATGTTTTCATGAGAGTTCCGAACATGAATTTAGAAAGAAGCTATTTGAGAAAAAGAGATATGAGATAGTCAAATATACTTTGCAAAGTGGAGGTGAAGGTTCTAGATGTGAGTTGGTTACAAAAGAATGCAGTGTTGCTGATTTTATTTCAGATTTTAAGGACAATCTTTTCTATAGGTATGCAAGGCATAGTCATTGGTCTCAATGGTTGGATCAACAATTTAGGATGTGTAAGGACTCTTTTTTGATTGGCACTATTATATCAATGGTTGATTTTGCAGAAAACTATACATTGCAACCACAAAACAAAGTACAATCTCAGTATTACAATTCCATTTAGATTGTTATTTTTGTCCACATAATGTTTAGACATGCACCTGATAGTACAGAGGAGGATCGAAAGATAATCAAAGAGTATCATTTTTATATGAGTGATGATGGATCTCACTCATCCGAGTATGTCCAACATTGTTTTGAGAATTTTCTTGAGTTCTTGCAGGAGCATGATATAGCACTAGGCCAACATCTAATTTGGTCAGATAATTGCATAGGTCAATTCAAGAATGCTCGTATGTTTTATTGGTTGAGTAGAATGCATGTAGAGAGGGGTCTACCTCATATTTGGAGTTTTTTTGAAGCTAGACATGGGAAAGGGGAGCGTGATGGAGCAGGTGCATGCGTAAAGAGAGTCTAGTTAAGAAGCAATTGAAGGTTTCAGGAGAAAAATTTAGTGATGCACATTCTATTGTTGATTGGTGTAGTTTAGCATTGTCAAAGGGAGGGACACTTGATTCAACAGTGCATAGATTATTTTGGTTCGTTGAGGAGGGTACAATGGGAGGAAGATTGGATTGTCATACAATCAAAGATTCTTCAAAGATGCATCCATTTCGAAGCTCAAATGCAAGCTCATGGACCATTTGGACACGAGAGTTGGCTTGTTTTTGTCAGAGTTGTATTTAGTGCAAGTGGGATCAATGTGAGTCAAGTGAGTGGGTGGATACATGGGTACCATAGTATCTAACTCCTTTATCTCAAACAATATCCATGACAAATGACACAATGGAAATTTTAGTTGATTACGACCTGCTTTCAGATCTACTACAGCCAGGACATATTTTTGCAGTTGTTGCACTGTAGGGGAATGAAGAGAGATCAGACTATTGGTTGGCTCGATGTGTGCAGGTAAAGCATAAGCTAACACAACAATGGAAGATGATGGTGGTTTTTTGTATTCTACAGGTTTAGTTGTGGTTGCAGGAAATTGGTTGCGAACATAAATGATTAGAAAGAATGGCATACCTGCATTTGAAGACTATGAGAAACACAAAACCATTCTCATGTATTTGCACCTTGTTATAGCAAAAAATGTTAAGTTGTTGAAGCATCATGCCAGACCAAAGACAAAACAACTATGGACACTTAGTAATGTTGATCATGAAGCAATATTGGATACTCTTAAGCAAAGAGATGACCCTTCAAGCAAACTTGAATAGCATTTTCAAGAATGGAAGGTACAATGCTTATGTTCATTATGATTAATTTCATTAGTGTTCTTTATTTAATACTGATATTTTATATACTATTGCAATTCAGGTGTCTTTAATAGTGATATTTTGTATCCACTTTTGCGATATTTTTGGCAAGATTGATCATGGACCTGCTGCAACAATAGCCAGCTCTGATCCTTTTGGGGAGGTATGCGATAGATTAGAACAATATAGATTGGTTATCTAAGCATCTTTTATAGTTTTCATCACCAAATCATCATCATTCAGGTTGTTTAGATTAAAATAGATTTGTTAGTCTAAGTATCTTTTCTATTGTGACAATATAGATTTCTCATTTTCCCACTTTTATGATATTCCTAGCACGATTGATCATGGACCTGCTGCAACAATAGCTAGCTCTAATCCTTTCGGAGAGGTATGCGACAGATTACAACAATATAGATTGGTTATTTTAAGCGTCTTTTATAGTTTGCATTACCATCTCATCATATTTTGTGTCATTTAGAATAATATAGATTGGTTATTCTAAGCAGCTTTTATAGTTTGCATCACCAATTCATCATCATTCAAGTTGTTTAGATTAATATAGATTTGTTAGTCTAAGCATCTCTTCTATTATGAAAATATAGATTTCTCATTTTCCCACTTTTGTGATATTCCTGGCATGATTGATCATGGACCTGCTGCAACAATAGCCAGCTCTGATTCTTTTGGAGAGGTATGTGATAGATTACAACAATATAGATTGGTTATTCTAAGCGTCTTTTATAGTTTGCATTACCATCTCATCATATTTTGTGTCATTTAGAATAATATAGATTGGTTATTCTAAGCTACCTTGATGGTTTGTACAGGTGCTTGTCAGTCCAGAACATGAACATACTACTATTGTGGAAGACTATGCCCTGAATGCCTCTAATAGGAAAATTTTGTAAAACTTGAATTCTCAAATTGGAAACAATGTAAAAAGGTCATAATTGTGTATGGGCATAATCTATACCCAGTGATTTTTTTTGAAATATGGGTCAAATGTCTGGCATTGTATAAAGGGTATGTTTAAAATGTAAAGGGGTCTGTATTTTGGAAACTCATAGGTTGAATTAGTCATACAGGTGTATGCTTTGTTACTATTATTGGAAAAATTCTGTAATAAATTTTTGTACTTAATCGAGCTACAACCAAAGGTTTTCTTCTTGGTTCTTTCCTGTTGCTATGCTCATTTGAACCAGGTTTTGTAATATCTCCTATTTATATATAATAAATTATAGTGGCTTGCCACTTTTTCTCCTCAAATCCAACTTGGGTGTAACTTCATTTTTAGCAACTTTCATTAGGTTTTTAAGGAAATCAATGTTTCCAACCTTGCCACACCCTATAAATTCATCAAGCACGTCTATTAGGACCTACACAAGCTTGATCCAACCTTAAATCTTGTTGCCCCGACGTTTCATTGACATTCGCAAGTTGTAACCACCATTTTTGGTGCAGGAGCACCTACACCACAATATCAATGTGGATCATTTCAATGAGTAAAGTGTTAATATTTTTAGTTTTTGTCTTTAATGAGATCTAATAGGATCAATGGTCATGTATTAGGAGTTTTTAGGTTTTAGGGTCAAAAAAACATGGAGATCCCAACTTGTCCTAGTTGTTGCTTTGTAGCCTTTGAAGGAAAAATTAGTAAATTTGTTTAGGGACAAGAAAGAATAGTGTTTTGAACATGTAATGATGCTATTTCAAGCCATTAAGTGAGGTCTTAGTAAAGTTATAAGTGGAAAAGTGCAACATTTCATTATGAGTCATATTAATGTGAAAAATGTTTGTATTTTGGCCTTCAACGGTAATTAAGGTTTCAAAAGTCAGTTAAGATTGGTGCTTAAAGGAATTGGGAGTTGGATTCCAAGGCATAGCAATGTACTTAAGGCCTTCAAGGGCTCAATACAGGTTTGGTTGAAGGAGTTTTTTTCTTTGAATCAATAAAGTTTCAATTTCTCGGTTCAGATTTTACTGCTTTTCTTGTGTTTTATGCCTGTGCACATGCCATTCAAGCATTTTGGTATCAAAAATTTATGTAGAAACATTATTAAATGTCGTGAATTTATTCTAACTTCTTAATAGAAGGTTTCTTTATTCATTTTGTGCCTCAAAACTCAGACTTTCTTTAGACGGGTCCCTGAACAGGGGAATAAGAATTTTGTAATTTTAATGGCTTAAATCTCATCCCACCTACTGTGTGCCAATGTGACTTAATGGGATGAGTTGGTAGGTATTATTAAATGATATTTCAAGAGTGGAAGGCATGGATAACTGGGTTTTGAAATAAAATGAAGAGTTAAAGGTCTAAAAATGGTAATGTTTTTCACTTGAAAATAGAGTTTTTACCCTAGGGTTTGCAAAAATATCTGAGATACCAAAAGTTTCTTTGTTTTATAAGCATATTGGGGCCTAAATAAAGGTGTCTAAGGTGGTGGCAGAGTTTGAAAGGTTGTGGAAGTGCTACATTCAATAAACCCTCAAGAATTACACTAAAAACAAGGGTTTTCTGATTTGATGGTTACAGGTCTGTACAAATGGAATCCAATTGTAGAATCTTTGTTTTCTTGGCAATTTATTTGCTTCCCCAAGGTTTTAGGGGTTCGTGTGGTTTTGAAGGTATGTTTCTTTGCATTTTTGGACTAATTAAGTAGCCTTTTCAAGGGTGAATGTATAGGAAGTCAACGTTGGTCCAAAGGAGTCAATGTTGTTTCTCATATATGTTGTGTAACTTGGATATGGGTGTTTGAATCAGTCATGTGTTGGTCTAGTGTTTTGGAAAATTGTGGAGTAATTGGACAAAAACTAGTTTCTCACTATTACAAGGGTTTAAGGGGGTTAAAGAGGGAAATGTGTATTTAGTTGCTTTTCAAGTTTTAAGGGAGTTTTGGATTGTCCAAAGAGGTCAAAATAATCTTGTTAGATGCCTCAAATAGGCAGGCTTCAAAGATTTTGTGATTGTGCCCTTGTGTCTGCATCAATTTTTCACCTAATTTCACTCGATCGAATGTAGCTCGGAGTGATTCGGTGTCTTTGGGTGCAAAAGAGGACCATCCATAGTGTAAACATACCCATCTGGATGTGTTGGAACAGTCTATTTGGTCGTACGAGTTGTTGAATGAAAGTTGCACCACTTTGCAACTTTACACTACTTGCATCTGACAACTTTTCCCTCAACTGAAAACTTGCCACCACAAGAAAATGCCTCTGAGATAGAAAAAACCAAGAGAGGTTATTGTAGATGGGCCAAACATGATCCCATAGCCTCAAATGGAGAGTCTATAAACATCACAATTTTTAAGAAATAGCCCTTCAAAGATTGTTGTCTTTTAGCACTTTGGACTCTTAAGGGAAATCGTTGGTCCAATGTAGCTTGGAGTGATTCGGCGTATTTGGTTACAAAAGAGGACCATCCCTAGTGTAAACGTACCCATCCGGACATGTTGGAACAATTCATTTGGTTGTACGAGTTGCTAAATGAAAGTTGCACCACTTTGCAACTTTACACTACTTGCATCTGACAACTTTTCCCTCAGCTGAAAACTTACCACCACAAGAAAACGCCTCCGAGATAGCAAAAACTGAGAGAGGTTATTGTAGATGGGCCAAACAAGATCCTATAGCCTCAAACGAAGAGTCTGTAAATGTCATAGTTCCTAAGAAATAGCCCTTCAAAGATTTTGTCTTTTAGCACTTTGGACTCTTAAGGGAAATTGTCGGTCCAATGTAGCTTGGAGTGATTCGACATATTTGGTTGCAAAAGAGGACCATCCCTAGCATTAACGTACCCATTTGGACATGTTGGAACAGTCTGTTTGGTCGTACGAGTTGCTGAATGAAAGTTGCGCCACTTTGCAACTTTACATTGCTTGCATCTAACAACTTTTCCCTCAACTGAAAACTTGCCACCATTGGAAAATGCCTTCGAGATAGAAAAAACTGAGAGAGGTTATTGTAGATGGGCCAAAGATGATCCCATAGCCTCAAATAGAGTGTCTATAAATATCATGATTTCCAAGAAATAGCCCTTCAAAGATTGCTACCTTTTAGCACTTTGGACTCTTAAGGGAAATCGTTGGTCCAATGTAGCTCGGAGTGATTCGGCATATTTGGTTGCAAAAGAGGACCATCCCTAGTGTAAACGTACCCATCTGGACATGTTAGAATAGTCTATTTGGTCGTACGAGTTATTGAATGAAAATTGCACCACTTTGCAACTTTACATTGCTTGCATTTGACAACTTTTTCTTCAGCTGAAAACTTGCCACCACGGGAAAACGCCTCTGAGATAGCAAAAATTGAAAGAGGTTATTTTATATGGGCCAAACAAGATTCCATAGCCTCAAATGAAGAGTCTGTAAACATCACGGTTTTTGAGAAATAGCCCTTCAAAAATTGTTGTCTTTAGCACTTTGGACTCTTAAGGGAAATTATCGGTCCAATGTAGCTCAAACTGATTCAGCATATTTGGGTGCAAAAGAGGACCATCCCTAGCATAAATGTACCCATCCGGATGTGTTGGAATAGTCTATTTGGTGGTACGAGTTGCTGAATGAAAGTTGCACCACTTTGCAACTTTACATTGCTTGCATCTAACAGCTTTTCCCTCAGCTGAAAACTTTCCACCACGAGAAAACACCTCCAAGATAGAAAAAACCAAGAGAGATTATTGTAGAGGGGCCCAACATGATCCCATTGCCTCAAAAAAAAAGTTCGTAGGCATCATAGTTTCTGAGAAATAGTTCGTCAAAGATTGTTGCCCTTTTGCACTTTGGACTCTTAAGGGATTTCGCTGATTGAACGTAGCTCGAACTACTTCGGCCGATTTGGGTGCGAAAGGGGACCATACCTAACCTAAATGTAACCATATGGAGATGATGGAATAGTCGGTTAGGTCATATGAGTTGTAGAACAAAAATTATTTATGTAGTTACAAGTAGTTTTTCACCCTTCAACTGAACTCCAACGCTGATTTTCATGTGAAAAAAAGTCATGAGACCATAGCTTGTTGCTTTCTTTTTAATGGAAACTAGTGGGCAGCAAAGTTAACTTCTTCATAGATTTAGCATTTGAGATTGCAAGAAGACATCAAAATGGCTAGTGTACTAAATAAATTCTTATGATTTCTAAAGAATGCTAATAACTTTACTCAATTGGCTCTTTTTTTCAAAATCATAGAAATTGAACCTTGACATCAATAGACTATGTATATCAAGCAACCACAATTCAAGTTTCAACAATGAATATTTATCATGAATGTTTTAAATGACATTCAAGTTTATGGAGGTTTTGTTGCTTATACTTTATATGATGTTATGTGATATTCTAATCCTATTTCATGCTTCTATGTTGCATAGATATATATATATATATTATTTTTACATGTTTTTTTACTAATGAACCCAAAATGAACCACACCACCCCCAAAAAAAATTTAGCTGAACTGGCAAATCGAACCCCTGAACCCAAACAAGTAACTTAGTTTGTAAGTCAGTTATTGGGGGTTGGTCAGTTGTTTTGTGTGGGGGAGAGTCTTAAAAAAGGTTGAGGAAGTCATTTTGGGGATTGATGAATGTAATTTTGTGAAGAATCAATAAGATCATTTTGGGGGCAGCAGGCCTGAGACCCCTTTAAAGTTGGTTTGAGTGCTTTCTTTTCATTTTTTGTGAGTTTTGTGCCAAGTTTTCTCAAGGCGGGTAGTGAACCCAAATTTTGCATTTTTGAGTAAATTATGAATTATTGAAGCCCTCCACCTACTGTACCTTTCATGTGGCTTGGTGGAGAGGATGTGTACAATGTGATTTGAATGTGTGCAGGTCCATTTAAGAAAGGGCAAATGATTTGTGAGTCTTGGAGTTGTTGTCCTAAGCAAATCATTGCTTAAATTGCATGAAAATGAGGATTTTAGCCTAGGGTTTGGGGTCATAATAGAGGTGTCTGAGTCAGTGGAATGGTCAGGGGAGTTGTGCAAGTGAGACTTTCAATAAACCCTATGCATTTGCATGGTAAACAGACGGTTTCATGGGACATCCTGCTAAAGGACCTGTACGTGTAGAATAATCTTAGAATTTTTTGTTTTATGACAAACTCAAGATTGTTTGGGGTGTTCTTGTGAAGATTAAGTTTTTAAAGGGAACTCACTTTGTGAAAGATGACTAGTTCACTAGCCTAAGATAGGGGTATGTTATCGGTTCTCAAATTTGGTCCAAAGGAGTCAAGGGTAGTTTTCACATATGTTTTCACCCCCACTCTGCATCAATCCATAACTTGTTTGAAAGCACTTGTTTTAGGTTTCTAGCCATAACAGCAAGCCAGTGAACTGTTTGATAAAAAGCTTTGGTACACACGTATGACAAATGTGGTGGCATAGACAAGGTAGTGAATTGTTTGAAAAAATGCCTCAAAGAAATGTGGTCACATAAAATTCCATGACAAGCAAATGCAATTGACAGTTGCTCCTAGTTATTAGTTATGTAATGTGAAGTAATTGCATAACTGCTTAGGTTGACTTTGTAAAAACTATATTGTAATTGAAATTTTTTCATCTATCAGCATCTAGTTGTTAGTTATGCAATGTGAAATAATGCTTTGAGTTTGAAAGGTGTGCAATGCAATGTAATTAGCAATATGAATATAAACTACATAATACAACCATTCTTTTTTATAAATGCTCTTGTACATTGATATTTAAACATTGCTCACTTGACTAAATTTTCAAAGAGTTTAATCATGCACATGAGGAAGAAATTAAATTTCAATTGTCAACTTCTCTATATCAAATTATCCAATAATCTTGAGTGTATCTCCATATACAAAAATGGCATCAACGCCAACTCAAACAAAGTTTTACAAAATGTGGCATATGCCATCTCGATGTCTATTCAAAATTTACATGCCAAAATGTCTATCTCATCTTAAACTACTGGTGGATCATCAAAATGGAGCCTCTTTGCAACACTCGTTGGCTCTGAAGGTACCTACACAAGAAAAATTCAAACCACAATTGAGATTAGTTATACTATATGATTTAAAATCGAATAATTAACATCAAAATCAATAAACATTGAATTATAATTGAACTCTAAAATTGTAATCTTGATTACCTAAAATATCTATCTCTTCAAAGGGTCAAGAGTCCTAGAATATGCCCCTCTCAAAGAATCGACCAAACCAACTTCTGTAATGTCAATCTATATATGTGAATAAAAACGTAAAATTGATCCAAGTTAGTATACAATTGTCGGTAATAAGAACATATAAATACCAAACACAAAATAAAATAAACACATACCTCTTTAGGCTGATCTTTTTTTTTATCTCCTTTAGGTGTTTCGACACCTCCTCCTTGAGGTGTTTCAACACCTACTCCTTCAAGTGTTCCAATACATACTCCTTCAGGCATTGTGGCACTTGTCAACAATGATGCATTGCTCATAACTGCATGTACATAAAAATGACAAGTACATATGAAACTACCAATCTATATTGATGTATGTATAATCAATATAAGATCTTAAAAATCTTAATTCACTTGAATTTGAGTTCAATTACCTTCCCCTTATCTAACATTGCACTTCCATAATTTGGACAAGGTTGCACCTTGCTCGCACTTGTCAACAATGACGTATAGCTCATAACTTCCTATACATAAAAATGACAAGTACATATGAAACTACCAATCTATGTCGATGTATGTATAATCAATATAAGATCTTAAAATTCTTAATTCAATTGAATTTGAGTTCAATTACCTTCCCCTTATCTAACATTGTACTTCCATAATCTGGACAAGGCTACACCTCACTCGCACTAGGTATTTCCTACAAGAGGAAAATAAGATAAACATGTAAGTTATTATATAATTTTATTTATGACAAGCAAGTATATAATAAAAAAAAGTAAATGAGTGAGTGCGAAAATATATACTTTGTGTGTGTCAAGGCCCAATGAAATGGCCCTAAGGGTGGTATCAGTCACCTATGCAAGCTCCTCCTTAGACATTAACTATTAAATAGACCATGTAAATAAATATTAGTACATTATACTATCTCTTATTAATATTCATTTAAAAACAAATGCAAGTTATGAATTTATGTAACTTAAATCTTACCTGTGTCACTATTCTAATGTCCCCCTCTCTAGCAAGAGAGGACTTTGTAGGGTGTGCTCCACTCCCCTGAGTCTGATCTATAATGTCCACATTATGGAGGTCATAATCAGAAGTGTCCAAGGGATGCTCGACGGGTTGTACAATAGGACCCAAGCATATCGGGCGACACATGGAGCAAGTATGTGGCACACAAATATGTGGACCTGACAAGGATGACACAGCAATACTCAAACCATCGCCAACATCAATAGAATGTGGCTAAGCTAATGTAGAAGCATGCAAAACCAAAAGGCCACTCAAAGAGTGAATAGCTTGGATAGTTTGTGTGGCTGCATCATGCATAATATCTGGATGATATACTGGAGGTGGTGGAGGAAGGGGAGGAGGGGGAACATATGGGCGTGGGACTACTCTAACTACCCATGGTCTATCCTAGGGCATACCTCCACCAACGCCCTAGAAGGGTTTAATGTCAAAGTAATTGACATGATGCCCTAACACAAACTTAGCATATATTTTTTTAATAAAGTAAAATGGTATATCACAATTGTTGTTTGGTGGTTTATCAAAAACCATACACCAATGGTTCCAAAAGTTATCTACAATGTCCCTATGCGTGCACCATTTTATAGAAAGTTTTGGTTTATTAACATTAACTGGCAAACCAGTGTGGGGGTTAACAAATAAAAAGGCTATTTGGACTTTGGTTATTCCAAGATCTTTCACATCATCATAAGATAATCCACATGCATAATATTCCCTCATGTCTTCTCGCCATGAATGAAAGGCATTATGTTGAGTGGAGAGGGTTTCTATATTTTTAATTATATCCTTCAATGTGTTTGACATCTCGAATAATTGAGGGATTCTCTTATAAACTTCAGAAATGCCCTTTAATTGCTGTAATTTTTCACCAATTAATTCTTCAATTGATGGCTACAGAGGTGGTGGAGCGTTTAGTATTTGTGCATTTTCATTCTCAGCTAGTGGATCATTTGGAATTTGTGCATTTTCATTCTCAGCAGCCATAATGTTTGATTAAAGATAAAAACTAATTAATCTAATTGAAATTAGACAGTATAAATGAAAATATTGTAAAAATACCCTAGGTTTTTTAAAAAAACTAAAAAAAACCCTACTTTTTAACAAAAATCTATAAAATTCTCTAATTTTTAATACAAATACATAAACAACACTATTTTTAAATCAAAATTTAAACAAAACCATAATCAAAATCCATAAAAAAATCATTTTAATAAAATCCATAAAAAAATATTCATTTTTAATCAAAATCCATTCTAGACTCGATTTTTTCATAAAAAATAAATCAAAAATCCTATTTTGAAAAAAAATCCATAAAAAACTAACTAAAATTATACAAATCTAATTCAAAATTTGATCAAAGCAAAGAAAAATCTAAAATCTAACCTTTTCAAAATGGATATCGGATAAATCGGATATCTGATATGTGAAGAACCTCCTCACTATGCGTCGCGGCCTGTTTGTGAATGTGAAATGATTTTAACATGCCCAAATTTTGTATATATATGTTTGCTTCAAATCAGATATCCGATTTGGATTGGATATCCGATTTGGAGATCTTGGTTTGGGCATTGCTTTGGAGGTGTGTACTGCACCCAACCCACAAAAAAGTCAACTCGACATTTTCATGTTTTTGAGTCGATGAAAAACATAAATTTTTCCCCATTGCCACTTTTTGGCCCATCATGATCCTACACATACCCATCCATAAGAAATCAAAATTAAGAATCTTTCACTTTTGATGAGCAAGTTGAGAAAGTGTACTTTAGATCCAGTTTCAATCCAAAGTTGGAAACCTTGGCAATATTGGAGATGGCCCCAACTACTAACAAACCTAAGGGTAAAAGAAAAAATATGAGTCCACCTATCGTGGAAGTTTTGGACTTATCCAAAACCCAAAATTGGGAAAAACAAAATGCGATCTCATTATTTAGCAAACGGGTTCCTGTTTCACTTTGGGACCTCGAGCCAAAAGTGAGATCATGTTTTCTAGAAATGAGATCCTGTTTTGGGATCTTATTCTAGAAACAAGATCTTGTTTCATAAAGGCTTAAAATTAAAAAAACAAATGAGATCCTATTTCTAAATATTTTAATTTTTGGCCCAATTTTTGCTATGGGTTTTAGGTCAAAAAAAGGACTTGGGGAGCTGACCCTTAGCTTTGGACCTATTTTGACCTACAACTTGAAGGTCATGCTAATGTTAGTAGAAAATAGTGACTTTGGATATATATCTGAAGACGTTTTCTGCAAAAAAAAATTGACGAAATTAAAACACATTATAGATGAGATTGTGTAGATTCCAAATATGTAATTTTTTTTACAATTGGATTACTTTTTCTATTTTTCAAATATCTTTTGATGAAATTGGTCCATAAACTTGAAATACAAGGTTTTTTTATTATTTTAATAACCTTTTATTATTATTTTTTTTTGAAAAATAAATTATACGTGCACAATCTTCAGACAATTCTTTTCAATTTGAAAAATAAATAAATAAATGATAAGTTTAGGTCATCTTATGCATGATGTACACGATGGATTTTCAAAACAACAATTACGACCAATAAAAAATTAATAAAAAAATATTCAAAACAAACTATATAAAAATATTTAGTGTATTACAGATCTTTTCCCAAAGGATTCAAAAAAATACAATTATTTAGGTCAAAATATGGTTGGCTTACACGTGGATGGTATGATGAAAAAGTGACTTTTAAACGGTGGTTTTTAGACATGCCTATTGAAAATCAATTTGTATCATCTAGGTATTAAAATAAATCACATATATGGGAACTAGACTCTGAGTACTACATTTCATATTACTAACTTTTCAAAGATACAATCTTTAAGTGCTTCAAATGTTTAGGTCAAATGTGACAAATTCTAAAAATTAGGGAAAACACTTCCACTTTTTGGCCAAAAAATGGACTCAAATTCTTGCACACACCCCTAAAGGGGCACTATCTGTCCAAGAGTTGTATGGAAATTTAATTTTAAAAAGGTTTTCAGATACTTCAACCCCTCAAGTAGCTTCCTTAGTTGTACACACTATAATGTTTAATGAGGTAGTTGTGAAGAAGTTAAACAAGTTGAGTATAACAAATTGCATGAACTACATTCTAACCAACAACATGAATACAATATAGTGGTGGCTCAATTTTCGTAGTCATAGATTTATTCTCCTCATACCCCTCAATTAGGATTAGCTGAGTTATCAGCTCAAGATAGAGAGGCACTCTCTCTCAGAATAAAGCAGTTGAAAGAGCAATTAAGACATAACCAACAAAATGAAAAAGTGGCTAAAGAAGAAGTCAAAAAGGTAGCCATAGATATAATTGATGATTTACTCAAGGTCATAGGCTTTCATGTGTTCTACATGTCTCTAGAGACAAGGTCATGTCTACTGCATTCAAGACTATTGTTATCTCTACTGTGGGGATACAAATAGAGCCAATTGATTTGGTACTAGCATTTGAGCAAGCAACACCAACAATTGTAGCCAAAGGTTTTCATCTGTTTGAAGAATCCTCTCTAGGCCCTACTATCTAAACAGGGGTAGTGGGTTGAAGAAACTAAATTAAAAGTACAAGGAAAACATATGACAACTTGTAAAAGGCATATGCCTAGCATGTGTAACTACAAACCAATTTCACACGATGGCACACCGGTCTCACTACTCCCACTCTCCTACGAATTTGAATTCCACTCCATCTTGCCTCTCTCGCTCCCTACACACATGGTGCTCATTTCTCACGAGTATGACTTGATAGTTGATCTCTCTATGGATGTTCAATCGTTGGGTGTGAATGTGTCTTTTTTTCTTGATTTTCCTACTTCCTTTCAGTCCTCAACTATGTGTGCTTTGAAGGGCTCTCCTATTAAGGGATCTCTTGGTCCTACTCAAGCTATTGGATCCTTTATTGAGGTTGTGTAGTTTCATAATGTGGGAATGGGCCCTGAGCACCCTCTTTTGTGTGTGTGTGGGTGATCCCACAATAGTGGTTTACAATTTTTGGTCAAATTGGACACTGAAATTATTATTTTTAACTAAATCTTCACATTCGGGCACCTATAGCGGCTAAACCGTGAGGAATTTGAAGGTGATGCAAACTAGAGTCTTGTCAAATTTTGTCTATAGATTCTTAAAAAAAAAAATTCAAAATTTTTGGAATTAGATTACACTTCTTTTCCCATATCCCATGAAAACTAGTTTTTTTCATAGAACATTTTAAAAAAGTGATGCACACCGTTTAACGCATAAATTTTTTTCCATGAAAGATAAAATTCTAATTCTTTCGAATTTAGATTTATAACTCCGATATCTAGTGCTTCCACTTGGTTAGATAGTTTTTTATTGAATATTTTTTCTTTAATCATGTTTTGAAATAAAACCAATTACAATTTAGACATAGCGCGACCGTATAACACATAAATTTTTTTGTATATATCGAAATTAATTTTTTTTGTTGGATCAAGGACTTCAATATTTGGTGCACTCATATTTTTCAAAAAAAAAATTGATAATCTACTATTTTTCCACATGTGCAGAACAAAGACCCTCATTTTTGATGAAAAACCTATGTTTAATAAAACTAAAAAAATAAGTACATAATAAAACCAAAACATATTAAAATTATATTCGTTGGATAGCTCATTCTGAGGACTACCTGATTCCAGTTGGGTTTGTGAAGATTCCTTCATTTTCATCCTCAACCCGATCTTCAAAGCGTAAAAATTTAGGTTTTCTTGTGAACAAGGTAAAAAATCAAGGAAAAGGGGGGTTTGCAAACCCCCAGGGGTTCGAGCAACTAGGGTTCATTCGAACCCCCTTCCCAAAAGGGGTTTTCATTTTGTTTTTGTCTGTGCATGCATTAAATGGGTTCGCTTGAACCCTTTTTTGGTTCGTTTGAACCAATGAGTTCATTTGAACCCCCAGAATGAAAAAAATTGGCATGGGGTAATTTTTTACAAGTTTTCCTTCCTCATTCAAATTGTAAACCACTTTTGTGGGTTTACCTGTGTATAGCTCCTGTGATTTCTCTTAGACATGAGGTCTCAAACTACATTGATTATTTCTCAAAGTTGGGTCTTAGCTACAATTTTTTTTGCTTGTGTCCTCTTCTGGATTTGCATCTTTGGATATTGAATTATTGGCCACCTTTAATGGAGGGTAAGATGGATATTTACCCTTCTTCTAGAGATTTTTTTATTGTTTTCTTTAATTATTTTGTGGATAGACAAACTATCTTCGATCATGGTGTGTGGGAATGAGACTCTCATCCCCTATCCATGAGGCCTTAGGGTCATTCATTTAACCCTTTAAAGGAACCCATTGATGTTATGCTTGTTTTGGTGAGATTGTTGTATCTTCCCTTACTGTTCTAGTGCCCCTCTACTTATGAGGGCATTGGTAATGCTCTAGGTAAGTTCTTGAAAGTGGATTTGCTTCCAATAATTTTACTCGCACCTCCTTCACTTGAATTTTGGTAGAGGTGAATTTGTCTCAAGCTTTACTTGGTGAGGTAGTGCTTCAGGTTAATGGTTGGTCTTGGTCTTAGCTGGTGGATTATGAAGGTATCCCTTTTCACTACAAATGATGTTTTGCTACTAGGTCACTTGGCTCATGAATGTCCTCATGGCTCTTGTAATGTTTCATCCTCCACTTGGTGAAAAAATGCTCTTTAAGAACATTTAATTATGTAGCTAGCTCTTCTTCTGATTGTGAGGATTATATGCCTCCTCCTCCTATGTTGACGAATAATCCTATTGTTGATGGTGTTGTTTCTCATGTCGCTTTTGTTGCACTAATTATGGACAAGGTTGCTCCTACTATTATGTGTGTTGCCTCCCTTGGGGCCCCTATTTCCCCCATTCTATAAAAGGTTGTCTTATCTATGAATCCTGCTACTTCAGGATTGGATTTGGATGCTTCAACTTAAGTATCTGTTATTTCACTTGTTAGTTACTATGAAGGGGATTCCTCCCCTTCTGGTCTAAATGTTTAAAATCTAGAATCTAAATCTTCTTAGACAGTTGTGCAACATAAGAAGAAATGTAATTCTAAGAAGGTCTATTTAGATTAACAAGCCCTTGGTGGAAAAGTCATTGGGTTCTAGCTTTGGATCTTATGTTATTTTGAGATCTCTAGTTTTTTTCTTTATGTTTTGTCTTTTACTGGTGGCTTTGTTCTTGCTATTGGTTTGTTTGATGTTGTTGTTGTTGTTGTTGTTGTTGTTGTTGTTGTTGTTTCTAATTGGTTGTTGTGTTTGGCCAGTTTGCTTTGTTGGGTTGTTCTACTCTATAGTATGTTTTGTACGAGCTCAGGGCCCTTCCCTACTTATCTAATCAAAAAATACAAACCAATTTCAAGGACAAATTGAATAATTAGATTCTCAAGGCCACCTCCATCAGAAAAATTAGTATGATGAATTCCTTTGATAATAACGCCCTCAAGAACCTTACACAAGTCAATGAACACATTGAATTATTAGGGGAGGTCTCAACTTTTTAGGAAAAGTTAGATATGCAAATGAAAGCCAAGACGAAAATGTTTGAGAACATGGAGAAGGGAGTGATGCTTGAAATTCTGGATAAATCTAAGATTATAAAGCCCCGTGATACATGGAATTTTGAGTTCACTAATATTATTCCTACTTTATCTACATACATTTATAGAGATGGCAAACCGGATTTAACCTTATTAAATACTCCAATTCGTGATTTATTTAAACTAGAGTCTGATTTGGAAAATTTTGCAAAAGAAACAAGAGCTATAATTGATGCAAAATACAACGCTCATAACAATAAATTTCAAAAATTGATATACTTTCAATGGCCTTCAAAGGAAGAGTATAGCTCTTGGTTGGAGAAATGCATAGAATAATTATCTTCTCTGGCTTATTTTTGTCATTTTTTCCAAGGTGGACATGTTTTGGGCTTATTTTTCTTTAGTGATCTAATCACTATCATCCCCAACAAGTGTTTAGAAGGTTTTTCTACTACACAGGTTAAGAAGTACAACAGATTGATCATATGCCTTCCCTATTTTGCTTCATTGTGCAAAGCAAGAAATATCTTCTTCGTAGCTTCTACAACTATTTTTTCCTCTAGTGATGCGCTTTTTCTCTTTTACAAAGTAATTGTACTAGTTTTTTTTTTATCCTTAGAATAAATTATCAAATGAAAATGTGACATCTTTCCATGTCTTAAAGATTGTTGCTCCCTTGTTTTTATAAAAGGGAATTCCAAGCCATTTTTGTAAGGATCTTGGAATTTTGTAAGCAGGGGAGTTTTATTTTAGGTCTATACTTGTACGGTCTAGGTCTTCTAGGGAAGAAATGCAAATTATTCAATTGTAAATTTTGTACATCAATATGTAAATTCCAAAATATATTAAGGCATTGTGACAAATTCACAATCAATTCAAGTCTCCAAATGTATATCTTATTACTCTTATGAATAAAATTGATCAAGGATCATATCTGTTCATATTTTCCTTTTGTGCAAATGAATATTTCTCATATAGCTTCTATTAAAGTGATAGATTAAATTGTTGTATCTAAAATATTGAGAGTTCTAATATGTTCAAGGATTGTTAAGAAGAATTGATTGTAAATCCTAAAGAATATCATTGTAAGGCAATGATATATGAGCTTTCACATAATTTATTTTAATTTGTTGTTCAAAAGATGATTGCATTTTCTGTTGACTTTGTTGCCTGGTTTAAGGCACTAGTCTAAGTATAAATGTTGGTTAGATATTCATGGTAATTCTATTTCAAAATATTTTCAATTTATGTCAAGTATTTTATTCATTAATCTTTATTCAAGTTCTCAAAGTCTATAAATGCAAAAGTCTCCAAGAATCTAGCCCATTAAGTCTATTCTATTTGTAATTCTTGGCATATTTTATGAGAAGATTTTTTTAAGCAATATCCCAATATGAATCAAGTATAGATTCATTTGATATTGTAAGGATCAACCTCTTAAATCTTGTAAAACCTGAAGTGTAGAGAAGAGAATTATAGAATCAACTTCATGATCATTGGCCAACCTCTTGAAATCTTTAAGATAGTTTCAAGGATACTATGTTTAACCAATTAATACACTATATCTATCAAATGATGTTATCATATACATAATATAGATAACCCTTTGGGTCCCACTCTTAGTTGAAGAATTCATTCCAATGCATTAATCAACATTCCATTAGTTATTCTCAATGAAATTCTCGAGTGTACATACTATTGATGTTGCATATGGCTATCAAATAAAAGCTCCTATATAAATATGTTATATTGACATGAAAAATTTATAAGAAATTGATTATGTGATGACCCTTTAAGATTATAGGGTATCTATAATGGGCCACAATAGTTGTCTTATTTTATCTCATTCTCAAAAAGTGGGATCAATGCAGTAAGAGGAACAATAGAAGAAGCATTGGTTTTGATTGTTCCCACAAAAGTATGTGAATGTGATACATTTTGAGATAATTCAACATGATACTTATCCATAGTATTGTCATCCTCGTATATATCATTCACAACAATACTATGTTGTTCCTTAATATTATTGTTGAAGGATTCTCATCATCATTAAGACCATAAATATGGATCATATATTGTCATCTATGATATCTAATACTTTATGTTCTAGACCCATGCATACTTATATATATATTGTCCTATGAATGTTTAAAATGTTTGTCCTTTATAATCAACCTTTGAAATGTGTTTTTTATTAATCTCATAAATAAATATAAAGAAGAGTAACCAAATTACTAATTAGTATTCAATAAAATTTGAAGCATGTCATTATGCAGTATATGAAATAATTGCTCCTTTCAGCTTTCTTATGGCTGATTTGTAATTATGGTCTGTTCATATTTGTTTCTCTCTATTACTAGTTGCATTTGTATCTCTCAACAATTAGCTCTTATTCTTTGTAAATTGTTTTAATTCAATTAAAAAAAATAAAACAAAACAAAACAAAAAAACAAAAACAAATTAAACTAAACTAAAACTTTGAAGCTGGTCATTAAAAAATTATTGCAATTTCTAAACTTTCTAGAAGCATTTCTTTTAAAAGATTGTGATGCTGCTATAGGTAATTCCATGCAATGACAGGAAACTAATAATAGATCTGGATTTATTTTATTATAATTATCTTCAATGAACACTGTCAAAACAGTGGAAGATAAAAGTAGTCATCTTTGATAGTGTAATCATAAGATGAAGCCAAACCGTACCTCAATATTTTGATCAATTACCATATGATCCCACGATGAAAAAAGAAATGCATTCAGTTCAAAGTTGAAATGCTGCCTTAAGGCTCTTATCGGACAAGCCCTCTTCTGTTATGGCCATTTTTCCGCACTGTTGAAGGCGGATTGCCGCCATAGTCAGGTCCTTCCTCTCAACTATTGCCTTCACAGTGCTCGCAACCTCCTCTCTGCTCACAATTCCATCTTCACTCTTCCTCACCTCAATCCCTGCCTTGGCATTCTCCACCACAATGGTGGCATTCATCATCTGGTCTCCAAACAGAGGCCATGCAAGAATAGGAATCCCACAACACAAACCTTCCACAACAGAATTCCACCCACAGTGACTTACAAAAGCACCGGTAGACATGTGGGACAAGATTTTCACCTGCGGAACCCAAGAAGAAACGATAATCCCCCGCTGCCCGACACGCTCCTCAAACCCTGGCGGAAGAGGTGCCTGCGCTGAGCCAGCACCATCCACGACAGACGTCCTTAAAACCCACAAAAAGCGCTGCTGACTCATTTCCAAACCTAACGCCAGCTCGGTGATTTGTGCCGCTGACATTGCCGAACGGCTGCCGAAGCTCACGTAGACGACCGACTTGGCAGGCTGCGCGTCCAGCCAGCTCAGGCACTGTCTCTCGGCTTCAACATCCTGAGTGGAGGAATCATCTGAGGGCAGAAACAAGGGTCCAATGGCATACACAGGCGGCAGGGCACGTCCGTTCCGGAGACTTTGGAGGTACGGTTGTTCAAGCTCCTCGAACGTATTTATCAAAATAGCCGAGGCCTTCGGGAGCCCCAATCCACTGGCGAGAAAAATCCTGCGGAATATGTGATCTTTAATCTTGAGCGCCTGGGGAATCCGAGCGGCGTGCAGCGGAGGAAAACCTGGGATCTGTAGAACCCCTTTCTCGTCGCTGAAATCGAAGCCCTGCGCCTCTGCAAGGGGAGCGTGGAGCATGAGACCCAGGTTAAATGCAGAAGCCGTGTACAGAACATAACTGGGTATATTGAACTTGGCGGCGATGGACAAAGTGGGAGTGAGTACGGCATCCGTTATGATAGCGGAAACGGGAGGAGTCTCTTGCAACAGATCTGAAGTGAGGAGGTTTTCGAAAGCAGGCATTGAGGCTTTCATGGCATCCCATTGAGCGAAAAATGGGTCTTCTTTGCCTTCTTTTGCAGCTTCCTGCGATTCGATCTGGAGCTTCACGACATGAATATCAAGGCCCGAGGCAGCCAGGCGCTGCACGTGTGCAGTTTCCGTTGGAGAAACGTTTTGGCCGGCGGTGATGAAGGTGACGGCGAAGCCGTGACGAATTGTTAACGTTCGGGCCAGATGAAGGAAAGGCATGAAATGACCCATTCCGGCCGATGGTAACAAGGCCACATGCCGCTTCTCTTTCTGTACAGGCGCCGCCATTGTCAAAATCCTTACTCGTCTGTTCCCCCACACACACTCCCAACAAATATAAGAGATTAAGACTACCTAACAGTCAAAGCCATACAGTCGAAATTCATATTAAAATGGTACTGACCGCTTCTCTGCAGGCACTGCTATTGTCAAAATTATTACTCGCCTACTCCCCCGCAGTCCCAATAAATACAAGACATTAAATAAAATCTACCGGCTCTTGAAGTCGATGCCATACAGTCAGCACTTGCACCAGGAAGGGTGCAACGGGAACGTGGATAGAGAAGTACATGTAAGTAAAAATATCAAGAGTGAACTCTGGTTTATTTAAGGTTGTAATAGGATTTTGAGATACATACAGGAGAAATTTGATTTACAAATGATTGGAACATATAAATTTTTTTTGCATTATATTTTTTTTATTAGTGAAATGAAAAAAATAGTAGTAACAATTTCAATTGTGATGCTTTTGTAGTTGTTTATACCAAGCTAAGTTTGTGTTGTTCATTTATTAGTTCTTTCCAAGGCAGAATACTTTTGCATCTTTGCATCTGTGGAATGCAATTTTGATGCAATTTTGTTATCCGACAATGACTTGAAAACCAATCATATTAAAGAATTTAACGTCATGAAATTTTATTTCTATAGTTCAATTTTAATTGTGCTATTTATTATTTTCAAAAAATATATCTTTATGCATTACGATTGGTTCATTTAGAAAACAGTAATGACAAAAATGTGTTAAATTTAATTTTTAAAATATTATATATTTGTCTCCAAAGTCATGAACAAATTTTCAAAGTTCAATAAATAAATGTTAGTACAAAGAAAAGTAATGATGCATATTAGAAATATTTTCCTGCATGAAAGGTCAATTATTTTATTAGGTATTAAATCTGTCTACATTAAGTGTAACAGCAAATTCTATATACAAAGTCTATATTGGTATCATTCTATCCTACTATTTTTGGATTGTAAGATAAAAAGAGGTTGTTTTTATTATATATTTTTTGGGAAAAGAAGAAACATAAGCATTTAATAGGTGCAATTTCTATCCTTCTATTTTTACAATGTAAGATAAAAAAATTGTTTTTATTATTTATTTTTTTGTGAAAAGAAGAAACATAAGCATTTAATAGGTGCAATGAGTGGCAGACAAACAACAGTCAGTAGTTGCAACCGATAAGACATGGAGATTGAAAAATTCTTGCAGCATCTAAAGAAATCTACGGAGATCTTATCTATTCTTTGCACAATGAAATATTTTTGAAATTTGTCTCTCAGATGATAATTCTTGCATGTTTTCCTACAGTGGCTGCAATTTTCTGTTCTCTTCTACCTTTTGTCTGTAATTTCATTTCTTGTTGGCACTTTTACTGCTCATCTACAAACTACTGTTTTACCTGCATTTAAGAAAAAATAGATTAGTATCAGACTAAGCTGAATGTGCAAATAGAAAACTAGTATAGCAAAAGGTGGGCAATTAATTGTTCCTAACATCTTCATCGATAAGGGTTGCTTCCTTTGTCTGTACTCCATTCATTAAATTTCCTAGTAGTGTTAGCATTTGAGCTTTTTCAGAGATATATTCTAAGTTCTGATTAACTTGCTAAATCAGAGAATTTTGTTTGTAACTGACAGCTTTTGCAATTCGGAGCAACAGTTAGGCTTAGAGGCTGTGCAGACATAGGACATGCCTATTATAAATCCTTGTATGTATCACTTATTCAATTATGTTTCATCTGAATATTAAACAGAAAAGAGTAACCTCTTTTTTTTTTTAAGTTTTTGTTTCTTTTTCCTTTTTGACTATGCACATTTGTGTGTATTGAGTGTTTTACCCATATGTATGTCTCTATTTATTTGAGTGTTTTACCCAAATCTTGAGAAATGTAACAATATGGAAGCTAGTATCACTATGCCATTTCAATATGGAAGTTTGTATTTAGGGGTTATGAACTTGGAATCAAACATACACAGATGTGTAGATATAAAATTTCCCCAGTCCATGATATTAGCATGAAGTTTTTCTGGTTTTCACTGCACTTCATGCTAATATACAGATGTGATCAATTGTTTGTCACTATGTTTTGGATTACTCAATGATAACTTTTCCTTGGGTATTGGTGAACTCAAAAGTCAAGTGTGATTTTTTTATACATAAGTTAGCTGACACCTCAAACTTCAGTTCTTCATGTGGTATTTCTGTGTTCACTTGGTATTTTTTTGACTTTTTGCTAGGATATCTAGGGAATAAAAATTGGTAACCGCAAACAGTCACATATGTGATCACTGATCAATTGATTTTATACAGATTCTTGGGTATTTTCTTTTCAGTAAACTCATACATCATGTAAGATTTTAAAAAATTTATGTATATACCACTAGCAGCATTGGTGCTACTCCCACTAGCTACATTACCACAAGCAGCACTGTGAAAATTCTATTGCAGTTACTGATTATTAATCTCCTATCTAATACATAGATTATTTGACTATGAAAATTAATTCTCAGCAAATATCGAAAAATAACACAACTGCAACTTCACCAATAAAAAACTCACAGAAATAGAGAAGAAAACATTCACAATAATGAACACAATATTTTTGGACAAATTGTCTGTGGAAAAACCCCGAAGGGAAAACCACTACTGCAGATGAGGAATTATATTAAACTTCAGCAAATTAAGGAATACAAAACTGCTTGCCTCTTATTGGCAGAGCTCCCAGCAATATTCTTCTCCGGAAATTCTTCCCTCAATTTCTCCTGCTGAAATTCCACAGCTGCTATCCCCAACGCTAACACTGCGCCCTTGCTAACACTGCAAGACTATTTGCTCTCACTGCAAATTTACTTGCTATCACTGCAAGTCTTTCTGAACTCTATACTTGTGTGTTCTCCAAATGCCCATTGATTCCCTTTTATACTTTTCTCATTGGAAAACCAATGGCCATGATTTAATCTCAATCAATGGCTAAGATTAAATAGACTCTAACAACCCTAACTAACTGGATTCTAGAAGTCTCTAGAGGAAATAATTATTTAATTACATAATTATCTAGACAACTCAGCCCTTTCTAGAAGTCTCTAGAAAATAATTAAATAATTAAATAAGCACTTCTTGGGAATGGAGACATCTATCCAAGCTACATAAAAATTAACACTCCCTCTTAGCGAGGAAGGTGTTCTGCATGACACCCAACCTATCTCTGAAGCAGATGAATTTCGCCTTCCCCAATGCCTTAGTCAAAATGTCTACTACCTGCTGATCTGTAGGTATATACTGTAGCTGAACAATCCTGCGCTGTACACAATCTCTGATGAAATGATATCTGATGTCTATATGCTTAGACCTATCATGAAACACGGATTCTCAGACAACTTGATGCAACTCTGATTGTCACAATGTATCACCGTAGTCTCAACCCTCTGACCAAACAAGGCCACTAGCAACTTCCGAAGCCATATCGCCTCACACGTCGCCATGCTAGCTGCTATGTATTCTGCCTCTGCAGAACTCAAAGCCACAGACTTCTGCTTCCTGCTGTACCAAGAGACAACTCCTGATCCCAAGCTAAAGCAACACCCTGAAGTGATTTTCCTATCCATTGTACTGCCTGCCCAATCTGCGTCAGTATAGCCTATCAACCTGATACCAACACCTCGAGTATATCTGATCCCATACTCGATTGTACCATGCAAATATCGCAACACATGCTTTGCCTCCGTCCAATGCACTCTCTTCGGCTCCACCATGAATTGACTAAGAGAGTTTACTGCAAAGAATATATCTGGCCTAGTGTTGACCAAATACATGAGAGACCCAATCAACTGTCTGTATAAGGTGGGGTCTACATCCTTCTCTCTGGATGTCTCTACCTTCTTCCAATTCATGATCATAGGAGTAGACATGGCTCTGCAATCTTCCATCTCGAACCTCCTCAAGATTTTGATGCAGTATTTCCCTTGTCCAAGGAAAATCTCCCCATCTGTCTGCCATACCTCCATGCCTAGAAAGTAGTGCATAAGCCCCAAATCCTTCATCTCGAACTCTGCTGCAAGGTCCCTCTTACTTTCCTCTATGAGCTCCAGTGAACCTGTTAAAAACAAGTCGTCCACATAAAGAACAAGAATGAGAACCTCACCCCCAACCACCAAGTAGTAGAGGTTAGCATCCGCTTCACTCTTCACAAAGCCCATTCCCTGCAAGTATCTATCAATGCGCTCATACCACGCCCTGGGAGCTTGCTTGAGTCCGTACAAAGCTCTCTTCAATCTGCACACGTGGGTTGCACCGTTGTGTGCTACAAAGCCCTCTGGTTGTTCTATGTATACCTCCTCTTTCAATTCACCATTAAGAAACGCCGTCTTGACATCCATCTGATGGATCTGCCATCCCATCTGTGCTGCAAGTGAGATCACGACTCGTATAGAAGTATACCTGGCCACTGGAGCAAATGTCTCCTCATAGTCTATTCCCTCCTTCTGAGAGAACCCCTTGGGCACAAACCTTGCCTTGTATTTCTCGATGCTACCATCTGCACCGTGCTTGATCTTATAGATCCAGCGTGATCCAACTACTGCCCTATCTGTTGATCTAGGCACAACCTCCCACACATCATTCTGCACTATTGAGGTATACTCCTTAACCATTGCATTTTGCCACACTTTCTATTGTGCGGCCTCCTGATAGCTAGAAGGCTCACTATCTACCAACTAACTAACTAATGCCATATAGTCATCATACCTGGCTAGTTGTCTCCGCTGTCTACTACTCATCCTAGGAGCTCCCACAAACTCCTGAGTATCACTTTGTGACTGTTGGTTCCTGCTACCAACTGTAGAGGATGAAGTATCAACCTCCATATCACCCTGATGCATCTCTTGGATTTGCTTCATCTGTTGCTCCATACTCTGTGAACTCTCAACACCTGAGCATGTGCTTGTACTAGTAACTATACTCGAGCTTCGCTGTCCTTGATCTGGTTGAATGATCCTTGGAGCTTCCACTAGTTGCTCACTCTGATCATTTGCTGGCAAATCTCTAGACCTCCTGAATGCTTTGTCCTCCATGAACTTGACATCACGCCTAACTATAGTCCTTCTGGTCCCTGGAATAAATATTCGATATGCCTTTGAGGTTTCACTGTACCCCACAAAGTACCCCCTCTCTGCAGTTTGATCTAACTTGGAACGTGTCACACCTGGAATGTGACAATACACCAAACTCTCAAATATCCTGAAGTGGCTGACATCTGGCTTCTTCCCTGAGAACGCCTCCTCTGGTGTCATCTTGCCCAATACCTTATGTGGAACCCTGTTCTGAATATACACTGTTGTACTACATGCCTCTGCCCATAAGTAACGTGGCATATTCTGGTCATGCAGCATAGCCCTTGCCGCCTCTGATATAGACCGATTCTTCCTCTCAGCAACCCCATTTTGTTGTGGGTTGTAAGGAACAGTCCACTCTCTCTTGATTCCTTCCCTGATACAGAACTCCTGGAACTCTTTCCCTTTGTACTCGCCTCCATTGTCTGATCGAAGAACCTTTATCTTCTTGCCTGTCGAATTCTCCACAAGAGCTTTGAACTCTTGGAAGTGACTGAAAACCTCATCCTTGGTCTTCAAGAAATATATCCAGGTCTTCCTGGAGAAATCATCAATAAAAGTAATAAAGTACTCATATCCTCCGAGAGACTTCGTCGACATTGGTCCACATATATCTGAATGTACTAGATCAAGAACACCCTTAGATCTAGTGTCACTCCTTGGAAAAGTTGCTTTCGCAAATTTCCCCAACACACATCCCTTACATACATCATCATGCTCTGTGCTCACCTCTGGAACACCTGTCACTGTCTCACGAAGCATTTTAAGTGCTCCATGATGTATATGGCCCATCCTCATATGCCATAGCTCTCCCTGATATCTAGAATTACTGCTGCTCATTAGTGCCTTATGAGTATCAAACTGCAACCTGTAAAGCCGGTCGCTCCTAACTCCAATAGTTGTGGGTGATTTCCAATCCTTGTGCTTGATTAACACACTCACCCCTCTAAAAAGTACATTGTAACCTTTATCCTGAAGGACAGATATGGAAATCAAATTCATACCCAAGCCTGGCACATGCAACACATCATGAATGGGAATCCGCTTACCATTCTCTCTCTGAAATAGAACAGTCCCTTTCCCAACTGGATTGAGTTTGGACATGTTCCCCATAGAAATCTGCATTCTAAAGTCATCCTCCTTATAACTGGAGAAGTACTCTCTAACTCCTGTCATATGAAATGACGCCCCACTGTCTATATACCAAACACCCTGTGAGGTTGAGCTAGCCATACAAGCTATGAGAGCGAACTCATCCTCCATTCTACTAGAGAGCTCATCTGCACTTGCTGAAGCTGCTGTCTGCTTCTTGCCTTTCTTCCTTTGCGGGCAATCGCTGACATAGTGGCCAAACTCGTGACAGCCATAGCACTTGACTTTAGATAAGTCCTTCTTCTTCTCACCTTGTGGATTTGATCCTTTACTAGACCCCTTCTTTGCTTTCCCTTTTCCTGCAAGGGCAACGTTCTCCTGTTCTGCCTCACTTTGCTGACTCTTGCTACTGGTCCTACTGACAAGACTTAGTCTAAGCTCCTCCTGAGTGAAGTCACTCCAAAGTCGATCCCAACTCGGCAAGGTGTCTCGTCCATTAATAACTTGAACAAAGACATCCCACTGCTTAGTAAACCCATTTAGGGCTATCCGCACTAGCTCGTCATCATCTGGTTTATCTCCAACAGCTGCCAACTCATCCTTGACAAGTCTAAGTCTGGTGAGGTAACTTGTCACGTCTTCTTCCTTATTCATTCGAGTATTCCTCAACTTTTCTCTGAGAATCAGCTTCTGGTTAGTGGTAGCATTCTGGTACAGATTCAGAATGGCGTCCCACATCTTCTTCGCAGTATCTAACTCTGCAACATGTGGAACAATATGGTCCTTGACACCATCAAGGATCAGCCTCCTCGCCTTGGCATCTTCTTTCTTATATGCTGAGAGCTGTGCTGGATCTGTAGGTACAGGTACAACACTGGTCACATATTCCTTGATCCCATTCTCTTCCAGCAACAAAGAAATTCTGGCTTTCCAGACACCAAAATTTGAGGCTCCATCCAATCTGTCCTGATCTCTTAAACCTGCTGAGGCCATCTCAAAAAATAAAACAAATAATAATAAATCTGAAGAGATAGAACTGGGTTTTATAAACCCTCTTTCCTGTTGAGCTTTGTATGCGATCCTCGGGATACCATGTGAAAATTCTATTGCGGTTACTGATTATTAATCTCCTATCTAATACATAGATTATTTGACTCGAAAATTAATTCTTAGCAAATCGAAAAATACAAAGCAACTTCACCAATAAAAACTCACGAAATAGAGAAGAAAACATTCACAATAATGAACACAATATTTTTGGACAAATTATGCATTGGAAAAACCCGAAGGAAAACCACTACTGCAGATGAGGAATTATATTAAACCCAAGAAATTAAGGAATACAAAGCTGCCTCTTAAGCGAGCTCTAATATTCTTCTTCGAAATTATTCCCTCAATTTCTCCTGCTGAAATTCCACATGCTATCCCCAACGCTAACACTGCGCCCTTGCTAACACTGCAAGACTATTTGCTCTCACTGCAAATTTACTTGCTATCACTGCAAGTCTTTCTCAATTGTGTGTTCTCCAAATGCCCATTGATCCCCTTTTATACTTTTCTCATTGAAAACCAATGGCCATGATTTAATCTCAATCAATGGCTAAGATTAAATAGACTCTAACAACCCTAACTAACTGGATTCTAGAAGTCTCTAGAGGAAACAATTATTTAATTACATAATTATCTAGACAACTTAGCCCTTTCTAGAAGTCTCTAGAAAATAATTAAATAATTAAATAAGCACTTCTTGGGAATGGAGACACCTGTCCAAGCTACATAAAAATTAACAAGCACTACTGCTACTCCCACTAGCTGCACTCTTTAAATCCTTGATTGAGACTAAGGAAAGCTGTTAAGCTAACGTTTATTGTTTTTTATAATTATTTTGCCTTTTAGTTAAAATATGATGTTTAAATGGAAAATATATCAAAGTATATGTTGATTCCTTATTGTAGTCCACGGTGGAAGCTACAGATTCAGTCCAAAATTCTAACAATGATGTCATTGCTAAATAAAATGAACTTTGCCTGCTAAAGCTTTTTATTTTTTAGAAGAAAAAACAAACAAGGTAAGAGTTAAACTCATTATGAATGTATCGCAACTTTATGCAGCCCCTATGATACATCCTAACCATTCTCAGTATAGTGTCTAGTGGAAAATATTTGCTCCCAGCTGATTTATCTCCAAAATTCATCTTTGTATTTCCCTCTGTCCGCAGAAACAAATCTCTTACAAATTTATAGAAAACTAGCTTTCAAATTAGAAAATTGATAAATCCATATTGCTAGTGCTTTTAGACAGCTCTAATAAATCCAACCATATAACCATCACTCACCTTAAAATGGAAATAGACAAGCCTCTGATCCTCTTCAATCAAGATCCTTCTCTTTTAATTCCCAATGTTTTCGAGATACGAACACTTGAAAGGGATATGAAATGAATTTATAAGCTTTCCTGAGAATAATAGAAGCTAATAATGATATCAATCAAATATTTAGCACAGTACTAAAAAAGCTAACCTTGGTAATCGAATTAAGGGATCGTACCAAATAAAATGTACCCACTGAGTGCAGAAAAAAATAAAATAGTATACAAACCCGTAGAAGCATCGTACCAAATAAAATGTACCTACTAAGTACAGAAAAAAAAACAAATACAAATCCGCATATTTTAGAAAAGTGAGGAAAATGGTGTACCATAAGACTCAGGTTTCTCAGCTTGCTCTGCAGTTCAGAATTTATCCTCTACAAGAAAACCCAGAAAAAACCAAAAGACATTTGAGCAACCACTAAATATATATCTTCTATCATAAATGGCATGTGTATGTAAATTTCACCATTACAATTATATATAAATGATTATGCTTCCACTGCCATAATATATCAAACATGCAATTTTTCTGAAATTTAAACATTAATACGCTCAGAGGAGGTTGGAAATGCCTCGCTTTTTTGAACCTGTCAAATTCTTATAAACTTAATGCATGCTACTACACATAAAAGGAAGATATTTCCTGCAAGTTCAAATATTTTTTTATAAACCTAGATCTAAAAACTTAGCCTTGTCCCTTGAATTGAAAAGCTGCCCCTACAACCACCTATGGCTGAAAATAATTATTTTATAAGCAACGAACTGGATGCATAGTGAAATATACATAGCAGAAGTTTCTATTCATTGCACATTTTGAGCTGTTTTACTATGAATGTACTAAACCTTCATAGAAAGAAAGCTTAAAACTGAAATAAATTTCTTTTCTACATATAAATCATTTAGATATTATCATTTCGAATTCCTTGTGTTACCACTCACCACTACAAACTAGTCCACAATTTCAGACTTATAACGGTCTAACCCCACATTTTTACCCTACTTCATAGTATAAAAAAAAGAAATAGCATTTACATTCCTAATGGAAATTGAATATAAACCATTATCATGTTTTATAATGTGCATATTCTTGCTATAATGAGGAATCACCTGTAAATACTCAGTTAAATGACAAATTTAACATCCTATAATTCATATCCTCCATCACAGAAAACACATAAGTTTTTATAGCTGACAACCTATCATTCAATTTGAATTCTTAGAAGGCCTTCCAAGCTTACTGAACCTCAGCCAAAAACAAGACAATTTAACCTTCAAAAAAATTCAACAGAAAACCCTTATCACATTTCTCTGTTTTATGATTTTATCCCTTCCCAAATTCTGTAAATGATGTAACCTTCAAAAAAATTCAATAGAAACAACACTTCATCATATTTATAAAGAGGTAGAAAAGGGTATGCAAGAAATTCCATTGCGTTTGAATCCTGGTGATCAGCGCCATCGGGAGATGCACAGCGATCAAATGCTTCTCAGTGTTGCGAAATTGAAACCTTGGAGGGTACATACTGTTCAAAGCAGGCAATGGCTATCGAGGCAACAAAAATGCATGCCCACATACCATCGCCTTATGCATGCATCCCTTTCCTGCACGCCCATAATACCTGCACGCCCATAACGGTTCTTGTCAGGGTACTATTGCGTGTGCTGCAGGTTTTTTTTGTTTTATGTGCCTATTTACTTTTTTACAATGATTTTTTATTTTTTTTTATTTTTAAGTTTCAAAATTAAATGTGTCCATAATTTTTATTTTACATTTGATTTTTTTCTTTAAATATAATGTAATGTTTTTTATTTTAGATTTAGATTTTTTTCTATATAATATAGGTAATATTATTACATTATATTTTTAATATATAATATTTATTTATATAATAAAATATAAATATTAAAAATATAATGTAATACAAATAGAAATATTATATTATATAGAATAAAAACTAAAATTTATAAGTATATTTTAAATTTATAATTTTACAATATATATTATATTTTATTTTATTTAAAGAGTATTTTTATTTATTTAAAAGTTATTTTAATTATTTTATTTTATCAAAATGTGCAATAATATTGAAAAGTAATGATTTTTTGCCAAAGATTTAAAGTGCTTTTGTTGGGAGGTAAGATAATTTTATGGAATTAGGTAATTATTTTACCCAAAAATATTTTGATGTGAAAAGGCAAATGAATCAATTTTTACCAGAGGGTTATAAAAGGGATAATTATTTTTACCTGAAGAGCATACTGAAGATACATACAAGTAAAAAGTCAAGTGAATTTTTCCAACGAAAGAAGACTATTATTGAATTAATTTTCACAAAGACGAAGATTAAAGATTAAAATATTTAATTTGCCAAAAGGCAACTAATTCAATAATAGTCTTCTCTCTTTTAGCTATTTATTTTTAAGTTTCAAAATTAAATGTGTATAATTTTTATTTTAGATTTATTTTTTTCTTTAATTATAATATAATGTTTAAATATATTATAGATTATGTAATAAAAATATAAATATTATATTATATAGAAAAAAATCTAAAATATAAATTATATATATATATATATATATATATATATATATATATATATATAAAATGTAATATTTATATTTGTATTTATAAATTTAGGGTTTTTTCTATAAACATAATATTCTAATAATATATAATATATAAACATTACATATAATTATATAATTTATAATATTATTATATCAATCTATAGTATATTCTATTATTTATTACATTATATTTTTAATACATAATATTACATTATCTATAATATATTAAACATTATAAATTTAAAATATACTTATAAATTTAAGTTTTTATTCTATATAATATAATATTTCTATTTGTATTACATTATATTTTTAATATTTATATTTTATTATATAAATAAATATTATATATTAAAAATATAATGTAATAAAAATAAAAATATTACCTATATTATATAGAAAAAATCTAAATCTAAACTAAAAAACATTATATTATATTTAAAGAAAAAAATCAAATGTAAAATAAAAATTATGGACACATTTAATTTTGAAACTTAAAAGTAAAATGAGAATAAAAAATCATTGTAAAAAAGTAAATAGGCACATAAAACAAAAAAAAACTGCAGCACACGCAATAGTACCCTGATAAGAACCGTTATGGGCATGCAGGAAAGGGATGCATGCATAAGGGGATAAGGGGATGGTATGTGGGCATGCATTTTTGTTGCCTCAATAGCCATTGCCCACTATCTTAGAGATATATAGATAAAACATTAGATACACACCAATATCTCCCAATATTGTAAACTGAGATTTATTAATTTCAGATTTTTTTTATTTATTTTTTTACATTAGGGGATTTTACTTTTAGATCAGGTCTCAAATTTGATGGTCGAATGGTTTTTTTTATATTTTTTACAATAAATTTAAAATTTTGACATTTTTACTAACAATTATCATCTTTATATTAATATATATGATTTATAATAAATATATATTAATTCAAAATCTTTTTGAAATAGAATTTTTAAAGATAGAATATAATACATTCTAATTTTTATACTATTTTTAATAATAATTTAAGATTTTGATAGTTTTACTAATAAGTTATCATTGTTTTATATTGATATATATGATTTACAATATTTATTATAAAAATATATATTAATTCATTTTTTTTTTCAAAATAGAATATGATTATTTTTAACTTTTAGAACAAGATTTATTTTTTATATGAATTTAAAATTCCTTATTAGTTGTAACATAATCTAAAAAATTTACATTTATTACTAATTATCAATCTTTTCTAATTTTATATTTTTTTTAATATTGATAAGATATCTATATCAATAATAACATAACAAGATTTTATTTTTATTTTTTCAAGATCTAACGTTTGTGTTACAGGTAATTGGTTTTTATAAATAATTTATGTTTTTATATAGATGAATTTTAGGATTAAATTATTTTTAATTTTATATAATTATTTCTTAATAGATTTAAAATTGTTATTTAAATGTGATTTTAGATAGATGATTTTGGAGATTGAACTAACATTTATATTAGAGTTAATTGACTTTTACAATTTATATTTTTCATAATTATCAAACCATCACAAAAAAATTATGTGGTCGTCAAATTCCACCTATTTCAAATGAAATGTACACTGGGCTTTAAAATAAATTGTCTTGGCCTTCAACTTAGATAATTTTTTTATAATAAAAAAATCTCCCAAGGGGCTAAAAAATAGATAAAACTCAAAAAGCCCCTGTTCCCCCCCCTTTTTTTTTTCTCTTTCCAAGTTAGTGGAAAGATTTTTCCATCTGGTATATTCAATTTCCTATCATGTTTCCTTCTTAAACTATGTGTCCACGTGTACTAGCGATGATAGAAGCGCACAACCCTCAACATCAAAATTACTATTTCGATAGCTCCACTTCAACACTTACTATTTGGAAATAGTTGCAATTGTATTTATTTTTATAGTTTCATAGGTCTCTTGTATGTTATTAAAAAACATATATATTTAATAAAATGAGAATAAAAAAAAACATTTTTAAGTATATATGTCAAAGTTAAATGTATGAAAAAATTGTTAAGTATATATGTCAAAGATTTGATTTCTAATTTTTAGATGTTCGAAATTATATTATTTGTATCTATATATTTTAAAAAAAAAAATTGGCTAGAGTATTTATATGTATCTTATAACTAAATCTAATGAATGATGAACATTTCTGCTTTTAAATTTAGTTATTGGTTGATTGTTGTTATAGACAAGTTGGTATGATTTCAAATTTGAATGTGTACCCTTATATATGGGAATTGAGATAAACAATGACACAAACAATAATGAAATCAAATCGATTGCTTTCCAAATTCATATTCATGAAAATGTAAGCATTTTTTCAAGTCAATAGGCGTCTTGATAAAGATAACTCTCGGCATGTTTTACATATATTATTAATTAATATAGGTATGCTAGTATATTTAAATTATGAAAACTATAAAATATTAAAATTAAAAAGTATCGAGAGACGATTCGATGCCAGCTCTTATATACCGAGTAGGGGGAAGGAAGCAATGGGCGAAGGGTTTTGCAGTATATTCAAACTAACAGTGACCTTTCTGGTAGTCTTTCGACACTTTAGCGTTCAATCTCTCATAGCGGTTTGTGGCAGCAGTGAGTCGTCATTCCTTGGTTAGACTCTTCCTTGTCTGGTTTTTGTTGGAATGCCCAGACAATAACCCTCTGTTATGCAGCTGAAGTTAGAAGCAAGGAAAATGGGAGGTGAATAGGGGGACTTGTTGGGTAGTGCTCAACATAACGAAAACCCTAGTTTAGGAGAAGAGGCTTCCGAAAAAAGCACAAGTCCTCTGGGTAAAGCAGAAGTTAATTTCTTTGAAGCGAGCAAGGATGGAGAAGAGAATGTAAGAGATAAAGAAATGCAAGAACAAGCAAATGGTGCAGCAGATCACACAAATGATGAAAATGGTAAGACTTTAAAATGTCTGCTTCCAGATGATGTGATTGAAAGCATTGTTCACTGCCAAACTAAATCTATTATTTTGTTTTTTCTTAGAGGAATTCCATCTGAAAAATGATTTTTACAAATGGGAAAAAATTAACTGGGAAAGTAGAGGGTGGGAAATTGAGGCTTTGAGAGGACTAGGGAAGGGATATGTCTCATGTAAATTTAAATCCGCTTAGCATGCTCAAGTTGTCCTGCAGTATGGGACTTGGGTCATATGTGGACAAATTTGCTACTTGCAAGCCTGGACTTTAGACTTTCATCCAAAGGGCCCTTCTAAGTCCAAGTATCCCATGTGGATAGAATTTCCCTTCTTGAACTTAGCTCTCAAACCCTTTTTACGGGAGATTGTTTCGTAGCTAGGGAGAGTTCTCTAGTGTAAAAATGAATCTGATAAATTCTCTACCCTCAGGGTACATCCTAGGGCCTGTGTGGAAATGGATTTAAATAACCAATTGCTAGAGAATGTTACACTGATTGGGCCAGGGCTTGAGTTTTTCCAACATGTGGTTTATTTAAACAAGCCCAATGCTTGTTTTTTCTGCAGACAAGAGGGCCACTTAATTAGAGATTGTCCCCTCTGAAAAAATAGATATTCCCAAATGAACAACCCAGCGTCATATAGTACATTGTCAGTGCAACAACACTCTCAGCTTACTCCTTTTAACAC
>VDFB02281492.1:134133973-134153878 GCA_007258455.2 Sequoia sempervirens | reverse complement strand
CTCTACCATCCTCTCTCACTCTCTCCCACCCTCTCCCACTCTCTTAGGTCACTCTCTCACACACTCACTCCATCTATCTCTCTTCCCTATACCCTTAACCCTAAAACCATAAACCCTTATAACCCTCTACCATAAACCCTTAACCATAAACCCTTAACTCTTAGCCCTAAACCCTTAACCCTTAAACCCTCTACAATATATCCTAAACCCTAAACCCTTAAACCCTCTACCATATACCATTAACCCTTAGGTCTATGCATACACAAATTGGATATCTGATTCAAATCGGATATCATATTCAAATCGGATATCCGATTTGATTCGGATATCCAATTTGTAGAACTAAAAACATATCGTTACAAAATATTTTAAAAAAATTTCAAATGAATCGGATATCATATTATAACAGATATCGAATTTGTGGGCCATAGAAAAGCCCCATGTGGGTCGTTTTGTGCATTCCAACAGACCCTACATTTTGTTTGCAAGTGACACACACAGGATTTCAGAAAAGAAGAGACAAAGATCAACTTTTTGGAGCATCTTCTACTCAAATTTGTCATAAGCAATGATTTTTTAGCATCTTTTATTAGGTATAATGGGGAGCAACAGTCGTCAAAAGCAAAAACGTAAGAGAAAGCTTACAAAAGAACAAATTGAAGCATATAGACAAAGAGATAGAGAAGGTCATAGGAAGAGAAGACAAGGTATGTTAAATATTGGTGAACCTAACCCCTATGGTCTTTCAAGTGAAGAGGTCATTGAAGATGTTCAAGGTGAAAATGTTAGAATTGAAGATGTTGTACATGATATTCAAATTGGGAATGAAAATAATGAAATTGATAATGAAAATGTTCAAGGTCAAAATGTTGGATTTGAAGATGTTGAACATGATATTGAAATTGGGAATGAAAATATTGAAATTGATAATGAAAATGTTCAAGGTGAAAATGTTGGATTTCAGTTATGCTGAACATGATATTGAAATTGGGAATGAAATTATTCAAATTAATATTGAAAATGTTCAAGGTGAAAATGTTGGAAATGAAGATTTTGAACATAATATTGAAGCAAGTGTAAATTATGTTTCACTAGATTACATGATAAATGAATAACCTTGTGAGGAAGAAAGACATATTCCAAATTCAAGACCTTCAAGAACTCCTAAATGGTTACTTGAATTTGATGAGAACATTATAATAAATTTTTAAGGCAAGAGGTCAACACGAACTATTCGGTTGTGGGCTAGAAGACTTTTCAACCAATATTTTAGTGATAAGACATTGACCGAGCAATGCCAACTTTTTGTACAATTGCTAAAGATGAAAAATATGAGATCTTTGCTAGCCAAATTGAAGATTCATGTGAACAAGAAGACTGAAAAAAATTATATTATTGTCAAAAATCTTTTTAATGCTTTCAAGTCTATTGGAAAAAATAAAAAGGAAAAGGATAAGAGAGCTGCTCGAAGAGTCACTACAACCACCCTAGTAAGCCATCAATTGAAAAAGGATCGCTTTATGAGACAAAATTTTATTGATTTTGACATAAATCGTAAAAATTTGGATAGAGCACTCACAAGAAGAGAAAGAATAGATGATCCTCTTCAAAATGATACATGGGCTTTTTCCAGGAGGCTTCCACGTGTTGATAAGAAGCTAACCGTTAATGTAAAGTAGGTAATTCAACAATTTTGGCATGATAACTCTAGAGTATCACCCAATGCAAAGGATATTTTAAAGTTAAGAATTGGCAATCGAGACCGTACACCACATCTAAAAAATTTCTTGGAATCAAGCCAAACAATGTTGTTCAAAAAAATTATTGAAACACATGCAAATATGGAAATCTCACAAAGAAATTTTAAGGGTTTCAAGCCATTTTATTGTGTGCCTCTTAAGATTCATAATACTTGTTGTTGCAAATACCATGTGGAGTTTTCAATGTACCATGAGCTATTATGCTATATCCGTTCTACTTTGCATACTAATGAAATAAGGCAGAGTGTGTGGTGTAATGCATTCAAATCAAGGGACTTGTTGCTAGATCTTTTTATGTTCTAGATGATGGTTTCTTTTTCTATAGAAATGATTGTTTAAATGCAAGTTTGGTTTGGTCAAAGTTTTGTTCAACAGCCTCGCCGAGAGTTCAACATGAATTTGGAAAGAAGCTATTTGAGAAAAGAGAAGTTCCAACATATTCTTTGCGAGGTGAAGTTCTGATGGTGCCGGTTTCACAAAGCGCGAATGCAGAGCATTGATTTTGGTTTTCAGATTTTAAGGACAATCTTTTCTACAAGTATGCAAGGCATATTCATAGGTCTCAGTGGTTGGATCAACAATTTAGGATGTGTAAGGACTCTTTTTTGATTGGCACTATTATATCAGTGGTTGATTTTGCAGAAAACTACACATTGCAACCACAAAATGAGGTACAATCTCAGTATTACAATTCCATTCAGATTGCTATTTTTGTCCACATAACATTTAGACATGCACCTGATAGTATAGAGGAGGATCGAAAGATAATCAAAGAGTATCATTTTATATGAGTGATGATATATCTCACCATCCCAGTAGGCCAACATCTAATTTGGTCAGATAATTGCATAGGTCAATTCAAGAATGCTCGTATGTTGTATTGGTTGAGTAGAATGCATGTAGAGAGGGGTCTACCTCATATTTGGAGTTTTTTTGAAGCTGGACATGGGAAAGGGGAGCGTGATGGAGCAGGTGCATGCATAAAGAGAGCTCTAGTTAAGAAGCAATTGAAGGTTTCAGGAGAAAAATTTAGTGATGCACATTCTATTGTTGATTGGTGTAGTTTAGCATTGTCAAAGGGAGGGACACTTGATTCAACAGTGCATAGATTCTTTTGGTTCGTTGAGGAGGGTACAGTGGGAGGAAGATTGTATTGTCATACAATCAAAGATTCTTCAAAGATGCATCCATTTCGAAGCTCAAATGCAAGCACATGGACCATTTGGACACAAGAGTTGGCTTGTTTTTGTCAGAGTTGTATTTAGTGCGAGTGGGATCAATGTGAGTCAAGTGAGTGGGTGGATACATGGGTACCATAGTATCTAACTCATTTATCTCAAACAATATCCATGACAAATGACACAATGGAAATTTTAGTTGATTACGACCTGCTTTTAGATCTACTACAGCAAGGACATATTTTTGCAGTTGTTGCACTGTAGGGGAATGAAGAGAGATCAGACTATTGGTTGGCTCGATGTGTGCAGGTAAAGCATAAGCTAACACAACCGATGGAAGATGATGGTGGTTTTGTGTATCCTACAAGTTTAGCTGTGGTTGCAAGAAATTGGTTGCGAACATAAATGATTAGAAAGAATGGCATACCTGCATTTGAAGACTATGAGAAACACAAAACCATTCTCATGTATTTGTACCTTGTTATAGCAAAAAATGTTAAGTTGTTGAAGCATCATACCAAACCAAAGACAAAACAACTATGGACACTTAGTAATGTTGATCATGAAGCAATATTGGATACTCTTAAGCAAAGAGATGACCCTTCAGGAAAACTTGAATAGCATTTTCAAGAATGGAAGGTACAATGCTTATGTTCATTATGATTAATTTCATTAGTGTTCTTTATTTAATACTGATATTTTATATACTATTGCAATGCAGGTGTCTTTAATAGTGATATTTTGTATGCACTTTTGCGATATTTTTGGCAAGATTGATCATGGACTTGCTGCAACAATAGCCAGCTCTGATCCTTTTGGGGAGGTATGCAATAGATTAGAACAATATAGATTGGTTATCTAAGCATCTTTTATAGTTTTCATCACCAACTCATCATCATTCAGGTTGTTTAGATTAAAATAGATTTGTTAGTCTAAGCATCTTTTCTATTGTGACAATATAGATTTCTCATTTTCCCACTTTTACGATATTCCTAGCACGATTGATCATGGACCTGCTGCAACAATAGCTAGCTCTAATCCTTTCGGAGAGGTATGCGGCAGATTACAACAATATAGATTGGTTATTTTAAGCGTCTTTTATAGTTTGAATTACCATCTCATCATATTTTGTGTCATTTAGAATAATATAGATTGGTTATTCTAAGCAACTTTTATAGTTTGCATCACCAATTCATCATCATTCAAGTTGTTTAGATTAATATAGATTTGTTAGTCTAAGCATCTCTTCTATTGTGAAAATATAGATTTCTCATTTTCCCACTTTTGTGATATTCCTAGCATGATTGATCATGGACCGAAGGTAACAATAGCCATTTATCCTTTCTAGAGAGGGTATAATGTGACATGAACAATAGATTGGTTATTCTAAGCATCTTTATAGGCTCGGTGATACCATCTCATCATATTTTGTGTCATTTAGAATAATATAGATTGGTTATTCTGCTACCTTGGATGGTCGGTACGTGTGCTTGGCTCTATCTCGCAATTATGAACATACCTACTATTGTGGAAGACTATGCCCTCAATGCCTCTAATAGGAAAGTAAATTTTGTAAAACTTGAATTCCCTTCACCAAGTCACCGTGTAAAGGTCATAATCAGGTATGGGCATAATTCATAAATCTTGATGTTTTTGAAATATGTGGTCAAATGTCCGCATTGTATAAAGGGTATGTTTCTTAAAATGTAAAAGGGGTCTATATTTTGAAACTCAGGTTGAATTAGTCAAGGGTTGCGTGTGTATGCTTTGTTACTGTTATTGGGACAATTCTGTAATAAATTTTTGTACTTAATCGAGCTACAACCGAAGGTTTTATTCTTGGTTCTTTCCTGTTGGTATGCTCATTTGAACCAGGTTTTGTAATATCTCCTATTTATATATAATAAATTATAGTGGCTTGCCACTTTTTCTCCTCAAATCCAACTTGGGTGTAACTTCATTTTTAGCAACTTTCATTAGGTTTTTAAGGAAATCAATGTTTCCAACCTTGCCACACCCTATAAATTCATCAAGCACGTCTATTAGGACCTACACAAGCTTGATCCAACCTTAAATCTTGTTGCCCCGACGTTTCATTGACATTCACAAGTTGTAACCACCATTTTTGGTGCAGGAGCACCTACACCACAATATCAATGTGGATCATTTCAATGAGTAAAGTGTTAATATTTTTAGTTTTTGTCTTTAATGAGATCTAATAGGATCAATGGACATGTATTAGGAGTTTTTAGGTTTTAGGGTCAAAAAAACATGGAGATCCCAACTTGTCCTAGTTGTTGCTTTGTAGCCTTTGAAGGAAAAATTATTAAATTTGTTTAGGGACAAGAAAGAACAATGTTTTGAACATGTAATGATGCTATTTCAAGCCATTAAGTGAGGTCTTAGTAAATTTATAAGTGGAAAAGTGCAACATTTCATTATGAGTCATATTAATGTGAAAAATGTTTGTATTTTGGCCTTCAACGGTAATTAAGGTTTCAAAAGTCAGTTAAGATTGGTGGTTAAAGGAATTGGGAGTTGGATTCCAAGGCATAGAAATGTACTTAATGCCTTCAAGGGCTCAATATAGGTTTGGTTGAAGGAGTTTTTTTCTTTGAATCAATAAAGTTTCAATTTCTCAGTTCAGATTTTACTGTTTTTCTTGTGTTTTCTGCCTATGCACATGCCATTCAAGCATTTTGGTATCAAAAATTTATGTAGAAACATTATTACATGTCGTGAATTTATTCTAACTTCTTAATAGAAGGTTTCTTTATTCATTTTGTGCCTCAAAACTCAGACTTTCTTTAGACGGGTTCTTGAACAGGGGAATAAGAATTTTGCAATTTTAATGGCTTAAATCTCATCCCACCTACTGTGTGCCAATGTGACTCAATGGGATGAGTTGGTAGGGATTATTAAATGATATTTCAAGAGTGGAAGGCATGGATAACTAGGTTTTGAAATAAAATGAAGAGTTAAAGGTCTAAAAATGGTAATTTTTTTCACTTGAAAATAGAGTTTTTACCCTAGGGTTTGCAAAAATATCTGAGATACCAAAAGTTTCTTTGTTTTATAAGCATATTGGGGCCTAAATAAAGGTTTCTAAGGTGGTGGAAGAGTTTGAAAGGTTGCGGAAGTGCTACATTCAATAAACCCTCAAGAATTACACTAAAAACAAGGGTTTTCTGATTTAATGGTTACAAGTCTATGCAAATGGAATCCAATTGCAGAATCTTTGTTTTCTTGGCAATTTATTTGCTTCCCCAAGGTTTTAGGGGTTCGTGTGGTTTTGAAGGTATGTTTCTTTGCATTTTTGGACTAATTGAGTAGCCTTTTCAAGGGTGAATGTATAGGAAGTCAACGTTGGTCCAAAGGAGTCAATGTTGTTTCTCATATATGTTGTGTAACTTGGATATGGGTGTTTGAATCAATCATGTGTTGGTCTAGTGTTTTGGAAAATTGTGGAGTAATTGGACAAAAACTAGTTTCTCACTATTACAAGGGTTTAAGGGGGTTAAAGAGGGAAATGTGTATTTAGTTGTTTGTCAAGTTTTAAGGGAGTTTTGGATTGTCCAAAGAGGTCAAAATAATTCGCCAGGGATGCCCTCAAATAGCAAGCCTAAAGATTTTCGCGATTGTGCCCTTTGTGTCTCCATGATCAATTTTTCACCCAATTTCACCTCGATCAATGTAGTTCTGAGTGATTCTGTCTTTGCGCAAGTGAGGACCATCCAGTAAACGTACCCATCTAGATGTGTTGAACAGCCTATTTGGTCGCATGAAAGAAAGAAATTGAAAGCTGTAACCACTTGTAACTTTACACTATTTGTGACCGACAAATCCTTTTCTCCTCTCACCAAAAATCCTTGCTACCCAAACAAAATGCCTCTAAGATAGAAAAACCAAGAGAGGTTATTGTAGATGGGCCAAACATGATCCCATAGCCCTCAAATGGAGAGTCTCAGAATGTCACGATTTCTAAGAAATAGCCCTTCAAAGATTGCTTTATTTTAGCACTTTAGACTCTTAAGATAAATCGTCAGTCCAATGTAGCTCGGAGTGATTCAGCGTATTTGGGTATAAAAGAGGACCATCCGTAGTGTGTAAACGCATTCATCCTTAGCCATGTTGGAACAATTCATTTGGTCAGTATCGAAGTTGTTAAATGAAAGTTGCACCACTTTGCACTCCTTACACTACTTCAGATCTCGACAACTTTTCCCTCACCGCAAAAACTCGCCGTGAAAACGCCTCGAGATAAGCAAAACCGAGGAGGTTATTGTGGTGATGGTCAAACAAGATCCTGCTATAGCCTCAAACGAAGAGAGTTCAGAAATATCACAATTCCTAAGAAATAGCTCCTTCAAAGATTTTCGCGTCTTTAAAGTACCTTGGACTCTTAAGGGAAATTGTCGCAATTCAATGTAGCTTGGAGTGATTTCTCCGACATATTTGGTTGCAAAAGAGGACCATCCTCAGCATAAACGCATTCATTTCCCTTTGGACATGTTGGAACGGCCTCGCTTGTCGCATTAAGCTCGGGAATGAAAGTTACCAATTTTGTAAATCTTTTACATTGCTTTGCATCTAACACCCTTTTCCCTCAACTCCAAAAACTTCTGCCACCATTGGAAAATGCTCTCTTGAGATAGCAAAAACTGTAGAGAGGTTATTGTAGATGGGTCAAAGATGATCCCATACCCCGTAAATAGGAAAGTGTCTCAGAATGTCATGGGATTTCCAAGAAATAGCCCTTCAAAGATTGCTACCTTTTACACTTTGGACTCTTTAAGGGGAAATCAAGGGTCCAATGTAGCTCGGAGTGATTCAGCATATTTGGTTGCAAAAGAGGAACATCCCTAGTGTAAACATACCCATCCAGACATGTTGGAATAGTCTGTTTGGTCGTACGAGTTGTTGAATGAAAATTGCACCACTTTGCAACTTTACATTGCTTGCATTTGACAACTTTTCCTTCAGCTGAAAACTTGCCACCACGGGAAAATGCCTCTGAGATAGCAAAAACTGAGAGAGGTTATTTTATATGGGCCAAACACGATTCCATAGCCTCAAATGAAGAGTCTGTAAACATCACGGTTTTTGAGAAATAGCCCTTCAAAGATTGTTGTCTTTAGCACTTTGGACTCTTAAGGGAAATTGTCGGTCCAATGTAGCTCAAACTGATTTAGCATATTTGGGTGCAAAAGAGGACCATACCTAGCATAAACGTACCCATCCGGACGTGTTGGAATAGTCTGTTTGGTCATACGAGTTGCTAAATGAAAGTTGCACCACTTTGCAACTTTACATTGCTTGCATCTAACAGCTTTTCCCTTAGCTGAAAACTTTCCACCACGAGAAAACACCTCCAAGATAGAAAAAAACCAAGAGAGATTATTGTAGAGGGGCCCAACATGATCCCATTGCCTCAAAAAAAAAGTTCGTAGGCATCATAGTTTCTGAGAAATAGTTCGTCAAAGATTGTTGCCCTTTTGCACTTTGGACTCTTAAGGGATTTCGCTGATTGAACGTAGCTCGAACTACTTCAGGCGATTTGGGTGTGAAAGGGGACCATACCTAACCTAAATGTAACCATATGGAGATGATGGAATATTCGGTTAGGTCATATGAGTTGTAGAACAAAAATTATTTATGTAGTTACAAGTAGTTTTTCACCCTTCAACTGAACTCCAACGCTGATTTTCATGTGAAAAAAAGCCATGAGACCATAGCTTGTTGCTTTCTTTTTAATGGAAACTAGTGGGCAGCAAAGTTAACTTCTTCATAGATTTAGCATTTGAGATTGCAAGAAGACATCAAAATTGCTAGTGTACTAAATAAATTCTTATGATTTCTAAAGAATGCTAATAACTCTACTCAATTGGCTCTTTTTTTCAAAATCATAGAAATTGAACCTTGACATCAATAGACTATGTATATCAAGCAACCACAATTCAAGTTTCAACAATGAATATTTATCATGAATGTTTTAAATGACATTCAAGTTTATGGAGGTTTTTTTGTTTATACTTTATATGATGTTATGTGATATTCTAATCCTATTTCATGCTTCTATGTTGCATATATATATATATATATATATATATATATATATATATATATATATATATATATATATGGTATTTTACATGTTTTTTTTATAATGAACCCAAAATGAACCATACTCCCCAAAAAATTTTAATTAACTAAACTGAACCCCGGAACCAAACAAGTAACTTAGTTTGTAGTATATTGGGGCTGGTCATTTGTTTTTGTGGGGACAATTTTAAAAAGGTTGAGGAAGTCATTTTGGGGATTGATGAATGTAATTTTGTGAAGAATCAATAAGATCATTTTGGGGGCAGCAGGCCGAGACCCCTTTAAAGTTGGTTTGAGTGCTTGCTTTTCATTTTTTGTGAGTTTTGTGCCAAGTTTTCTCAAGGCGGTAGTGAACCCAAATTTTGCATTTTTGAGTAAATTATGAATTATTGAAGCCCTCCACCTACTGTACCTTTCATGTGGCTTGGTGGAGAGGATGTGTACAATGTGATTTGAATGTGTGCAGGTCCATTTAAGAAAGGGCAAATGATTTGTGAGTCTTGGAGTTGTTGTCCTAAGCAAATCATTGCTTAAATTGCATGAAAATGAAGATTTTAGCCTAGGGTTTGTTAAAATCAATGAGAGTGGGGGAATCTCTTTAACGTTTAAGCATATTGGGGTCATAATAGAGGTGTCTGAGTCAGTGGAATGGTCAGGGGAGTTGTGCAAGTGAGACTTTCAATAAACCCTATGCATTTGCATGGTAAACAAACAGTTTCATGGGACATCCTACTAAAGGACCTGTACGTGTAGAATAATCTTAGAATTTTTTGTTTTATGACACAACTCAAGATTGTTTGGGGTGTTCTTGTGAAGATCAAGTTTTTAAAGGGAACTCACTTTGTGAAAGATGACTAGTTCACTAGCCTAAGATAGGGGTATGTTATTGGTTCTCAAATTTGGTCCAAAGGAGTCAAGGGTAGTTTTCACATATGTTTTCACCCCCACTCTGCATCAATCCATAACTTGTTTGAAAGCACTTGTTTTAGGTTTCTATCCATAACAACAAGCCAGTGAACTGTTTGATAAAAAGCTTTGGTACACACGTATGAAAAATGTGGTGGCATAGACAAGGTAGTGAATTGTTTGAAAAAATGCCTCAAAGAAATGTGGTCACATAAAATTCCATGACAAGCAAATGCAATTGACAGTTGCTCCTAGTTATTAGTTATGTAATGTGAAGTAATTGCATAACTGCTTAGGTTGACTTTGTAAAAACTATATTGTAATTGAAATTTTTTCATCTATCAGCATCTAGTTGTTAGTTATGCAATGTGAAATAATGCTTTGAGTTTGAAAGGTGTGCAATGCAATGTAATTAGCAATATGAATATAAACTACATAATACAACCATTCTTTTTTATAAATGCTCTTGTACATTGATATTTAAACATTGCTCACTTGACTAAATTTTCAAAGAGATTAATCATGCACATGAGGAAGAAATTAAATTTCAATTGTCAACTTCTCATATCAAATTATCCAATAATCTTGAGTGTATCTCCATATACAAAATGGCATCAACACCAACTCAAACAAAGTTTTACAAAATGTGGCATATGCCATCTCGATGTCTATTCAAAATTTACATGCCAAAATGTCTATCTCATCCTAAACTACTGGTGGATCATCAAAATGGAGCCTCTTTGCAACACTCGTTGGCTCTGAAGGTACCTACACAAGAAAAATTCAAACCACAATTGAGATTAGTTATACTATATGATTTAAAATCGAATAATTAACATCAATATCAATAAACATTGAATTATAATTGAACTCTAAAATTGTAATCTTGATTACCTAAAATATCTATCTCTTCAAAGGGTCAAGAGTCCTAGAATATGCCCCTCTCAAAGAATCGACCAAACCAACTTCTGTAATGTCAATCTATATATGTGAATAAAAACATAAAATTGATCCAAGTTAGTATACAATTGTCAGTAATAGGAACATATAAATACCAAACACAAAATAAAATAAACACATACCTCTTTAGGCTGATCTTTTTTTTTATCTCCTTTAGGTGTTTCGACACCTCCTCCTTGAGGTGTTTCAACACCTACTCCTTCAAGTGTTCCAATACATACTCCTTCAGGCATTGTGGCACTTGTCAACAATGATGCATTGCTCATAACTGCATGTACATAAAAATGACAAGTACATATGAAACTACCAATCTATATTGATGTATGTATAATCAATATAAGATCTTAAAAATCTTAATTCACTTGAATTTGAGTTCAATTACCTTCCCCTTATCTAACATTGCACTTCCATAATTTGGACAAGGTTGCACCTTGCTCGCACTTGTCAACAATGACGTATAGCTCATAACTTCCTGTACATAAAAATGACAAGTACATATGAAACTACCAATCTATGTCGATGTATGTATAATCAATATAAGATCTTAAAATTCTTAATTCAATTGAATTTGAGTTCAATTACCTTCCCCTTATCTAACATTGTACTTCCATAATCTGGACAAGGCTACACCTCACTCGCACTAGGTATTTCCTACAAGAGGAAAATAAGATAAATATGTAAGTTATTATATAATTTCATTTATGACAAGCAAGTATATAATAAAAAAAAGTAAATGAGTGAGTGCAAAAATATATACTTTGTGTGTGTCAAGGCCAAATGAAATGGCCCTAAGGGTGGTATCAGTCACCTATGCGAGCTCCTCCTTAGACATTAACTATTAAATAGACCATGTAAATAAATATTAGTACATTATACTATCTCTTATTAATATTCATTTAAAAACAAATGCAAGTTATGAATTTATGCAACTTAAATCTTACCTGTGTCACTATTCTAATGTCCCCCTCTCTAGCAAGAGAGGACTTTGTAGGGTGTGCTCCACTCCCCTGAGTCTGATCTATAATGTCCACATTATGGAGGTCATAATCAGAAGTGTCCAAGGGATGCTCGACGGGTTGTACAATAGGACCCAAGCATATCGGGCGACACATGGAGCAAGTATGTGGCACACAAATATGTGGACCTGACGAGGATGACACAGCAATACTCAAACCATCACCAACATCAATAGAATGTGGCTAAGCTAATGTAGAAGCATGCAAAACCAAAAGGCCACTCAAAGAGTGAATAGCTTGGATAGTTTGTGTGGCTGCATCATGCATAATATCTGGATGATATACTGGAGGTGGTGGAGGAAGGGGAGGAGGGGGAACATATGGGCGTGGGACTACTCTAACTACCCATGGTCTATCCTAGGGCATACCTCCACCAACGCCCTAGAAGGGTTTAATGTCAAAGTAATTGACATGATGCCCTAACACAAACTTAGCATATATTTTTTTAATAAAGTAAAATGGTATATCACAATTGTTGTTTGGTGGTTTATCAAAAATCATACACCAATGGTCCCAAAATTTATCTACAATGTCCCTATGCGTGCACCATTTTATAGAAAGTTTTGGTTTATTAACATTAACTGGCAAACCAATGTGGGGGTTAACAAATAAAGAGGCTATTTGGACTTTGGTTATTCCAAGGTCTTTCACATCATCATAAGATAATCCACATGCATAATATTCCCTCATGTCTTCTCGCCATGAATGAAAGGCATTATGTTGGGTGGAGAGGGTTTCTATATTTTTAATTATATCCTTCAATGTGTTTGACATCTCGAATAATTGAGGGATTCTCTTATAAACTTCAGAAATGCCCTTTAATTGCTGCAATTTTTCACCAATTAATTCTTCAATTGATGGCTACAGAGGTGGTGGAGCGTTTAGTATTTGTGCATTTTCATTCTCAGCTAGTGGATCATTTGGAATTTGTACATTTTCATTCTCAGCAGCCATAATGTTTGATTAAAGATAAAAACTAATTAATCTAATTGAAATTAGACAGTATAAATGAAAATATTGTAAAAATACCCTAGGTTTTTAAAAAAACCCAAAAAAAACCCTACTTTTTAACAAAAATCTATAAAATTCTCTAATTTTTAATACAAATACATAAACAACACTATTTTTAAATCAAAATCCATAAAAGAAACTTTTTTAATCAAAATCCATAAAAAAATCATTTTTAATAAAAAATCCATAAAAAAAAATATTCATTTTTAATCAAAATCCATTCTAGACTAAATTTTTTCATAAAAATTCAATCAAAAACCCTATTTTGAAAAAAAATCCATAAAAAACTAACTAAAATTATACAAATCTAATTCAAAATTCGATCAAAGCAAAGAAAAATCTAAAATCTAACCTTTTCAAAATGGATATCGGATAAATCGGATATCTGATATGCGAAGAACCTCCTCACTATGCGTCGCGGCCTATTTGTGAATGTGAAATGATTTTAACATGCCCAAATTTTGTATATATATGTTTGCTTCAAATCGGATATCCGATTTGGATTGGATATCCGATTTGGAGATCTTGGTTTGGGCATTGCTTTGGAGGTGTGTACTGCACCCAACCCACAAAAAAGTCAACTCGACATTTTCATGTTTTTGAGTCGATGAAAAACATAATTTTTTCCCCATTGCCACTTTTTGGCCCATCATGATCCTACACATACCCATCCATAAGAAATCAAAATTAAGAATCTTTCACTTTTGATGAGCAAGTTGAGAAAGTGTACTTTAGATCCAGTTTCAATCCAAAGTTGGAAACCTTGGCAATATTGGAGATGGCCCCAACTACTAACAAACCTAAGGGTAAAATAAAAAATATGAGTCCACCTATCGTGGAAGTTTTGGACTTATCCAAAACCCAAAATTGGGAAAAACAAAATGCGATCTCATTATTTAGCAAACGGGTTCCTGTTTCACTTTGGGACCTCGAGCCAAAAGTGAGATCATGTTTTCTAGAAATGAGATCCTGTTTTGGGATCTTATTCTAGAAACAAGATCTTGTTTCATAAAGGCTTAAAATTAAAAAAACAAATGAGATCCTATTTCTAAATATTTTAATTTTTGGCCCAATTTTTGCTATGGGTTTTAGGTCAAAAAAAGGACTTGGGGAGCTGACCCTTAGCTTTGGACCTATTTTGACCTACAACTTGAAGGTCATGCTAATGTTAGTAGAAAATAGTGACTTTGGATATATATCTGAAGACGTTTTCTGCAAAAAAAAATTGACGAAATTAAAACACATTATAGATGAGATTGTGTAGATTCCAAATATGTAATTTTTTTTACAATTGGATTACTTTTTCTATTTTTCAAATATCTTTTGATGAAATTGGTCCATAAACTTGAAATACAAGGTTTTTTTATTATTTTAATAACCTTTTATTATTATTTTTTTTTGAAAAATAAATTATACGTGCACAATCTTCAGACAATTCTTTTCAATTTGAAAAATAAATAAATAAATGATAAGTTTAGGTCATCTTATGCATGATGTACACGATGGATTTTCAAAACAACAATTACGACCAATAAAAAATTAATAAAAAAATATTCAAAACAAACTATATAAAAATATTTAGTGTATTACAGATCTTTTCCCAAAGGATTCAAAAAAATACAATTATTTAGGTCAAAATATGGTTGGCTTACACGTGGATGGTATGATGAAAAAGTGACTTTTAAACGGTGGTTTTTAGACATGCCTATTGAAAATCAATTTGTATCATCTAGGTATTAAAATAAATCACATATATGGGAACTAGACTCTGAGTACTACATTTCATATTACTAACTTTTCAAAGATACAATCTTTAAGTGCTTCAAATGTTTAGGTCAAATGTGACAAATTCTAAAAATTAGGGAAAACACTTCCACTTTTTGGCCAAAAAATGGACTCAAATTCTTGCACACACCCCTAAAGGGGCACTATCTGTCCAATAGTTGTATGGAAATCCCAATTCCAAAAGCGCCTTCGCATACTCCAACCCCTCTTTAGCTGCAAATTCACAATGCCGCAAATGGCGTATTGCAGCTGTGCCAAACGCCGAGAGCATAACAAACCGCACAAACTGGGCTACCCCAACCAAATACGAATACACCATGGCAAGGGCCTCACCCTCTAATTGATTTGATATCAATGTACACAAAAATGAGATAATTTATTTTATCTCCATCACGATTTGAATGTTTCACCTGATTTGGTACTAGCATTTGAGCAAGCAACACCAACAATTGTAGCCAAAGGTTTTCATCTGTTTGAAGAATCCTCTCTAGGCCCTACTATCTAAACAGGGGTAGTGGGTTGAAGAAACTAAATTAAAAGTACAAGGAAAACATATGACAACTTGTAAAAGGCATATGCCTAGCATGTGTAACTACAAACCAATTTCACACGATGGCACACCGGTCTCACTACTCCCACTCTCCTACGAATTTGAATTCCACTCCATCTTGCCTCTCTCGCTCCCTACACACATGGTGCTCATTTCTCACGAGTATGACTTGATAGTTGATCTCTCTATGGATGTTCAATCGTTGGGTGTGAATGTGTCTTTTTTTCTTGATTTTCCTACTACCTTTCAGTCCTCGAATATGGGTGCTTTGAAGGGCTCTCCTATTAAGGGATCTCTTGGTCCTACTCAAGCTATTGGATCCTTTATTGAGGTTGTGTAGTTTCATAATGTGGGCATGGGCCCTGAGCACCCTCTTTTGTGTGTGTGTGGGTGATCCCACAATAGTGGTTTACAATTTTTGGCCAAATTAGACACTAAAATTATTATTTTTAACTAAATCTTCACATTCGGGCACCTATAGCGGCTAAACCGTGAGGAATTTGAAGGTGATGCAAACTAGAGTCTTGTCAAATTTTGTCTGTAGATTCTAAAAAAAAAAAAATCAAAATTTTTGGAATTAGATTACACTTCTTTTCCCATCTCCCATGAAAACTAGTTTTTTTCATAGAACATTTTTAAAAAGTGATGCACACCGTATAACGCATAAATTTTTTTCCACGAAGGATAAAATTCTAATTCTTTCGAATTTAGATTTATAACTCCGATATCTAGTGCTTCCACTTGGTTAGATAGTTTTTTATTGAATATTTTTTCTTTAATCATGTTTTGAAATAAAACCAATTACAATTCAGACATAGCGCAACCGTATAACGCATAAATTTTTTTGTATATATCGAAATTAATTTTTTTTGTTGGATCAAGGACTTCAATATTTGGTGCACTCATATTTTTCAATTTTTTTTTAATAATCTACTATTTTTCCACATGTGCGCAATTGAAAGACCCTCTATTTCGATGAAAACCTATGTTTAATAAAACTAAAAAAATAAGCACATAATAAAACTAAAACATATTAAAAAATTATATTTTGTTGATAGCTCTATTCCGAGGGACTACCTGATTCCAGTTGGGTTTGTGAAGATTCCTTCATTTTTATCCTCAACCCGATCTTCAATGCGTAAAAATTTAGGTTTTCTTGTGAACAAAGTAAAAAATCAAGGAAAAGGGGGGTTTGCAAACCCCCAGGGGTTTGAGCAACCAGGGTTCATTCGAACCCCCTTCCCAAAAGGGGTTTTCATTTTGTTTTTGTCTGTACATGCATTAAATGGGTTCGCTCGAACCATTTTTTGGTTCGTTCGAACCCCCAGAATGAAAAAAATTGGCATGGGGTAATTTTTTACAAGTTTTCCTTCCTCATTCAAATTGTAAACCACTTTTGTGGGTTTACCTATGTATAGCTCCTATGATTTCTCTTAGACATGAGGTCTCAAACTACATTGATTATTTCTCAAAGTTGGGTCTTATCTACAATTTTTTTTGCTTGTGTCCTCTTCTGGACTTGCATCTTTGGATATTGAATTAGTGGCCACCTTTAATGGAGGGTAAGATGGATATTTACCCTTCTTCCAGAGATTTTTTTATTGTTTTCTTTAATTATTTTGTGGATAGACAAACTATCTTCGATCATGGTGTGTGGGAATGAGACTCTCATCCCCTATCCATGAGGCCTTAAGGTCATTCATTTAACCCTTTAAAGGAACCCATTGATGTTATGCTTGTTTTGGTGAGATTGTTGTATCTTCCCTTACCGTTCTAGTGCCCCTCTACTTATGAGGGCATTGGTAATGCTCTAGGTAAGTTCTTGAAAGTGGATTTGCTTCCAATAATTTTACTCGCACCTCCTTCACTTGAATTTTAGTAGAGGTGAATTTGTCTCAAGCTTTACTTGGTGAGGTAGTGCTTCAGGTTAATGGTTGGTCTTGGTCTTAGCTGTTGGATTATGAAGGTATCCCTTTTCACTACAGATGATGTTTTGCTACTAGGTCACTTGGCTCATGAATGTCCTCATGGCTCTTGTAATGTTTCATCCTCCACTTGGTGAAAAAATGCTCTTTAAGAACATTTAATTATGTAGCTAACTCTTCTTCTGATTGTGAGGATTATATGCCTCCTCCTCCTATGTTGACGAATAATCCTATTGTTGATGGTGTTGTTTCTCATGTGGATTTTGTTGCACTAATTATGGACAAGGTTGCTCCTACTATTATGTGTGTTGCCTCCCTTGGGGCCCCTATTTCCCCCATTCTATAAAAGGTTGTCTTATCTATGAATCCTGCTACTTCAGGATTGGATTTGGATGCTTCAACTTAAGTATTTTTTATTCCACTTGTTAGTTACTCTGAAGGGGATTCCCCCCCTTCTGGTCTAAATGTTTAAAATCTAGAATCTAAATCTTCTTAGACAGTTGTGCAACATAAGAAGAAATGTAATTCTAAGAAGGTATGTTTAGATTAACAAGCCCTTGGTGGAAAAGTCATTGGGTTCTAGCTTTGGATCTTATGTTATTTTGAGATCTCTAGTTTTTTTCTTTATGTTTTTTCTTTTACTGGTGGCTTTGTTCTTGCTATTGGTTTGTTTGATGTTGTTGTTATTGTTGTTGTTGTTGTTTCTAATTGGTTGTTGTGTTTGGCCAGTTTGCTTTGTTGGGTTGTTCAACTCTGTAGTATGTTTTGTACGAGCTCAGGGCCCTTCCCTACTTATCTAATCAAAAAATACAAACCAATTTCAAGGACAAATTAAATAATTAGATTCTCAAGGCCACCTCCATCAGAAAAATTAGTAGGATGAATTCCTTTGATAATAACGCCCTCAAGAACCTTACACAAGTCAATGAACACATTGAATTATTAGGGGAGGTCTCAACTTTTTAGGAAAAGTTAGATATGCAAATGAAAGCCAAGACGAAAATGTTTGAGAACATGGAGAAGGGAGTGATGCTTGAAATTCTGGATAAATCTAAGATTATAAAGCCCCGTGATACATGGAATTTTGAGTTCGCTAATATTATTCCTACTTTATCTACATACATTTATAGAGATGGCAAACCGGATTTAACCTTATTAAATACTCCAATTCATGATTTATTTAAACTAGAGTCTGATTTGGAAAATTTTGCAAAAGAAACAAGAGCTATAATTGATGCAAAATACAACGCTCATAACAATAAATTTCAAAAATTGATATACTTTCAATGGCCTTCAAAGGAAGAGTATAGCTCTTGGTTGGAGAAATGCATAGAATAATTATCTTCTCTAGCTTCTTTTTGTCATTTTTTCCAAGGTGGACATGTTTTGGGCTTATTTTTCTTTAGTGATCTAATCACTATCATCCCCAACAAGTGTTTAGAAGGTTTTTCTACAACACAGGTTAAGAAGTACAACAGATTGATCATATGCCTTCCCTATTTCGCTTCATTGTGCAAAGCAAGAAATATCTTCTTCGTAGCTTCTACAACTATTTTTTCCTCTAGTGATACGCTTTTTCTCTTTTACAAAGTAATTGTACTAGTTTTTTTTTTATCCTTAGAATAAATTATCAAATGAAAATGTGACATATTTCCATGTCTTAAAGATTGTTGCTCCCTTGTTTTTATAAAAGGGAATTCCAAGCCATTTTTGTAAGGATCTTGGATTTTTGTAAACAGGGGAGTTTTATTTTAGGTCTATACTTGTACGGTCTAGGTCTTCTAGGGAAGAAATGCAAATTATTCAATTGTAAATTTTGTACATCAATATGTAAATTCCAAAATATATTAAGGCATTGTGACAAATTCACAATCAATTCAAGTCTCCAAATGTATATCTTATTACTCTTATGAATAAAATTGATCAAGGATCATATCTGTTCATATTTTCCTTTTGTGCAAATGAATATTTCTCATATAGCTTCTATTAAAGTGATAGATTAAATTATTGTATCTAAAATATTGAGAGCTAATATGTTCAAGGATTGTTAAGAAGAATTGATTGTAAATCCTAAAGAATATCATTGTAAGGCAATGATATATGAGCTTTCACATAATTTATTTTAATTTGTTGTTCAAAAGATGATTGCATTTTCTTTTGACTTTGTTGCCTGGTTTAAGGCACTAGTCTAAGTATAAATGTTGGTTAGATATTCATGGTAATTCTATTTCAAAATATTTTCAATTTATGTCAAGTATTTTATTCATTAATCTTTATTCAAGTTCTCAAAGTCTGTAAATGCAAAAGTCTCCAAGAATCTAGCCCATTAAGTCTATTCCATTTGTAATTCTTGGCATATTTTATGAGAAGATTTTTTTAAGCAATATCCCAGTATGAATCAAGTATAGATTCATTTGATATTGTAAGGATCAACCTCTTAAGTCTTGTAAAACCTGAAGTGTAGAGAAGAGAATTATAGAATCAACTTCATGATCATTGGCCAACCTCTTGAAATCTTTGAGATAGTTTCAAGGATACTATGTTTAACCAATTAATACACTATATCTATCAAATGATGTTATCATATACATAATATAGATAACCCTTTGGGTCCCACTCTTAGTTGAAGAATTCATTCCAATGCATTAATCAACATTCCATTAGTTATTCTCAATGAAATTCTCGAGTGTGCATACTATTGATGTTGCATAT